>JAWUZG010000286.1:1200000-1708190 GCA_036785705.1 Acanthornis magna
GCTGCTTATTTATGCGTCCTTTTGGCTTAAGAGACTCTTTATGGCCACGTGTACTTCTTCTCATGTTTTCTCATTAGCTACTGCAGTTTCCTGTTTGAAACTCTAGTGACACAGGTTATACTTGAAATGGCCACGTATTAAGGGGACAATTGTCTTTCTCAAGGATGCTGAGAGAATTTTGTCCTTATGCTCTGAACAGTCTTGATTTCATTCTGCCTCCCTGGAATCCCACACACAGAGCCTCCTGTTGCAGTGTCCAAAGTGGCTCATTAATTAATGAGATAGTTCTGAATTCCACAACATCCCCTCTTTCTTCATTCTATTTTCTCTTAGATCCTTATGAGTAAGGATCTAAAAGGACCTAAAAGAAAAAAAAATCAGTCCTGTGATTACTGCATCTTCGAGTTGTGTCCCTTGAAACAATTCTGCAACACCCCTGTGTTTTCTCCTATCATTTTTATTTCTATTAACTGGGATAAGTGAATACTCAGTGCGCCAAACACAGTAACAGCTAGGAACAAAAATCCCTGCAGATTTCTCTTGGAGAAGAGCAACCAAGCCCTGCCATGCCAGCTCCAGCAGGGATGTCTGATGGAGCCTGCTCTGGATGCTCCCTGGAATGTCTGCATTGCCCAGCAGAGATCTCCCCCCTCCCTCTGACCTGGGAAAGAGAGAACTCCACCCAAGGTAATTTACCTAATTACCTGGCACTAGAGTTAATTAACCTGGCTGCATGGCCACACATGACTCTGCTGTTTCTGGGCTCTCTGTGAGCTCTGGGATGTGTGGAAGGACAAGCTCCTGTGGGGCTGGCTGTGATATTTCTATTCAAATGTGCTCTGCCATCCCCCTTCATGTACCAGGACCTTATGAATGCTGAATTAATTAACTTCCACTGTGATTTCATGGCTATTTAATGATCTCTTTGTTGTGGGTGGAGAACTGAGGCACAGAGCAATTAGGGACTCTCTCAAGGTCACCCAGGAATTCTTTGGGAGAGTTGGAGATGGCAGCCAGGTTTGCCTGTCAGTGACTTCTCTTTGGAAGGGCTGTGGACAGGTGCCTGAGCTGGGAAGCTGCATCCCAAGGATGAGTTGTGGTACCTTTTTGGGGTGTGTGGGGTGATCAGCTCTCCAGAACTGTGGGTTCATTCAGAGGCTTTGGGATAAACCCTCGTTGTGGCACCGCAGCTCTGTTCAAATGCAGGAATGAGATTAAAGGTGAAGTTTCAGCCCAGAGCTCATCCCCAGGCAGGACAGAAAATAGAACCCAGTGAGGTCTCTGGGTTTTTCCCCAGCCTGGAGATGCTCTGTTGGCCAGAATGTCATTTCTGATTTTATTTGTGCTGTTCTCTCGTCCTTTCTCATTAACCCCTTGTCCCGTGCGGCTCCTCGGCCTGCACAGAGCTCTGCCCTGCAGCCACCATGGCTGCTAGGGGAATTATTCTGCCTCTCTGAACTGGAATCCCCAATATGTGGATCCTGCTCTTCTCTCCAGGCTCTCCTCTAGTCTTCCCTGCTTCTTGTTGTTTACGTTTTAACTATTTTGTGGCTCTCCTCTCCCACAACATCCAAGTCTCTGCCATCTCTGCCCTTGCTAACATCAAATATTCTCCTTTCCTGCCGTCCCACCCTGCTCTGAAGATGGAGGTAGGAGCAGAGCCAGGAGCTGTGCTTGGCCAATAGATCTGGCTGTGAGTTTTGACAAGTTGAGTTTTATCTCCACGCCTCCCCCATGCAGAGGGAGCCAAGGTGAAAACTCAGGAGTTACTCCTTGAAGTGGTGCCTCCCCAGCCCTTCCTTCACGCGGCTGCTGCACAGCAGTGGCTGCTGCCATGCTGGGTGGTCTTGTCAGGCCTTTTTCTAGTTTGGGCTTCTTGAGGTTTAGGGAACATCTTCCTCTTATCTTCAAAGCGCTTTGTAGGTGTGAACCCATTCAGGTGCCGGCCCTGCAGGGCACATGGCACTGTAGCTGTGTAACAGAGAAGGAGATTGTCATAGAATAACCCCAGAGGTGTTATTGGGGTGAAATATGCCCTTTTGGAGGGCGTTTCCAACACCCCCAGCCCAGGACGCTTGAGCAGCTCTGCCTGGGGCTGACTCCTTCCCAAGGTGTCCATGAGAGGCACTGCAGGGCAAGGAATGGGCATGGAGCTGGTGCCAGAGCTCCTCCAGGGGACACCACGGGGGACAAATGGCAGTCCCAGCCATCCTGCTTGGCTTTGGCTCAGCAGCCCTTCCAACCCAGCCCCCCGTCCCTGCCTCCTGCCAGGCCCTCCATGACCGTCGGAATCCCCGTTCTTGGCTCTTCCCAGCGCGAGCCCCACTCAGGAGCAGCACTAAATCTCCTCGTGCAGCCTGGCCAGCTCCACTTTGTCAGGAGGAGGGAGTCAAGCCTGGGTTATCACCTACTTGTGGTCTCATCTATCACCTTGAATTGTGTTGCAGAATGAAATTACTCATCCAAACCTAATGTTAAATTTAATCAAGTCTGGAGCAAAGAGGATTAATGGGCTGTGCAGCACAGGCACACGTCTGGCACCGGGGCTGTGACCCAGGCAAAGTTTGAGAAGCTTGCTGGAAATGATGAAGCCAATCACCAGGTGGGGTGGGGAAGGCTGCAGGAATCCTGCATCCCTCTGCAGGAATGCACTGCCTGTGGGACCCCTCCTGCTGCTGCAAGTGGAGATGACTCTGGTGGAGTCACCTGTGCTGTGAAAGAATTTCTCCAGAGGGAGGAGTGTCTCTGCTGGGCTGGGAGCTGGGAAGTTTGGGTCCTCTGCTCTGCTCTGCTCTATGCAATAGTCTGGGACAGGCTCTGGGGCGTCACTGTGGCTTCATCTCTGTCCCGGGAAAAGGGATCCTCCCAGGATGCCCTGGAGCCTTTCAGCCTGTGAGCATTCCTGGCCTGCACCCGTGGGGAGCTGGCAGCCTTTCTGTGCCTGCTGAGCATCTCAGGGCTGTAAGCACTACAAATATTTAGCATCCCTAGAATGCTTTGTGTGCCAAGCACTTGACAGAAGCCAGGCCCCAGTGCCCTGGAGCCAGGCCCTGTTGGTGTCACGGGGACACTGAGGCACAGGGTGTCTGTGGCTGCCAGGTGCTCTGGTTGTGCCCTCCCTCCCACTCAAACCCCCAGATCACACTGCCTGATCGCCTGATAATGCTTGTCAAAATCAACAGTCTCAGAAAGCTTTTCATCGTCTCAGCAGATGCTGTGAGGAACCCGTTTATGAACTTCACGGGCGAAAAAACAAAATCAAAATGAAAACTCAACCTTCCCCTAACCCGCCGCATCAACCCTCCCCAGTAAATAAAGTCAATGTGTTTGAGGGGGTGGGTGGTTCATCCCCAAAGCAAACAGGGTATTTCTCTGCCTCTCTCAGGTTTGGCTAAAAAAAGTAAATAAACCCCAGAGGAAGCACGTCATGGTGCAAACCAGAAGCAGATGGTGTGGGTGAGAGCGTGGGAGGGGACAGGGAGTTTCTCTGAACAGAGTATGCCTGTGAAAGAAGAAAACACAGAGAAAGGCACTTAGCAGAGAGAACTCTTGTTTGGGTGGCAGTTGGGGTTCCCCCAGCCCTGGCTGAGAGTCCTCCCCAGGGAGCGTTGGGGGAAAGTCTGTGATTGAAACTGAGATTGTTGGGGTTGAGAGTGGAAAATAGAGCAGGGCAGGACTCCCCAGAATCAGCGGCAGCCTGCAAAACATCTCCCTGAGGTCCTTTCCTTTTCTGTTTCACTGCCCCATGCTATTGGACTCCGTCAGGTGCTTCCTTCTCTCCCACTCACTGCCTCTTTTCTGACATCCCCAGAATTACTTCTATCACTTGGTCACAGTTTTCCCAAAAGGCATCAGGGACAGAAACTGCTTCATTCTTTGGAAACTGTCTTAGAGCGTTCCGTTCTTCACATATTAACCCTCCTTGTGCCTTAGCAGGAGGGATGAGCATTGCCATTGTAGATGGGGCACAAAGAACAAATGTTTGCATCCCCAGGGTCGGCACCAGCAGGTCCTGCCAGCTGGGCAATGTGTGGGACATGCTGGATGGGTTTGTGTGAGGTAGGAGGCACATGCATGGCAAGGTGAGGGGAAAAATGAGGAATAATGTGTGGGAGAATAACTGGGACAACTGAGTGAGCGTAAGCAGGAAGGCTCCTGAATAAGACCCAGTGGGGCTGGCTGATAGGAGCTGGAGAGGAGCTGGTGTCTGAATGATGTGTGCAGAGGACAGCCCTGTGCACCAGGGGATAACCAGGTGGTTATGGGGTGCAGCATGTGCAAATACACGGGGGAGAAAGGATGGTTGTGGTGCTGAGGTGGCAGAGTGGAATCTGCCAGGAGCAGGGAGTGTGAATGGAGCTGTGCCTGGGAAAAAAGCAGAGTCACAACTTGAGGATTAAGATGGGGATGGAGCTGGGGTGAGCATGGGCATGGGGGGGAGGAAGGTTTCATTGAGGGGAGGGTGTGAGTGCAGCAGTGGAAGGGTCGGTGCTGGTGCAGAGCGTTGGCAGCACGGAGGGAGAGCCCCGAGTGCCCTGTCCATGGGCACAGGGCTGTGCCTGCAGGGAGGCGATGTGCCCCCTGGGCACAGCAGAGTTCTGCACTTCCCACCCACGGAGTGTTTCAGGAAAGAGCTGGCTGGCAGCAGGGAGGGTTGGGCAGATCTGCTTCACCAACCAGCATGACAAGGGAAGGGGAGAGGAGGAAAACAAACCCCAACACACAAATCCAAATCCGCCTGTTTTGCCGCCAGCAGAGATGTGGGTGTCAGCATTCCCCCAGACAGGGACTCCCAGATCATTAGCGTGTCTGTGGAGCAGAGCTGATGGCCCCAGGCATGCAGGGATATTTTCAACAACACGGAATGCAAGTTTTTTTTCCTAGTAAGTACTCGTGTTAGATTCTGCTTCCCTTCCCAGCTGCCAGCCCAGCACACAGAGGAGCTCCCATCCCCTGAGTGTGCAATTACTGCTGCTGCACCCCAGTCATGCACTGGGGAGTGCCTGGGGGGGTGGCAGGCGCTCAGGAGGGAGTGGGACATGGGAGGTGAGCACCAGCAGCACTGCCAGGATCTCAGAGCAGCAGAGTTTGCTTCTCTTGCTGCTGCTGCTTCTTGTTTCTCCTCACTGTGCCTGCATTACCCATCCCTGAACTAAGGCCGTTCACATGAGCTGCTCGTGGGGTTGATCCTGAGGCAGAGTGTGGCTCCCAGCCTGGAATCCCTCAGAAATACAGATCCCCAGGGAGAATCCAGCTCCAAATCCAGCCTGAATGGCTTAGGCTAATTGCTGGCCACTATTAGCAAAAAGCACTGACAGGACATGGTGTTCACTACGACTTGCTCCATAGGCATTACCTTGAATGAACTCTCATTTATTTAATGGATAAGTTGGATTTTCCTTCATTTGCGAGTTTGGTATTGTTGGGAAGTATTCCTTGATATCCTGGTTAAATATTGCTTGTGCTAAATGTCCCCACCTTTGCACTGTCCCTGGAAGGTGTGGGGCAGAGCTGGCTGTGGGGTCAGCCCCGTGTCCTGTTTGGGAGAAGGGGCTTTGGGTGCAGCTGGGACACAGCTGGTGGCTGGCACTGAGCGCCCTGAAATGAGGCTGGAATTAGGAATCCCATAACCCCCCAGCCCTCCCTCCTGGCATGGGGTGGGGCAGGACAGGGCAGGAAGTGGAGAAGGCAGCTCTGATGGAATCCCTCGCCCTCCCCTGTGCGTGGAAGCAATCCCATGCAAACAGAGATGCAGATGGTCTCTCCCCTGGAGCCAAGGCCTGTGTCAAGAGCCTCAGAAATGTGAGCCCTCGCCACCAATGAAGTTCAAACAGCCCTGAATCTCTGCTGTCAACGCTGAGGAGACTCCCCCACCCTTCTGTTCCTTTTTTCATAGTCTTGTTTCTTTTTACTTTGTTTTTGTATGTTTTGTTTTCTGTCTTTAGGCTTTCTTAGGGGCAGAGAAAGACTGATGGGAAAACATTGAGTCCTACTTGGATGGCTTTGCTGAAGGTTGGAGATCCTGTTTCTAGCTCCCATCTGAAGGGGGTTTAGGTACATCCCTGTTTGCCTCTGCCCCTCCCACTGCTCCATCCCTGCTGTGTCCTCAGCATGAGCTCTCTGGTGCTATGAGGTCATCCTGGGAGGAATTTTGGAGGTTTAGCCCTTGGAGAGCCCCAGTTTCACCAGTCAGGCTGTGCAGAGCATGGGCAGAAGTCTCAACTGAACATAGCTGAGGAACCCTCTCTTTTCTCAGCTTTTCTGCTGTAATAAATGGCAGGGACCAAAATAAATCAGTCGATGTCAGGAAGAATCCAGAGTATACAGACATGCAACAATTCCCTTAGTATTCAGAAAGAAAGAAAAGGAAATAATCAGATCAGCAAGCAACTATGAATCTAAAGGAAATATAACCATGATAAAATTCCTGAGCATAGAATTCTGATAAAATTCTGGAGCAGTATGGAGTTTAATCATTGGAGATTTTGAAAAGCTTGTGTATGTTTTGTTTTGAGACATTTTTATTCTTTCAGGCAGGTATTTTCAGATAAAAAATAATAAGCTAATTAAAATGTACCCAAGCATGGCTGTGAGTAATAAGATGAGAGTCTGGACATTAAAAAATCCAAACATACATTAAATTCCTTAATCTAGCTCAGGGTGTACAGTCATGTCCCAGCTTTGTGAACGTTGGTGATGTCAGTGGGAGCACAGGGTTTGTTGAATGCTTGGACATTCCATTCATTCATAGGTCAGACAGGACTGAGTCACCCTGGAAAGGCCAATTTTGCTGTTTTTGGGGACGCCTGGATGAAGCAGCGCTGTCATCTTCAGCTGGAGCTTTTAGGCAGCATTCAGTGCAACTGGAACAGAGAGATGAGACAGGGCAGGTCTGGGCCTTCGTTGGAACTTGGTGTTCTCTTCGTACAGCTCCAGATCCTGGAAAAGGACGGGAATGCATGGGAGCCAAAGGCTGAGCAGCACCACTCGCAGCAGCAGCCGCATTAAGAGAATTAATGGGCACATTTACACTCAGGCCAAATGTCCAAGCCAGGAACAGAAAACTTTCTGTAGCAGCCCTGCAGGGAGGGGTGTGAGGGGTTCACACTCAGCTCTGCCGCTGCTGCTGCAGGGTGGGGACACCCGGAGCTCCCCCACTCTCGCTCCTCCTGCCCTCAAAGTGTTGTTTTCATTTCCGGCCGCAATGCTGAGAAAAGCCATGGTGTTACCTCCTCCTCCCTCGCCCTTTCCACCAGCCTGTGCCTGGCCAAGGCTGCTGCTGCCACAGAAATCAGAAATCCTGTGCCCCGAGGAGGCTCCGAGAGCCCGAGCGGTGCTGAGGGGGTGCCCACTTTGCCCCCTCCCCACACGGGGCAGGCAGGGCTCGGTAACCAGCAAAGAGATGGCTGCTGGTTGAAGGGTTCCAGGAAACACCCAGTGAGTGGGAGCTGATTTCCATAATCCAGACAAGCCTCAGGAACAGAGAACTCTCCTCTCACTGCCACCGAGTGCTGTGCTCAGTCCTGCTGCAGCTTTGCCCAGGCTAGGTTTGACCCTTGCCTGCTCCAAGGCTGCTCAATGTGCTTTAAACCACAAATGTCTGAACTCATACTGAACCTGTTAGAAAAAAGGTATTTTTCCAGTGTGGAGTAGGATGGGGACAAATGGGAGACAGCAGAGAGCTGATGTCATCGCTGTGCTCTTCAGTAAGGGCTGCACCCAGCAGTGCTGGGAATTCCTGCCCTTGGAAAACTCTGCTCCAACTCAGCATCTGGTTTTCCCAATGTCTCTGAATGCTAGGGTTTATTCCAAGTGCTTTTCCAATCCACTTGGCTGACTTGCCCCAGAGGTCAGGCAGCACGGGAGCACTTGGGTCCCTGTCCTGGCAGATGAGATCAGGTGGAAGCACCTCTGCTGCCAGGGGTGAGAGCCCAGGCTCAGGCCCTGGAGGCATTTCCAGGATCCCAGAGCTGGAGGGACTGTGGGGAAAGGCTCAGCTCTTTGCTAAATCTGACCTTGTCTGAAAGCAGAAAGGTTTATGCTGTGGATGTACTGAAGGTGTGATTGGCCTCTTGTATCATTCCATTCCATCTGCCGAGGATATCTTAGTGCACAGACCTCTCTCTGTGGGCAGGTCGGCTTGGATGAAGCCTAAGGCATTGCAGCAATTGCTGTTCCTCCTGCTGCAGCCCTTCCCAGCATCCAGCAAGGGGAGCTGAGAACCTGCTCCCTTCCCTTCCCTGTCACAGCTGCACAGGCTGTTCCCAGGTGAGGAGGCAGCTGCTCTGATCAGCTCCCAGCTCACAGGGGCTGCTCCTGCTGCATTTTTTGGGATGGTGATGGAGCACTCTGGATGGGAGCCTGCACACCCTGGCTGATGTGCTGAACACCTGGGGCAGGGCCCTGCTTCACCGCCACGCTGCAGGGTTTTGGCTCATATGAGTCTGGGACTCTGTGGAAGGCTCCGTGGGGACAATTCTTCTCCTCAAGCTGTGTTTTTCCATACCCGTTCTAGGCTCAGGTTTTGTGCTCCTCTGCGAAGGTTTGCGTTGAGAACAGGATCTCTGTCAGGGCAGGGAAGTGGCGGTCCCCTGTGTTTGTGGCTCTCCGCAAGGTCTCAAAGTCACCTCAGCTGCTTCAGTGGTGCCAGGGAGGGAGGCAGATGCTGATGAGTTCCAGTCTGAAAGTTTATAAGTACTGATTTCACTATGGAGCAATAGTTTTGTTCTTTTCTGCATCCCTGTCAGGGAAAGAAAAGAGATGCTGTTGATGTGAGATCTGCACATCAAGTGATTCCTGAAGTAAGATCAGTCTTGAGAACATAAGTAGTAAATAGCTTCTAAAATCCTTTAGGAAATAACGCAGAAAATTGAAGAAAACCCTTGTGAGTAGCAACACAATTTCCATCTCCCCTTGCTCTGGATGTTCTTTGGACGGGGAAGTGAAAGCACCACTTTTAACTTCCTGTGTTGGTGTTCCTGGCATTCAGCTTGGCAAGGCTGTTTGCCTCTGATCTTTTCCATCCATTTTAATAACTTCCCATCGGGATTAGCCTTTGATATTGATATATTCATGCACACAGAATTCCCGTGCAGGCAGTGAGGCCGATCTTGGAGATCTTTGCAGAAATTAAAATTTAAATTACTTGAACTCTGCTGCACACATTGGGCCCTCCCTGGCAGTGATGGCAGAGCTCCCATTTCCCTGCGTCCTCTGGTGGGTGAGGAGGCACCAGGAATCTGATGAGCAGAGAAGTGACACGGCTCAGGGTTCCCACAAAACTCCGGTGACAGCAGGAGAACAAAGCCCAGGACCCCCAGCCCCCCTGGGCTGGCCCTGGCACGGCTGAGCTGTCGAGCAGCAGCTCTGATTTCCCTGGGGCCCCGCGGCTGGCGGATGCTGCCCACCATTCCCATTTCCACCTCACACACCGAGCTCCAGGGCAGCTTGGAAAGAACACCATTCATTCATGCCAGACCCCCGAGGGCAATGCCCCAAACTGGGCAGGAAGAAATGGGGAGGGGGATTTGCACCTTTTTTTTTTTCTTTTTTTTTTCTCCTCCCCTTCCTTTCCCTGCCTTAATGCTTTGATTTAAGAAGGCTTCTCTGTGTCCCAAATGCAGAGGCACAGCGGAGGTTGGCCAGATGCTGTGGCTGTGGTGCTGGGAGTGCACATGTGCAGGGAGCAGTGGGCACACAGGGGACAGAGCCGCTGCCATAAGGCTTTTTCTTCCCACTTCTTGCCAACATAATCAAAATAACTCACTTACACCTCATAAAACAAAATGGAGAATCCAAAAGCCTTCCTTCCCTGCGGCAGTTTGTCTGGATCCCATTCCTTGAAGCTGGGCTGAGAATGCAAGAGGGGGCTTTATTTTGGGTTTGTTGTTAGCTTCTCTAGAATGAAAAATACCAACAGTGGGGCAGAAGGTGCAGCTCATTTCTGACAGATGGAAGTTGAGTGTTCCTAGAGCTGCTCCTTTATGGACACCAAAGTCAATCTCAGTGTTTTTCCTTTTCTTGTTCCTTTCCTCTCTCTCTCCCCCCTTTCTTTCTGCTTAATTTAGTCGCTGCTTACCCACGAGGACAGGTGGGGTTTATCCCCTTGTTCTCTGCTCAAAATACACGTGTGCTTTTCCAATTAGTGCTGATGTGCCTTTCCCTTTGCTCTATTTCCATTTTTGCAGCTGTAAATCTCCAAGTACTGGGCAGTGAATGTGGGAAGCATCAGCAGAACTTTAGAATGTGCCAGGAGTGGCCCGAGATGATGGATCCAAAGGTGCTAAGAAAGAAAAGAAAGCAGAAAGGTAAGGAATTCACCGTGATGTAGTGGCAATCCTATGTATTCATTGACTCTTTTGCATCTCCTGTATATGTAAATTTTGACTGATCCTGTGGTCAATTAACATGCAAAATTAATGACTTTTGTGTTGGTGGTACAAAGCTGGGCTCTTGGAGGCTCTGGATTGTGAAATGATCAACTGAGAGTGTGAGTTTGTCTAAAAGAGTTCACAGAAATGTCTTGATTTTTGACATCATTTTAAGGGGAAAGGCAGTGAAACAAACAGCCTCAGGCTTCTCCATTTTCTGTCTCTCTGTGACCAGGATGTGTCACAGGGAATCAGGGTGTTTCAGGGACAGATGCAGCCCTGATGTGAGCACGGGCAGAGCTGTGCCCACCCAGGAGCCCCCTGCCCACCCTGCTACCCCTCCAGAGCTGTGGCTGGGATGTGAGGGTGGAGCTGCAGAGGGCACAGCGTGAGGCCCTGCAAGCACCCAAAGCCCTGTCCCAGTGCCCAGGACACCCTGAGGATGGGCAGGACTGGAGAGGGCAGTGGGGATCTGGGTGGAAGGTGTATTGGAGCTTCTTCAACCCTTGCCGTAAATCCTCAGTGTCACTGCCCCAGGAGGAGAAGGTGAGAGGCAGGAATGTGAACAGGACTCAGCGAGTCCCTGCCAGAGCTGTGGGCACTGCTCAGGGCTTGGGCTGTGCTGCAGAGCCATCCCTCGAGGATTTGGAGCCATGGTCGGGGTGGGGTTTTACTGCCATGCATATTTAACAGGCACCTGACAAACTACCAAATCCCACAGCTGTGAAAATGTGCACTCACCCAATGGCTCTGTCTTTGCTTCAGATGTGGCTGACGTCGGACAGACAGCAATTCTGTCCTTCAAACACAGAAGTGGTCTCTGCTGAAGCCATTGGCGGCTGTGCTTATGCTCTTCAAAGCACAGGTTGTCCACCTTTATTACTGGTTAAATTAGGTCTTAGCAACTGTTACTTCCAGTTCAACCAGGACTTAGAGATTTAAAAAATATATATATATTTATATATAAACTCACTAAGATTGATAGACAGAGGTAACAAATAAAGTAGGACAATGCTGTATGATATGAAGGTAAGGAACCAGCTCCACTTGCCTGCCCTGCAAGCCCCAATTATTCAAAGAGGAAGATGCAAAATAAGTGAGCAAATTAAGAGCACTGATCACTCACAAAACCCAGCTCTTTTTCGATCATTGCAGTATGAAATATCCTTGAGTGAAACTGAGTTCTCATCCAAACCTGTAATTTTCAAGTAATCACTGAGTTTGGAGTGTTGTCTGTTAGCAGCAGCAGTAACCAGCCTTTGGGGAGGAGGCAGCAGAGAGGTTCTATTAATAGGCAATCAGAAATATTTTCATCAATGGCGTGGTTAAAAGCTCAGTCAGCCCTCCTGAATCCCTGTCTGCATCAGCAGAGTGGAGCAAAGGAGGGAAAAAGTCTGATCAGAAAAAATTGGAGGCACGGTGTGAGAGTCATAATGCAGTAATTTGCAGGTTGGGATGGAAAAACATCAATGCTCAATTCTGCGTATTGAGCTATTATGTGTAAGTTATTATTAAAAATATAATTGCTCAGCTCAGGTGCTGGTGGCAGGAGATTTCCGCTGATAAATCTGCCTCCAGCGTAACTCAATGCCTTCTCACCAAATATTTTCTTTGGGTTTGGTTCCCTTTTCATTAATGTTGCTTTATGTAAAACTGATGTAAGCAAGAAAAGAATTGGACTTTTTATTTAATTAATTATTTTATTAGTTTTTTACGTTATTATGGAATTATGCAGCGAACATACTGAGACTGGGATATCTCAAAAGAATGTCTTAAACTTTTTTTATGCAATCTTTTATTCCTGCATTCTTTGCAGGAGGAGCAGGAGATAATGGGGCTGGAATGTCCTTCTTCATGTTAGTTCTCTGTGTCAAGCAGGATAAAACTCCAACTAATCCTGCCATAAATTTAGGCATTCCCAATCCTTCAGTATTCCCATTTTTCTTCAGGCATTAGGCATCTTATCAGTCCTGTGCAAAAAAAAAAAAAAAAAAAAAAAAAAAAAAAAAAAGAAGAAAATTTAAAAATTGTTGGGACTGTAAGCAGCTATAAAAAATGAAAAATAAGTCCAAGCTGTCCAGGATTGCACAAGTTCAGCTGGTTTTAAAAGCTCTCCCCTAACCTGGCCCTGCAGTCTCTCAGCAGAAGGAAATGTGTGTTTGGGAGAGACATTAGGAAAGCCATTCCTTTCCAAAATAATCTGGGATAAGAAAGCAGAAAGTGTGATCAGAATCTCCTACAGGAGCAAGAGTTTGAGAAATGAGAATTTGAGGAAATGAGAGAGACTGGGGCTCTGCTCAGTGAGACAGGGACAGCAGGGACCAGCTGAGAACAGCCTCTGAGTGTGAGTCTGGCACCAGTGGTGTGAGAAAAAGGCAAATATTTCTGGTCTGGCCTTACTTGGTAGAATTCCTTGCGTTGTCCGTGGAGCAGGGTGGGGAGCTGCCATAGAATTATGGAATAAGATGTACCTGAAACCCAGAACTCCATTTTACAAGGAAGCAGCCCCTTTCAGAGGGGGCTTCCAGTTCCCTGGAGAGCTTTTTTGGGAGTGAAAGCCCAGGGCCGTGTTTGTAGCACCTGTTGGAGCCTCTGTGTGTGAGATGGGAAAAGTTTTTAATGTGCAGCAAACCCAGAAATGCTCCCTCCATGAGATACTGTGATTAAAAGTGCTCCCACAGAGAGACAAATAAAAACAAGAGCCCAGGAACTCCCTGACGGAAGATATTTATGTCCTGAGCTGGAAAAGGAGCCAAGCTCCCCAAAGGAACAGCAGTACCAGAATTTAACTGCTGGAACCCAATGACACATTGTTCTGATTTAATAATTAATGTGGAGTTAATTGAGGCTTTTACTGGAGTGAAACAGCATCGAAGAACCCTGGCAGTGTGGACACTGAGTCCATTCTGCTCCCCTGGGACCCCTCCCTTCCCTTCCCCCCCAAAATGGGTGTGGGGGTGATGCTTTTGCTGCTCTGGTCCCAAAACAAGGAATCAGGGAAGGAGGGTGTGGAAGCACCCGGGGATGGAATGGGGACAGGGACAGCTATGAGAGAACCGAGCCTGGTGCTGAGCAGAGCTTTCCTTCTTCCTTCTCCTGGGCTGCTCTGACAGGGATTTTCCATGTATGCTCTGACTTGGGAATCACTGAGCCGTGCAGCAGTTGCACAGATTCCTCCAAAAGGCAGCAAGACACAGACACAGGGAGAAGCTGGCTCTGTGTTATCTTCCAGAAAGTAAATCACAACATGGGTTTACGGCTGACAATTCAGTGCTTCAGGAATTGAATCACACGCAGTGGATCCAGAACAAAATGGCTTTTAACCCTTGGAGTGTGTGCCATGTGAATAAATATTCCCCAGGTTTGTTGGGGAAAAACGGCCATGTTTGGGTGTCAGGGTTGGTTACCAGAGAATGGGATGGTGAGAGAACCTCTCACATTAGGGCACAGCTGCTGGGTTTAGACCCCCTGGAAGAAAGGCTGGCCAGGCCTTCATCAATCCTTTGCCCATTTTCCCATTCACTCACTGCTCTTCAGCACCTGCCTCTCAGGTGGAACTTTTAATTTCAGTTTTCCCTTCATTATTCCAAGTTCACTGAACACAGGGAGTGGAAACTCCTGCCTGGAGCACAAGGAACTTGCAAAGCAAAGCTGCTCTGCATTGCTGACGCTCACTGGGATCATAAAGAAGTGAGGTTTGCAACACTTCTTTCTCACTTGGGATTCAGAGTTTTTGCAAATGGAATGCTGGAACATCGGGTCCTTTCCTCTCCAAGTGAGTAGGGTGACATAAAACATTCCTAAGCTTGCAGAAGGTGCTTCTTCACCACCTCTAAGGCCACACTACCACATCTGTACCCTGAAAAACCTCGTAGGATGTCATCTCCACTGTCCTTGGAGCACTTTGTCTCCAGAGCTCTCTTGAGTCTCCACACTCACAGCCCCCTTAAACCTGGGCCAACTCCCCCCTGTTCCAGAATATCCATTTCAGAAAATGAGGCGTTTCACGTTTCTACTACAAAGATGCAGGCACATCCAGGAACCCACTGCACTCCCACCTTCTCCTCGGGGATGGGAAGGAGCTGGGGGATGCTGCCAGAGCAGCAGAGTGGGGAAGGGCTCCTGCAGTGCCTGTGGCTGCTGCTTTGGGCTCTGGCAGGACACAGGGCACACACATTCTGAGCCTGGAACGGGGACTCTGGACAATGCTACACAGACAGTTAATGTACCTTCTAAAAACTACTTTTATACCCTGAAGAGATTAGTGTCTGTCATTTGGGCTTTTACTTTAGAGTCTAATAGCTGGAGATTTAATCCCTTATTCAGAGAAGTAATTATTGCTCACATAAATAGGTCTGTTGGAGTCAGTGAGCTGAGCTCCCCGAGGGGAGGGACAGTCACTTTGACCAATCCAAGTCCCCACAGTCTTGTGCAATGCCTGTAGTATTTAGTGCCTGTAGGAATGGTGGAATATATCCCACTTTTTCAACGGAAACGTGTGGAAACATTCAGGTTTGGGTACTGAGTAGAGACCTGGCTATTCCAGGGCTGCAGCTACTTGGGATTTATCCATCTGCAGCAGTCCCTGGCCAGTGCTGGCTGGATGACAGGACATGGTTCTTCCTGGAGTTAATTCTGTGCACTGTGAGCCTGCTCTGGAGCTGGGATCTGAGTCCCCGGATCCCACAGGGAGCTGCCAGAGCACCTGACAGGGCTGGAGGGAGGAGTCTGGAGCTGGAGTCTTTCCTACCGAACAGAAACATGCAATAGCATCATTTTTAACTGCTAACTACATTCGGTGTGGTTTGTGTGGCCTGAAACAACGCAGCTTTGCAGGAATTTCTAATGCGTTGTTTCTCTCCTGCCTACACCAGCTAGGGCTGGGGCTGAGGGCTGTTGTTGGCCATTGCAGCCAAAGAAGACAATTTAATAAAAAAGAATAGAAATCCCCAAGCAACATGGAGCTGAGGGATGGTATTTATGTGCAGTCCCACTGCAGCCAGAAGCCCCTGCCCAGACCAGAAGCTCAGCACCCTGAGCTCTTGCTCTGCGATGGCCCCTAAATGCTTGTGACTGGCTTTTCATTTGTGGTTTAGTTTTGTTTGTTACCATGAAGATAACAACTGGTCTGATTCTGTCCACATCATTCTGGCTTCTGTAGGAATGGAGCTGTGCCAATATTGGTAGTTTTGGGAGATCATTTTGCAGTGTGTGCCCAACCCCTGGAGGGTTTCCTTTCAGAAACACAGAAATGAGGAGAGAAGATTTGGTCCAGTGATGCAGTTCCCAAACTGTTCCTTGTATGACCTCAGGCAGCTCATTTAATTTCTCTGTGCCACACTTTATCTATCAGAGAAAATAGGGGGAAGCTACAAACACCTATTTATCTCTTGCAATAGGTTGGGAAATCTAATAAAGGCTGGCAATAAGCTTTTGATCCTGTAAAATAACAGGGAATGGCAGAAGACAGCATTATTTACAAATTCGTGTTTCCTTTTTCAGGTAGTTGGCACTGTTGTGGAGCTGTTTGGGATGACGCTGATGCTCAGTAGTTTACTGAAGCAGAGTTACAGAGTCAGGATCCTGGCACGTGGGAGGTTGTAATGGGATCCAGTGTGGAGCTTCTCTTTATTTCTTTAGGCAGTTTAAGTCTTGTTGGGCACCACCCCCAGCCAGGTGACCTCACAGAGCTCCCATGGGTCACAGTTACCTGTGGAGAGCCCTACCCTGCACAGCCCCACCTGTCTCCTCTGCTCTAGCACCACAGCCCTGGCCTGGACCTGGTGGCCTTTGGGTGTCCTCTGCCTCTGCAGCTGATTCTGTGGTTTGGGCTCAGCCAGTGGAGAGGACATTGATTGTGCTGTGGTTTGATATGAAAACTGGTCCATAAACAAAATAAATCACAGCCCCAGCTGGAGCTGGAGCTGTGGAAGAAAGCAGCACTGGAAAACAAGTCTTGGTTAGGGAGATTTATTGAAATGAATCATTTACCCACTCCAGTTTAGGCTATCTGTGTGTGCTTACCTGTGTCTGTACCTGTGTGTATTGAACTCCAATGGTCACAGAGTACCCACACAGAGCTTTAGGGAAGGAATGAACGTAAATGGTAAAGAAATTATCATTAATAATAATATTATTATTAATAATATTATTAATATTATTATTAGGGAATTATTAAAGAAATTATTCCCTAGTGACAAAGTGAAAATAAATCTTTAAAAAAAAAAAAAAGGAAGAACACACAGACATTTGAGGAGCAGAATCTTGTCAGCTGGTCTGGAGGCACACGCAGGACACACCTGGCTCCCAAGGTTTTCCCAGGACTGATCTGCCCTTCCCAAGTGTCTCTAATCCGAGGCACCATGGAACATCAAATAGGTCCTGAGAGCAGAATCCAGACTCAGGCTCCTTCTCGAGGTCCCCATGCGGGGCCAGGGGCACAGGCACACCCAGGAGATACAGGCAGAATCTGCTCTGTGGAGGGGGAGAATTTCATTCAGGCTTTGAAACACCTAAAAGGGGATTAATACTTTAAAAAAAAAAAAAATTAAAATCTCCTGTCCACAGAAAAATCCTTTGCTTCCGTGCAGGAGAGAGGAGCCTGGGAAGTGAGTGAGAGCAAACTGTAACCCAGTGAATTAGGCTTAACTATAGCAAAAGCAGCACTTGTGTAAATGAGGCCCCCGAGGGCCCATAACGGAGCAGTAAAATGTTACAGGGGGGAAGTAAGTCAGGGCCATAAAGCTGGGGAGGCAGGAGTGGGGAGCCAGGAGCCGAGGCATAAAAGAGGCAAGATTAAAGCATGACAGATGAGGCTGGGAAGGAGGCAGGAATCCTCCCCA
Organism: Acanthornis magna; assembly: GCA_036785705.1. Lineage (NCBI taxonomy): Eukaryota > Metazoa > Chordata > Aves > Passeriformes > Acanthizidae > Acanthornis > Acanthornis magna. The sequence continues at coordinate 1,217,213 of JAWUZG010000286.1, forward strand.
GCCTGAGCGTTCTGAGTGCTGGGGCCTGAGGACAGGTTTGTTCCTCTGCCACTGCCAGGGACCAGAACAGCCCTGAGACACCCACTGAGGCCGGAGAGGAGAGGAGAGGAGAGGAGAGGAGAGGAGAGGAGAGGAGAGGAGAGGAGAGGAGAGGAGAGGAGTGAGCAGTGGATGGTAAATAAAATAAGGAAATAGAATCAAATCAACATTGAGTGTATTTGATTTAGGAGGACACCAATGAATAGGGAAGGGGAGGAAAGTGGCAGGGTGAGAGTTGCTGTTGGGTAGGACTGTGGCTTGAGTGAGATATAGTGCAAGCCCTAAATTATCATCATCATTATTTTTTGGCTGGGCTGTGCTGTGACATCAATACCAATTTACACTCTGGGTGAGTAGCACTTACTACCTTCTTGTCTTCATAAATTGTGCATTGTCCTTATTTATTTGCTTCCCTGTCCCCTTCCTCTCTTCCTGCACTGCCTCCCTCCTTCTTTGTGAGTGTGATGGGGATGGAACATCCTTGCTGTGTCCTTTCTGAGCCTGACATTTAACCCCAGCTCCACTCCCTTGTGAGCATTCCAGGTGTGGGAATGCTCAGCTTGTTTTCCCTGCTGTGAGAGGATGGGGTGCACAGAAGGTTGGCATTGCTCTTGGCAGACTGTTAGCAGCAGATTTATTCTCTCTTCTCCAGACTGGACGCTGAGCTTTGGAGTGCTCCTCACCATTGGGATAAAGGAGGGTGGGACAGCAACAAGGGACAGAGAATGCCCTGCTGTTCACTGATGGTTTATGCTAAACCACTGCGTTTTACACGGAAAAAGCCGAGCTCTGCATGTTCTGCTGTTCTGGCTTTGTGACTGGATCAGTAATTAAATGAATGAGGCAAAGCCCATTTGGAAGTGAAGGTGTGCCAACTTCCTTTTCCAGTTTCATTCTAAACTCTGATAGTAATTAAACTGGAAAAAGCCTGGCTTTAAATGTGAATTCTTTTTCAGTTGCTTAAAATCACACATTAAATTGATCTGATATCTTTCAACATATGGGATAACTCTTAATCTCCCCAGGAACTGAAGTTTGGCTGTCAGAGGGGCAGATGGTGAAGCTGAAACGGAGAGTTCTCAGAATTACCTGTCTGGGATGTGGCAGGGGAGAGCTCTTGGCTGTGGCAGGATAGAGCTGGTACAGATGTGGTCTTTCAGAGCATGGTGTCCACCTTCAGCACCCAGAGCTGTTCTCCTACAACAAAAGCCAGGGAAGAGGGCGGTGAGAGCAGCAAGGACTCTCACACAATCCCATTCCCTTGGGGGGGCATTGCTCTGTGTAAGCACCACTGCTGCACATTAGGGTGCAGATAGACAAAACTCAGAGTGGAGGGCTCAGGAGAGGGAGTGAATTTGGGAGGCCAAGCTCGTTTGGGAGGCCTGAGTCAGTGTGTGTTCTTTTTCTTGGCACAGAGGTGCTGGGCAGTGCCACTGGCAGGGAAAGGACAGAGACTTCTTTCTTTGCTAAAGAATTGCAGATTTCATCCAACAGAACCTGTCTGCTGTTGGCAGCATGAACTCCAGCTCCCAGTCATATTCTGCACCTGCTGGAAGGTCTATTAGTGCGTACATGAAATACAAGCTTCCTTCCTGATTCCTCTATGATCAGCTCACGCTCTGATGCTTTGCAGCCAGCAGAACACAAAGTTGGGGGTATGCTTGATTTTGAGAATCTGCTTTGCTGAAAAGAAAACAGATTCAGATACCATGCAAAGAACCTCGGTGCTGGTGCCTGCCTAGAGGGAACAGGCAACAGAGGGATAGACTGGGAACAGAACAGAGCTTCTGGCCTTATTTAGGGGTAGTAGATTTAATAATCCCTAATGTAATTACTGCTGAGGAATCTATGTGCTCAGCTCTTTCCTGTAAAGGCTTTTCCCCCCTCATTTCTCTCTAAGCTCCCTCCTTGTGCAGGGAATCCGTGCGTAGCCTCCTCCCGGGAGAGCAGCCATGGGGACAGCCCAGCTGTAGGGTCGTGTCCAGCACAGTCCACTGGGGACAGCGGGCTGGAATACACAGGGGCACTGGGAAGAAGATGGATGCAAGGAACTGTTTTTTCCCTGTTACCCTGTGCAGGGGCAGGAGGGAGGCAGCAGCTCTGAAGCTCCTCACAGCCCGTGTGTGCTGTGGGAATCCAGGCCAGGCCAGAGCAGAGCCTTGCCCCAGGCTCTGTGCCTGGGGAGCAGCTGCCAGGGCCCTCGTCCAGCCTCCCCACCAGCCCCACAGCAGCAGAGACCTGCAATTGCAGCTTTTCCTACAGTTGTAATAATGCAAATTAATTGTCGGGATGCAGCAAAAAAAGCTGAATCGCCTGCCAAAGCAATGGAGCAGTTCCTTCATTTCCATTTTCTGCCTGCACAAAGGTGGAGGAGGAATTCAAATCCCGGGGAGCTCTCGCACCCTCTCGGGCTGCACTGAGTGAAATATTCCTTCAGCTCCACTGCTGCTCTGTGCTGGTTGGATTGGAGGCAAGTGGGAGATGTCAACCTTCCCAGAATAGCAGGCCTTTCTTAAACACTGCTTCAGGAAATATTCTAGGTAAATACTGGGTAAAAACTGCTCTGGGAGATTTTCCTGGAGGGAATTTTCCAGGGTTTGTTTGGTGGCAAGAGAATCTCCCCATAAACAATGACATTTCAGTTCTTATTGATGCCATGATCTTGGACAAGTAGGAGAGAATAACTTGGTGGTTTGGTGGACAGTAGGTACCCAAAGACATCAAAATGTCAGCATTAATGTTGGAGTTTGGATTTTCCAAGAAGGAATGGTAAGCAGATGAAATACGTGATCAGTTCACTGTGCTAAAGGACTGCAAGCCTTTTCTTGATGCAGACAAGGAACAAATGAACGTATCTAAAATTCACTGTTTAATTTTGATTGGTATTACAGAAAAATGACTCTCCCAATATCAATTCTAAATCTCAATCCACCCAACACTTCTGTACTTCAGTGCTCCACTGTGGTCAGTAGCACCAGGAGTCAGTAATTCCTGGCTGGATGAACTCCTCAGGCCCTGACCCAGTGGTGGTGACTTTTCTCAGGAGTTATCTGAGCCGGGATTTGGGTGGGGCTGTTTGTAAACACGGAGTGTTTGCCAGGCCCGAGGTGTCGATGGATTCGGTGCTGGGGCACTGCCCGTGGCTGCTGTGGTGCCCCAGCTGGAGCAGGGCACAGGCTCTCCCCAAGCTTCCCACACTCCAGACAGTTCCCTCACAGACAGCTCCAGTGGCCGGGGCTGTCCCTGGAGCCTTGGGGACAGTCCCATGCTGGGACAGTCACTCTGGGGCTGCAGCTGCCACCCCCGGGTCCAGCCCAGCCTGTGCCCCTGCCCTGCTGCTGACCCCAGCGTGGAGGAGCAGCCTCTCCTGGGGCTCAGCCCCAGCCCTGGGGCCGTGCCGGGGCATCCGTGGGGGGATGTGATGGATGGGGAAGGGTCAGCGCAGGCAACAAATTCCTGGGGCCACCACTGTCCCTTTCGTTGGGGTCTGCCCAGAGCCCTCCAGGCTTCCTGCCTCAGGAATGAGCAGCTCCTCTCTGAAAGGAATTCGGCTTTTTCCTCAGGGATTTCCCCCCCAGCTCGGGGAGAAGGGATGAGAAGCATTTGCAGTTCTGTAAAAATGATGAGCACAAAGGGTAGTCCATCTAATTGATAAAGTACCATTAAATTTCGTGTTTCAAGGGCTTATAACGTGGCACTGAAATTGCTGAAACTTGGCATTCAAAAGTCATCTCGGGAGCCACTCTCTTCTTCCCATCTCTCTTTTTAAAATTATTATTTTCTCACATCGTCTTGGCCTTCTTCTGCTCCATGCTTTCCCCTCCACCCCCTTCACTCCCCAAGTCGTAATTCCTGGTGGAGTTTCTCAGTGAGCAATTGCTCCTGAGGGCTCTGAGCTCTGCCATTTTTCTCCCAGTGGGAGCTGCATCCCAGCATTTTTCTGGAATTAAAAAAAAAATAGTTTATCAGGATTTTCTTGCCTGAAACAAAGCACAAGTGATACAAAGGCTTGAACAGAGATTTCTGCAGTGTTCTCTGTACCTATGACCTACTTGTTAGTTAAATCATGTGTGCTGAGGGCCCAAAAAATTCCTTTAAGACAATTAATTTCCATTCTAGATCAGAAAAAAGCTCTGTTTACTTAAGGGCTTTCCTTGCTGACTCTGCCAGTGTAATTGAAGATACAGAACTGCACTGAGCCCTGCTAAGAACGAGCCCATCCTGATGGGAGAGCTGCCTCCTTTTAGGCCTTGTACTGATAGAACTTTCCTGATCAAATTTTTCACTCCTGTCTCTCCCAAATCTGCAAAAAAAGCTTTGGAAGGCCATACTGTGGAAGTCTTGTCAGGACTCTTGCTCCCTCCTGGCTTCTGTGACTGAAATTCTCCACAGTTACCTCATTGTCTTCTTTTGTTCACCTTTTTGGCATCGTGTCCCTGGCCAGTGGGTTCTGGCACCAGGATGTCCTCAGGTAAAACCACCTCCGACTCTCCTGGAAAGTTTTCTTGTTCAGGTCTGAGCACAAAGCTCCTTTCTCATGTCCCTGTAATTCCAAAATAGCTTAGATTTTCATAAAATACTGCAGGTATTCCCTCCACAGTGTGGATTAGGCCCTGCTTGGAAGAAGCAAACACAATTTAAATGGCAGAGAGTTTTGTCATTTGAAAATTAGCTCCTCTCTATCTGAAATAACCTTTTTTGTGGGTGTTGGCATGGAAACAAGCACAGCCTGCCAGTCCTTCCACAGACACCTCTGCAACTCCAGCAGAAGTCCATGGGAACCTTGGAAAGGCCCTGCTCCTCTGAAAATCAGATGTCAAGTCGCTCATTTTATCCCCCAAAAGTGCCTGGTTTTGAAAATTAGCTGAAAATTCATTCTGGAGTTTTGTCCCATTTTTGTACCCGTGTTAAGCCCAGTTTAGTCAGATATTTTGTTGATAGATGCTGTGGCTAATTTTTGTGCAATGCAAACTCCAGAGAAGAAAAAACTCTTCTCATATATGACTTGATGATCTGGGGCACAAAACCCCATCATTTGGTGACGAGAAGTGATGACATTTCACTGAAATGTCGTGGCTTGAGACATAATCTGTTTTCCCCATCCCAAAATGATTTCCAGGAAGGCAAAACTGAAAGTGGGACCATGATGATAAATGAGGGAGATTTTTAACTGTCTTGTTGAAATACAAAAAGCCCTTCCTCTTGCACAGGAAGTATTTTTAACAGTTTTGAAATGAAGGCAGAAGGAGGGAAACCTGTCAGGTCAGACAAGGTGGTGATTAAAACACGCTCCCAGTCCTAATGGAGTTTTTAGCTGGCTGGCTTTTGTGGGATTGCATCAGACCTGCTGATGAAGGGGAATGCTGACAGAGGGGAAAAGGAGCCTGCAGAGGGGAAACAAGTTCCCTGTTTTCCCAGGAAACAACTGCATCCCAGGGAGAGGGAACAGGAGGACGAGATGCTTGTCCCAGTCCCATCTCCTGCACTGTGGGGACCACTCTTTACCAGGGATGCTCCATTGTGCTGAAAGGACAGACACGGGCAGAGGACAGCCAGGATTTGAGCTCTCTGTCACTGCAAAGCTTCCGGGGGAGCAGTGAGGGCTGGGAGGAATGGATCTGACCGAGAGCTGAGCCATTCATCCTTTCCAGGGATAAACAGGGGGGAAATTGCATCCTGGGACATCTGCTCGGTGCCGAGCCCTGTCTCTGTGGAAGGTCCTGCCAGGTGTGGAGAATCATCCAGGAGGGATGGGACTCTGATGGTGATTTCATCCTTTTCCCATGACCCGGTGCTTGGAGAACCTTTGCTACCCAAAGGGAGCAAAGGTTCCCCAAACACGTCCCTGGAGTGTGGCACTTGATAATTCAGAAGACTTTTCCTAACACCTGTGACTGTGTGTTCAGGGATCAAAATAGAAATGTGAAAAGCTCAGGATGGAAGCCGTCCAATGCTAAAATATTTAGAAAATCACCAGTATTGATAAGCAAACTGCTCATAATGGTGCAGTGCCCACTGAGCACAGAGTGTACCCTGCTCCAGCCCGGGATGGTCTCACCGGGGATGGGTTCGGTGCCCGCGGGCTTTGCCTGGTTCCCGATTCTCTGCACCCCGCGGTGCCGCCACGGTGCGTGCCCGGCTCGGGGCCGCGCTGGTTTTGGCAGGGCTCTGGTTTTGGCAGGACTCTGGTTGTGGCAGGACTCTGTTTTCTAGCATGGCTCTGGTTTTGGCAGGGCTCTGGTTTTGGCAGGGCTCCGGTTTCTAGCATGGCTCTGGTTTTGGCAGGGCTCTGGTTTTGGCAGGACTCTGGTTGTGGCAGGGCTCTGGTTTTTGGCAGGGCTCTGGTTTTTGGCAGGGCTCTGGTTTTGGCAGGGCTCTGGTTTTGGCAGGGCTCCGGTTTCTAGCAGGGCTCTGGTTTTTGGCAGAGCTCTGGTTTTGGCAGGGCTCTGGTTTTGGCAGGACTCTGGTTGTGGCAGGGCTCTGGTTTTGGCAGGGCTCTGGTTTTGGCATGGCTCTGGTTTTGGCAGGGCTCTGGTTTCTAGCATGGCTCTGGTTTTGGCAGGGCTCCGGTTCTCCCCGCTCGCCCCTCGCAGCCCCCAGCCCCTCCCGGGCCGCCCGGGGAGCGCGGGGGTGGCGGAGCAGAGCGGAGCGGAGCTGAGCGGAGCTGAGGGGAGCGGAGCGGGCAGGACGCGCCCGCAGCGCCCGGGGGAGCAGCGCCGGGGCCGCCGCGGTAATTGGAACGTGTCGGCAGCTCTGCGGCGTCTCGGCTCCGCCGGCGGGGCCGCTCCGACCGCGGCGGCGGCGGCAGCGCCCCGGGGGGACCGAGCGGCGCCAGCCCGGGCCGGCCCCCGGCGGAGCCCCCGGGGCTGCGCTCGGCTGCGCCGTCCTACCCGCTCCGCATCCCCCCGGGAGGGCTCCAGGAGGGCTCGGGGAGTGCTCCGGGAGGGCTCCGGGATGGCTCCGGGATGGCCCCGGGATGGCCCCGGGAGGGCCCCGGGAGGGCTCCGGGATGGCTCCAGGAGGGCTCCGGGATGGCCCCGGGATGGCTCCGGGAGTGCTCCGGGAGGGCTCGGGGAGTGCTCCGGGATGGCCCCGGGAGGGCTCCGGGATGGCCCCGGGAGGGCTCCAGGAGGGCCCCGGGATGGCCCCGGGATGGCCCCGGGAGGGCTCCGGGATGGCTCCGGGAGGGCCCCGGGATGGCCCCGGGAGGGCTCCGGGAGGGCTCCGGGATGGCCCCGGGATGGCCCCGGGATGGCCCCGGGAGGGCTCCGGGATGGCTCCGGGATGGCTCCAGGAGGGCCCCGGGATGGCCCCGGGAGGGCTCCGGGAGTGCTCCGGGAGTGCTCCGGGATGGCTCCGGGATGGCTCCGGGATGGCTCCAGGAGGGCCCCGGGATGGCCCCGGGAGTGCTCCGGGAGGGCTCCGGGATGGCTCCGGGATGGCCCCGGGATGGCCCCGGGATGGCCCCGGGAGGGCTCCGGGATGGCCCCGGGAGGGCTCCAGGAGGGCCCCGGGATGGCCCCGGGAGTGCTCCAGGAGGGCCCCGGGATGGCCCCGGGATGGCCCCGGGAGGGCTCCGGGATGGCTCCAGGAGGGCCCCGGGATGGCCCCGGGAGGGCTCCGGGATAGCCCCGGGAGGGCTCCGGGATGGCTCCGGGATGGCCCCGGGATGGCTCCGGGATGGCTCCGGGAGGGCTCCAGGAGGGCTCCGGGAGTGTTCCGGGATGGCCCCGGGATGCTGCCCGGGCGGGGGGAAACGGGGGGAGCCCCCAGCGCTGCTCATGCCGGAGATACCGGCGGGAAGCAGGAAAACCCTGTCCTAATTCCCATCCCCATTGTGAAAGTAATTCCGCACGATGAAGCGTTCCCAGAGATGGCGCTAGGATTAGGGAAAAACCTCTCTCCCTCGCTATTTTGATTTCAGAGAGGAGATAATCGGATTAGTCACAAAGTCCCTCTGATGCAGAGCCGTACACGGGAGGTACAATACGGTATTGTTTTGTCTCCCCGTGGATTCCCACACCGTACCAAAGACACACCTGGAAATGTTATGCATCTGTAGCATGGGGTTTTTCTGTTTTTTTTTTTTTTTTCTCTTTTTTTGGTGTGTAGACACCACAGAGATTAAAAGAGAGCCTTTACTCCAGGGGGTGACAGGTCTGGAGGAAGGGCATGCATGGAAGTGTTTAGTTAGAAGGTTCAGTTTTCCTGCTTTATGGACCTTTTTGGAGGTCAATTAAAAACTGAGCTGTGTAAATTTTTATCTGTATGTGCAATAATTCACAGTCCAAGAATGTGTATCATTCTTCCATTATATTGCTGGGAATGTTAAAAGTATGCAGGTCCCAAGGAGAACAATGAAAGAAGCTGTTTCCTGCTGGGGTGTTATTTGGTGAAAAGTTGAGGGAAGGTGGCTCAGGGCATTGCTCCATATCAGAAACTCCCATCTCTTGTTTAACTTTTTGGGCATAATTGTTGACAGCAGAGTGCAGCTTCCAGAAGAACTGGGAGTATGGGTTGTACTAGGTTTGGAGATAAATCTTGCATTAGTTTGGTGATTAAAGTAAAGGGGAGATGCAGATTTGGGATTAATGAAATGTGAAAGTGGGAAGGGAGTCAGGAGGATGAGGTGCTGGATACTCTCATAATTATTGCTCTTTTTCCACAAGAGCTATGGGTGCTTGTCAGCTCAGTAAATGAGGTGGTGTCAGGGCCTAAATTGAAGCACCCAAGTTTGAAAATTGCCATCTTCCTGGTTTGCTGTCAAGGTCACAATGGCTCGTGACAGATCTGCGAACAGAGACCCCTGGAGTTCCACGGCTGAGCCTCGGGCAGGAGGGAAAGGAACCACGGGGCTGTAACTTGAGGAAAAAGAAGCACCACTGGAGATTGTGCAGGAGCCAGCTCAGCTGCCTGGGAGGGAGAAGCGCAGAGCTGGAACCGAAAAGATGAAGGACCTCGCTGAGCCTGGAGTGGCTCATTAATGCAGCACAGCTTGTGCCTGCGCAGGGTGGGGCTTTCAGGGGACACGGGCAGAGTCCAGGCTGGGAAGGGCGAGAGAAATGGGGGGAACAGTTCCCCCTCCAGAAGTACTGCAGTCAAATATCAAATGGGATGGAGGGACTGGGAGGGCGTGGAGTTATCCCCAGGTGGGGATCCCCCAAGAGGCAGCGTGGAGACCCTGTGTGACAAATCCTGCCTGTGGCACAATTCCAACTTATGCTGCGGAAAGCATGGCCCTGGCAGGTGTTGATGGCAGCAAAACAAATTTGGAATAGGTTGTGATAAAGGGAGTTCTCTTGGGAAGTGGAAAAAGCAGCGATAAATATCTTGAAACTGTTGGATCACAGGAAGAGTGAAGATGTGCTCGTTGGAGCACTCGCAGACTGTCCTCTAATGCATCAAATGTTTCCTCTGGGGGCCTGATGAAAGCCTAAGATTTCAGTTAAGTTTGGGTTTGTTTTTTTTTTTTTCAGTATTTTTCTCTCCAAGGATAGAAATTTGCCTCTCCCAAGGACTTACAATGAATTTTGTGTGATTTTGGGTCCCTGGGTCCTGAAGGGACAATTGACCTTTCTTCTAAGTGCAGTGAAGGAGAGCCCTGATTTCGGGTCTGCTCTCAGCTGATCTGGGTTTGAACCTGGTGGCTCCATTTCAATCTTATTTCTGGGTCTTTCTGCAGCCAAGTAACTTCCTGCTCAATCTTTTTTTCAGTGTATGCTTCCAGTCACGATCTCAGTCCTGGAAATGATGTGTTTGTAAATCCCCTTGGAACGGAGGAACATTCCTGGTGACATTTGTAGGCAGGGCTGCCCTGAGCATTGCCATGGCTCTGTTTCAGGAGTCTGGGAGGGAGAGCCCTGGGCTTTGGCCATGACCAGAGAGGGACTGGAGTCACCAGTGGAGTGTCAGGAGAGGAGAGCAAGGGAATGTAGGTCCAGGGTGGGAATGGTGCTGCACGGAGAGGCTCTCAGCTGGTGCCTCCTTGTCTTTCAAGGCAGAGAGGGCAAAGCTGCAGCTCCTGCTTCGTTCTCTGGAGAACTCCTGGTCTGCACAGCCCTGGGCAAGTTCCTCGGCAGCTCCAGATGTGCTCTGTCGCCCCAATCTGTCAGTGCTTCCCTGGAAGGGAAGCAGATGTTGGTGCAGATGTTCCCTGGAAGGGACATTGGATGGAGAGGACCATGAGGCTGACATATGGCAAGGGCCAAGGATTTTGGGGTGGTTTCTATGCACACTGCTGTACTTCACAAGGCAATTAGCATCATTAAAGAGCATTTTGGTGCTCTGTGTCAGAGGAACAAGAAGGGTGTTCTGATGGCTTTTAAATGAGTTTTAATTCTTCATGTGTTTCCCTCACGGAACTTCAAATGCTCTGGAAATATGAAGTATCCATTTTACAGGGGAGTGTTCTTATCATTCACCTGCTTAGGAAGAGAAAGCCCAAGCATTTCCACATCACCAGCCAGGACTCAAACTTCTTCATCTTCCACTGGAGCTGTAACCATCTTGTGTAGGGCCTGACTCCCTGCCAGGACTTCCCTCCTCCTCCTCTTTCAAGGATGGTCTGAATTCCAGCATCCTTTTATCCTCACGCTGAGCTCCACACATGCAATTTGCCTCCAAACAGCTCCGTGACAGGAGCTGGCAGGGTGCTGGAGCTGTCATTCCCTTCCTCTGGCTGTTGTCAAAGCAGGGGCTTTCTCTGAAAACCTCGTTGGCAATGGCACAGGACGCGCCTGTCCCCAACAGTGGCCATACGACAGCCACAGCCCAGCTCAGGTGGGGACGCTGGTGGGGAGGAATGCAGGAGGGAGCTGGTGTAATTAAAGATGGAAAAGCCATCTTTGCTGCCTTTCTCGTGCAGCATAAAATAAGAGTGAGACTGAGGGGTTGGCTCCTGGCGATCCGGCTGTGGCAGCATGAAAAATGAGGAGGAGTGCGATAAGAAACTAATAATTTATGTTCCGAGCACAGACTCACACCAGTGTGGAGGGAAATTCATGCCAATAACTCCTACTAACTCAGAAAGGCACGCAATCTTTTATTGCACAAATTATTAACGACCAGAAAATAAATGACTCTGTAATCAGATTGGTGCTGCCGGCGCTTTTCGCTTCTCCTTTTATTTGTGTAAATTCTGCAGCCAGTCCCCCCCTGAAGCTGAGGCAATGGGAACTTGCACTGGCCCAGTGCCCTGCCTGACAACAGAACAGATTAAACAAGGATGAAACAGGAACGTCCTGCTATCTCGCTGCCTATCGCAGATGGGTTTACTCCACAAACATTTTCTGGCCCCTCCAGCAGCAGCAGCTCTCTGTAGGTACACAGGGCTCTCTGATTTGGGTCTCTGTTGCATAACGAGTGGAACAGACAAACGGCAGCACAAATAGCAGCTCCCACTGCCTCCTCTTGGCCCTGTCCCTTCTCAGGCTCCTTTCTTCACGTCCTTCCTTTGTCCTTGGGCTGCTGCTGTTGCATTCCGTGTGCTCCTGCTCTGGTTTGTCAGCATTTGTGCTCAATACTCAGAAGTGCTGAGCACCTTCAGCAATTAGCAGATGTACTGGAACTGGGGATCCTCAGGCCGAGGGGAACTTGGCCCTTGTTCTTACAGGGGAAAGGGAGCACAAGAGTTGCTTTATTTAGACAGAGTCCACATGGAAACAAAGCATGGAACACTTTCCTACCACCACATTGCATCCTGTGATCTCTTTCGAGTTGAAATCTTTATTAGGATGATGAAGAAAAGGAGCATTGATGAAGAATGAAACATCTTAAAGAGAAAAGCCCTGTCTGGAAGCCCCAGCCTGTGATCTGAACAACGAGGCTGTTTGGCCCTGCGTCCAGAGGCAGCTGGGAGACCTCTGGCTCCAATTCCCACAGGTTTGCTCTGGTTCAGGTGACCTGGGCACGGCCAGGGGACCTGGCTAAGGCTCATTTAAGCCCCGTGTTTAAGGTCTGCAGGGTGATGTTTCTTCAATAAACAGGAACTTGAGGGCAAGGGAGTTCCTCCGGAGGGGATCAGGAGCTGCTGCCTTTACTCCGTGTATTTTCCAGCTGCAGGGGGAGACCCATATGAGAGGCTCAGACTTTGCTTCTCCCCTCCCATTCCCCTGCCCTGTTTTGATTATGTGAACCATATGATAAGGAAGAAAAGTGTTCCTATTGTTAATTCAGCCCATTCGTTATCAGTGGCACCATCTCCCTGATGGCTTCATCTGAACGGGGAGGAGGGGGAGCGCTGCTCTCCCTCTGCCTCTGTTTTTATGGTGAGGGGGTGTTGGTGAGGCTGCAATAATGAATAATGTGCAGATTGTTCCCGGCTCTGGGAGTGTTTTATTAAGGCAGGTTTTCTTAGACTGAATGCCCAATCACCACAGAACCATGAAACTCAAATTGCCTCACAGCTCTCTCATGAACATACTTTTAATCTCATTGACCTGTCGTTATACTACAACACATAAATTCAGATTTGGAGATCTTATGTCCAATCATAAATTGGGCTGGCAGACTTCCGATCAACAGAATAAAACTGTCTCCTGTGAGGGGGGTTTTTTATTCATCAGTGCTGTTCCAGGGGATGGGCTGGGGGTACAGTCAGCTTTTCTTAATAAACTGTTCTTTAAAAAAATGGAGGGGAATAAGAAACCCATCATGAGATGCACAGAAAAGAAAAAAAAAATAAATAAGGTGCCGTTTAAATAACATTAACATTAGACATAAACCCAGAACGTGGAAAGCTGTGAGTTAAGAGATGTTAACTCCTGCTAGCATCATGGAGAAAAGATAGAAAAGGAGCAGAGGTTGTGCAGTGCTGTGCAGGCAGACAGCTTTGGCCATAATTCTGTGTGTTCTCAAGGCAGGCACATATGTGACAACGTCAGAGAATTCCTTCCTCTTTCCTTGTGTCTTTTTTTTCTTTTACTTAAATGGATAACCCAGAGGAAATCTGATTTCTCCCTCCCTCTTGTTCTGCTGTGTTTAGTTGGATTCAGCAGTGAACGTGGGTTTGATGTTTCAGTGGGTCACTGGGAATTTGGATGTGAAGGGAGGCTCTGCTGTGCTGCTGTCAGCTGTGGGTGCACCTGCAGAAGGTTTCCCTGTGTGATGGAAGTTTACAGCCACTAAATCCAGCTCAGGATGTTCAGAGAGGTGAGCAGGGCCACCTGTGAGTGCTGGCATTGCACATGGACAGGTCCTGTTGTCCCCAGCAGAGATGTGACATCAGAAGTGCTGAGCTCAGGTGAGAACTTCTGGTTCTGCCGAGATGGGCACCCTCTCTCTCCTGCCTGGTTTCACCTGGGCCTCATTGCTATGAAACCCCTCCCTAAAGACAAAGAACAGCTCAAATTCTGTGTTTCTCAAACTGTGGAGACCTTTTCCGGGCGTTTCTAGAAGAGTCTGTGGTGGAAGTGGCTCACGTCAGGAGGATCCCAAGCTGCTGAGTGCTGCGGAGTGCAGGGAGGGGAGAGCAGCGCTGGAACCCAGAGCGTCACTGCATTAACACCCTCAGGCGGCTGTGCCTCCCTTGCCCTGCGCTCTGGGCAGGCAGGGAGAGCCCTCTGCTCATCCCCTGGGTGTTCTCTCACTCTCAGAGAGGCAAAACAGACTCTGGCTATGGACAAAAGCACAAATTCTGGCAGCTGCTCCCCTTCAGGTGCAGCCCATCGAGCACAGGTACCCCTGGCTGGGTTCCCCTCCCACCTCGTACCTGAGGCAGCTCAGCAGCAACCACTGGAGGAACTTAAGCACTCCGGGCTCCTTCCCCTGGGATTTGCTGTCCTCACAGTCATTTTTTGAAGGCCTCTGTTTCCCCAGCCCTGGGATGGATGGACCCCTAAACTGCGCAGCCAATTACAGAGCAGAATTTATTGGACTTTATCCCGGAGCACGTTCCGTGCTGGCGGTGGGGGAGGAAGAGCCAGCTCTGGAAGGAAACCCATGGCAACTGGAAATGTAAGTGTGAGGATTAGAAGCCCCCATAAATATACCTGACTTTGCCATCTCTTTTAATTAAATGCAAGTCATGAAACACGGGCAGGCACTGCGTTGGTGACAGGGCGCAGCAGAGCTCGGAGACAGAAGGAAGAGTAAGTGGGGACTGCCTGCCTGGCCTGGGGCTCTGAGCAGAGCCAGGAGGGTTAAAGCTACGGGACTGATTTAGGGCAGGTCCTTCCCAGCCAGGCAAAGGGAACTCTGCGCTCAGTTATTAATGTGTCCTGGTTTATCTTCTCATCTTCATGGCTTTAATTGTAAATTATCCAGCTCGCCGCACTTTTCTGCTGTGTTTCCTTCTCCCAGCCCGGGGAGGTGCCAAAAGAGAAACTGCTGGTGCTAACAAGGCAGGGGGGCTAGGAAGGGTCTGTCCCCTCTGAGCTTTGCCTTTGGCTGTGCAGCTCTGAACTGTGATGCTCTTTGGGCCTTTGGCTGTGATTCACTCCTTCCCCCAAAATGATGGGCCAGAATTCGGCTGCTGTGAGCAGTGGTACTCTGCTTCCCTGCAGAAATGTGTGGCCCAGAGGGACCATGTCTGAGAGCCCAGGATGAGGCACTGTGTTCATTGAATTCAGCCCTCCTGTAAACAGCTTCCTCCTTTTCCCCCCTTCCATGGATTCAGGCATTTTCCCTTTTCCCAGCTCTGTTTCTCCCCCAGTACTCCTGTGGGGCTCCTGTGTGCAGGAAATAAAGCTCGTGGTTCAGCACTATCCATCTAATATCTTCTGACTGCCTTTAATCATAGCATTTTCCATTTAATTGGGAAGGCAGGCACACTTTGCATATTAATCCAGCACAGCCTGCACCTCCTGAGCATTGAAGCCGTGGCTGGGATGTGTTTCCCCGCTGGCTGGGAACCTGCTGGGGTCCTTCAGCAGCTCTGTCAATGAAATTCAACTCAAACCGACAACAACAACAGAATTCCCCTTCTGAAAAACCTATTTCTGTGAATTGTCCCCATGTAAAGAGCTGCTCTGCAGTCAGTGCCTCTGTGCCTCTGTCTGTTGTGTCCATGGTCTGCCTTAGATCCCAAAGGGAAAAATACCATCTTTCCTTGAGGAACTGCTGAGTATGGGGCAATTCCCCTCGTGTGATCCTTCCATCCATCCTTCCATCCATCCATCCATCCATCCATCCATCCATCCATCCAAGAAAGATCAATTCTTTGTTCTCTTGGCTTCATCCTGGGACCCGTGAGCCTGTGTGAAACCAATGGCTCAGTTTAAATGTCACTGTGACTTTCATGACTCCTTCTTCTGGATCAGAGCTTGCTTTGGGACAGGCATTTTGAGGTTGATTTGGAAGAGGTCTCTGTAGCTCTGACTTTTAGGTCAAAAAAGGTTTTTTAGGATCACAGTCCCACCTTGAGGCCCCATGGGCAGCTGTGGCTGATTCCTGTCACCAGGAGATGATTGTGTGTCCTGTCCAGAGGGACAACAGAGGTCAGCTGTGTCACAGAATTTTGGAAGGAGGACAGTAAATGATGTTCTGGTTATAAAAATGGCTCGGATTTTTTTTCCATAGCTCTGAAAATGCAGCTTGGAAAGAACAAAATAGAGGCAGATCTGAAATGCTGCAAGGATTTTCCTTCCTGGTCTGTCACTGTTCCTGCAGTGTCAGGAGTCCTCGTCATTCCTGTATTTCTGGTCTAGTAAGAGCTATGTCATTGCATCTCTGGCTTGACCTACAGTTCCCTGCAGACTTCATAATTACAGCCTTCTTCAAAACAGACACCACTTCCCATGCCAGGAATTGTCACAGTGTGGAGAAGTAGATCAAAATCCATTAGGGAACAAGAGGTGGCCAGATTAATTTCCACCTGAAATTTCAATTAAGCTTTTCAGGGTAGAATTAGTGTGTAAGCCAAGCCTAGACATGATGACTCTGGGGTTTGAATTTTAGAATTGGTCTGGTAGGGAGAACCAGAGTTTTCTCTCAAGCCTGTGGCATTGCTGCAGACAGCTGAGCAGGGCTGTGCGTGGCCCTAAATATTTCAGAGGTTGAAAGCCACAAATATGTAGAGGTTCTCCTCACGTTAATGTGTGTGATGGGCTTAAAAGCTGGAGATCCCACTGGAAACAAGTCAAAACAGATTCTTCAGGCATTGCTCTTCCAGCTGGAGACCCAGTGCTCTCTGTGGCTGTGGGCAGACAATGAACCAGTCCCGGAGGTGATTTTGCTGCACATGGAGCTGATGAGTGTCTGGGTCTCTGAAGGATCCAGGAGATTGTGTTGGGCTTCAGGGATGGATTTGTGCATTGCTGGGCCCATTTCAGACTTTCTGACTAAAGTTTCTCATTCTCAATTGACAGAAGAGAAGGAAGCTTTGTAGGGTTTGGTAACCTTTTTTTCAGAGCTTATAGGAAGATAATGAGTTGCCCTCCCCAAAAAACCACAAGAGGGGTATTTTGAGTCCTATTTTTTAAAATTTGTTGGAATGTCCCCAACTTCTGGCACCTGCAGTGTGTGTATACAATCACATCAATGCATATTCAATGTGCACACAGATCCATACAGACTTGGTGTTTGTGGGGCTGTGCATCCGCATGTGCTCACACACACTCTCAGGTCCCAGGGACAGCCTTGGGAGTCCCCAGAGAACACTTTTATTGCATTTCTGTTGTGTCTCCCTCATTTCTGATCACACTCACACAGGCACTCACCTCTCATAGGCTCTCCTCAGCCCTGGATCTATTTCCTTTTATTATCCTGGCAGGAGCTGAGCTTCATTAGGGGAGTGGAGTCTCTAACAATGCTGGGGAATGGCAACAACAAAAGGATGCAGCAATAGAAAGTTATGTCAAAAAACCTTTACAAGAAAAACGGCTGACATTAGAAACAGGGGGCATTAAAAATTCAACACAGTTGGGGGGGTGGGGCGGGACTGGGGAGAGAGAAACAAATAAATACCCAGGCTTTAAACTAATAAATCCTTTTATTTGGGAAATGCATCAAATCCTGCATGCTATTAGAACTGGTTTTATTTCTATTACTGATAATAACAATGATAAATACATTTTTTCTGGGATCTCGGTGTAGGCTATCAGCATTTTAAATACACATTTAACCAGGGAAGCAATCTTCCCCTTGTGCTGTCTCTGTTGCTGATGTTCAGTGCCTGGGAAGCTGTTTCCTCCTGCCCAAAATGGAACTGCCTAACTCAGCCAGCAGATAATTTTGGATGTATCTTGACCAGTAGCTCAAATTTAGAAAGCCCTGTAAAGTTAGACCAACCCACCCCCTGTTCTCTTTGGCTGATCAGATATCCTGGAATCTCGTGATCCCTGAGATTTTCTGCTCAAGGTCTTGTGGAGAATCTGTTGACCCAAACACACAAAAAACCCCCAACTTTAGAGTGATCTTCAGGCAGTGGATGAATCAATTTGTGTGAGGAGCCGAGCAGGCCAAATCTCTCTGTGAGGAGGAGGATGTGGAACTTGGATTGTTGTGCTGTTCAAGCACTGGGGGATTGACTTCAGTCTGCTCTTTGCATCCAGCCTCAAGATCTCAAACACGGATTTATTTCCCTCCCTCGCTGCAAATTGACAACCACATCTGTACAGAGGAACACTGGAGCACTAACCCAGGGCTGCAGTTAGCAGAATTGGGAATTAAAACTTCCATGTCCACTCCCTGCCTCATTAGAGGGGTGCGGATGTGGGTGATAGAGCAAATGTCCCTGTCCCCATCACTGGAGTGAGACAGAGTCACCCGAGACAGGCAGGACACTGGTGGGGCTGAATTTGCAGTTTGGCAGAAGGGAAGCTTTGTGCAGCCAGGCCCAGGAGCTGGGGGGGTTAAACCCCACAGTTCAGTCTGGGACCCTGGGAGCACTGAAATCCCTGCAGATGGTTATTCCCTGCCTTTCCATGGGCAGCAGGGCAGGGAACGCAGGGAAGGAAGGTGGTGTGAGGGGCTGGGATCAGTGTGTTGACAGGAACAGCCACCTCTTCTGTCTGTGTTTGCACAGCTCCGTGAGTGTGTGTGTGTGTGTGTGTGTGTGTGCGCAGGCTCTCGCACACAATTCTCCTCTTAATATTATTCATCCTTATTACGTATCATTATTCTTTATTATGATTTATATGCCATGCCATGGCTTTATTATGATTTATACCCCCATCCCCAGAAGAGCTTATGGAAGGCATCACACAGCAAAAAGACAGCAGCCCTGTACAGGGGAAGAAACATGGCTTTCTCCCCGAGCAGCAGCTCTAATGCTTCTTCTCAGCCATAAAGAACCTCATTCCTGGGTTTCCACAAAAGAATTTGGGTTTAGTTGTACCAAGGCTTCAAGTCGAGCTTTTATCTCAACTCATGGTCCCCAATTCCTTTTCTGCTGTCCTTCCTTCTCCTGCTTCTTCTAGATCTTGATTTTCACTTCGCCTATTAAAAGAGATTAATTTCATGATTGCCCTTGAAGCAGTCTTTGTTCTGTTTGGTGAGGAACTTCCTGGGCTGCTTTAGAGCAGCTTCACTCAGTTCTACCCTTAAAATCAGTCACAGTTGAGGGACATTTCCACAGCTGAAAACAGGAGAGGGAGCTTTACATTTGGGTCCATCTGTGTAAATAACAATGATCCAGTGCAAAATGCTTTCTAAATTGCTGGTAATATTTCAGTGTTTGTGTGGAGGAACCTCAGCCTGTAAGTGAGAGGTTTTGAGCAAAAAGGGCCTGTTTTGGTAACAGGATAACTCAGCTGGAAGAAGAAACCTGCTCTGCAGGTTAAGGGCAGAGTTTTCAAGGAAATGCAAAGGAGACTGAAGCTCAGCCCCCAAAAAATTTGATCCTCTGCCAGAGCCACACTCCCCCCAGCATCCTCCTCTCTCACTCCTCATCCATTCCCTTGCTTCTAGGACCTTTCCCTGGATGCAGATGGGAAGTGGCAAAGCTGCCAGAAAACAGGGATTTCCCGGAGCTGATGTTGTTCATGGCAAGGAGGGTCAGATTTTGTGTGTTACGGGAAACCCATGGCAACCATAAAAACAATCCCACCCACCCTCCCACTCCCTCATGGCCATGGTTTGGATGCTGCTGATGGGGACAGCCAGGGATAATCTCCACTGGGGAAATGGGTCTGAGTCGGGAAAAACTTGTGACAGCCTCTCTGGGGTTGGGAATGCAGCAGTGAGTGGGTGAAGTGTGGGTTGATGTCACGGCAGCTCAGTGTTTCATGGGTTGAGCATTTTACTGTGGCACAAACCCTCTTTGCTGGGTGTTCGCTCTGCATGGGCAGCCAGTGCAGCTCGTGGAGCCCCCGGGGTGGAGCAGAGCAGAGCCAGCGACCCAAAACCTTCCAACCCAGCCCCCTCCCTGTGGCAGAGCAAAGGAAACAAACTCTGGGCTGAGCTTTCTGTGCCGAGTTTGGGGGTTTTGATCTGGCATCCAGTTTGGATGCCTGAAGTTTGTAAAGCTGGCCTGGAGCGACTGATCCTATTTGAAACATTGGCAAAGCTCACGTGGAATCCAGTAATGCGAAAAAAAGAGCAGAGTCTTGGAGTGCATCAGCAGCTGTGTGGGACAGGGACTGTCTCTGCTCCTTTGTACAGTGCCTTGGACAGTCCGGCGCTGGGTGTGGGGTGGAATAGAAATGCGAATGATAAATAATGTTTGGGGAGTTGATCTGGGCTTAGGCAAGCACACACGTGTGCTCCCTGTCTGTGTGTGTGAGTGTCAGAATCAGGGAGCAGCAAATATTTAATCACAATAAATAGCCACATTGTCTTCCCTTTTCCTGAGGAGCTGGTCAAGCATCCAGCTATTTTATTTATTTATTAAATATCACTGGAGATAGTTCAGCAGCAGGGGAGTGCTGCTCTGTCTCCCAAACGATGACTGCCATCAGGCCGGGGAAATCAGTCATTTCTGGCAAGAAAAAAAACCCTCTTTGGTGGGTTAATGATGCAGGGTAAATCCTGACAGTGGCCAGTGGTCTGAGCACACGAGACATGACCTGAGGGAATCATAGATTCTGGGGGGTGGCTGCTGCTGCTGCTTCTCTGTAATGGGATTGCTGCTTTATAATGGCTTCAACTTCTTCTCCTTTCCCCCCTTTATCATTATTGACCAAGGAGCACCAGTAAGGCTGGAGAATAAATAGTTCCCTGATGGTTAACAACAGGCCCTCCACCAATTGGAATTCAAGCTGTGCTCCCTGTTATATTCTTTATAATCACACTTTATTGCATAGGGCGGAAAATAAAGCATCTCTGTCTCCATTCCCCCCCTTTCCCTGCTAGCCACCCCTGTGAAATTGGGTGCCTTCTGCTGGAGCAGGTGAGAGGAGGCTCCAGGGCTGACATCCACCAGCGGCACAGGCAGACGGTGGGGACAGGACCTTTCCCAGCGGGGACATTCCCCCATCCCTCCCCTCCGCCGTGCGGGACGGTCCCGCTCGCTCCCCGCGCCCGTCCCGGGGGAGCGGCGGCGGAGGCGAGCTCCGTCTGTGTGTGTTCGTGTGTGTTTGTGTGCGGTGCCTGGGGCCGCCGGGCTCCCTCCCTCCCTCCCTTCCCTCCCTCCCTCCGTCCCCAGCCCTGCATCCCGCGGCCCCGCCCGGTCCCGCGGCCGCCCCCGCTGCCGCCACCCCCGGCGGTGCGGCCGGACGGGCCCGGCTGGCTCCGCCGCCCCCCGCCTGGGGCCGGCCCGGGGCTGGCTCCAGGCTCCCGGGGGCGGGAGGTGATGATTTTCCAGTGGGTATTTGTCAGGTCAGAGTCTGCGCCGCCCGCCGGGCTCCGCGCCGCGCTCCCCGGGTTATTTATTACCTCTCTCCCCGGCGGCAGCGCTGCGGCTCCGGGGCCGCTGCCAGCAACCCGCGGCGGCGGCGGCCGGGGGGACCGGCCGGGGGGTTCCCGAGCAGCGACGGGCGGGCAGTGCCGCTCCGAGCCCGGCAGGGATGCTCCGAGCCCGGCAGGGATGCTCCGGGCCCGGCAGGGATGCTCCGAGCCCGGCTGTGCCGTTCCGAGCCCGGCAGGGATGCTCCGAGCCCGGCAGGGATGCTCCGAGCCCGGCTGTGCCGTTCCGAGCCCGGCTGTGCGTCGTCCCTGTCCCCCGCTCGGCACCGGCCCGCCGTCCGCCGCTGTCCCGGAGCGCTCCCGGAGCATTCCTGGAGCACTCGCTGCTCGGAGAGGGACGGGCAGCAGGGAGAAGGTTCTTCTGCAGCCTGATGTTCAAAAACGCTCTGCCCCTAAGTTAGGGGAAAGGGAGTTTGATGCAGTTCGTGATTTGGTTTGGTGGTGCTGGAGACAGCGTTCCAGCGGAGCATCCCAGTGCGGGTGGCTGAGCTGAGACTCCTGATTCCCTAAACAAGCTCAGCCCTTCCTTAATCGTGAGCTCTGTCAAGCCACAGGGAAGATGTGGGTCTGCAGACTCCTGAGGGAGTGCAGCCGATGCCTTGGCAGGGCTGGCAGAGCCTGCATCCCATGGGCACCGCGGGCTCTGGCTCGCCAGGGCTGCTCTGGAAGTTGCATTGCAGAAGAGTGGGGCTGGAGCTCACCTGAGCTCTCGGTTTACCTGCAGGTCAGGTGTAGGATGGGACAGCCTTTGGACAGCTCTGGGGTGTGTTCTTGTCTGCTTGGGCTCCAGTGGTGCCCAGCGTGGGCTGGAGAGTGTGGTCAGAGCTGTGGCATCTTGCCAGCCACACTGGTCCTGGTGAAAAATGACTCAAAATCCACAGGGCAATACTGTGACACGATTTACATTTATTCTATTTTTGTTGAGTCACCGTATGCAAAGTTGGATTTTTAGATAAAATTGAATGCAATCCCCAGGCTGACCTTATCTGCTGTCACCGGCTGTGTTGTGTTCCTAGGATACCTTTAATCCAAGGATTTCCTAGTGCTTTCCAGACGTTCATTAACATTGCAGCCTTATTTCAGCTTGCCTGATTCCTTGCATGCAAATTCCTTGTGAGCCCAATCAGTTTGGTTCCCTAGGCAGTAGCCAGTGTGACCAGGGTCCTCCCATGGATTTTGTCCCTGGGACTGGGACATGAGCCCGCTCCAAGTGTTGGGACACGAACACCAGGATGTCAGGGCAAGGCCTGATTTGTTGGTTGACTTGTCAGAAGGAAATGCCCCCATTTGTAGGGAATTTTCGTGGCATGTGGGGAAAATGCTCCTGTTTGTGATGGGGATTCCAGGCTGTGGTTTCCTTTGAACACCTTCTGGCCTGCTCTGTCCCTTGGATGCAGGAGAGTTCTTGACCTCTTCCTGGAGAGCACAGACACTTAAAGCTGATCTTCTGGTACGACTCCAGGGTCCCCACGTGTGACAGACAGGCCACCCCCGTTTCTTCTGCAAGGACAAGCAAGTCATAATTCAATCTTGCTCCTGACAGCTTGATCCCCGTGATTGCTAAGGTGCCCTTCAGACTTGAAATTTCTGTGCTGCTTGCAAGGTATTAACCAGGTTCAGAAAAAGTGGGGACTAGCAAGAAAATGTTCCTCTCTCTACATTTCTCTCATCCTGCTCAGAGCTCCTTGGACACAGGGGAAAGCAGGAAGCAAAGGAAATATTATTGAGTTGGTGTTTAGCTGTCTTCCTCTCTTGCTGTCCCCTGCTTGTCTGCATGTCCAGGTTCCCCAGAGCTCCTGAACTCTTTTTTCTCTCCCTCTCATCCCCACTCCCAAGCAGTGAAACCATGTCCCAAAAAGCTGAGGGATCCCTAGGGGATGTGTCGGGGCAGCTGTTGGTGCAGGCAGGTGACGAGAGACGCGTGAAGGGGAATTGGTGCTCCAGAGGCTGCAGATGCCGAGGGGAGCCGGCAAGTGCTAACGAGGGAAAGGTGCTTAACAGCACTCGGGGCTGCTAATTATCCCCTGCTCCAGCTTATCCTCGGGAGAGCTGGGGAACTCTCCCTTTGATCCTCCTGCATTTCATCTTCTAATTGGATGGGGATTCCAGATGTTGCTGCTGAGCGTTTTTGGGAGCTGATGGAAGGATGTGTCTTGAATCCAGGGCCTTGGACAATCCCGTGGGGATTTCCAGTGCTCTGCCAAAGGAATGCTTGTGACACCACTCACCTTCCTGTCCCTGTTGAGCTACTGCTGACATTTATTTGTGTTGTCTCTTGAATGGCCTCTTCTTTATCACATACATCCTTAAAGTTTCCCATTTTTACTCAAATTTCACGGAGAACTGAGCTGGATGTTTATTTCCTCCTGCTTTGAAGAGGTTGGAATTGGATTATGTTTGTGTGTCACTGCTGCAGTCCTGTATGACCATTCCAATAAATAGATTTACTGATTTAGGAGCGTTTTGTGGTAGCTACTGCAGCAGCAAGTCTGAAGACAGCCCCAAGAACATCCATGGAAAGGGAATTTTGAATTTGTCATTGCAAATTCACATGTTGAGAGCTTGGTCCTGGCAGGTGGATCTTTTCATGAACAGCACATCCAACCTAAGCAAAACAACCCCCAATGTCTGGAAGTGCCGATATCCCCAGGGCAGCCCTCCACCCTGAGCCAAACACTCTGGAATTACAGCTCAGGACTGGTGGGATGATCCAGAACTGGCTCCCACTGCAGGGTCTGCACTCCTGGACTTCCTGGATGTGAGCTCTGCTTCATACAGAGCAGGACAGAGAGCAAATATTGAGGAATTTCAAATATGTATGGCTGAAAGCTCAGCAGACACGTTGCTGTGCTGATCTCCATAACCAAGGACAGATTCTCTGTTGCTTTTGGAGCTGAAATTTGGGGCTGGTTTTATGGGGTTTTTTTGGAAGAAGGGAGGAGAAAGAATGGGAGGCTCAACCCAGAATAATGTGGATATAACATCCCTAAGCAAGTCCATTTTCCTGGGCTTGCGCTGCTTCCTGAACTCCTCAAAGTTGACACTAAAAGGGTCCTAGTAATTTCATAAAGAGAGAAATAAATGGCATAATTTGCATTATTGCATTTCAATCTACAAATCTGATTAATATGATATACTAAATCCCATAGGTGCACATGGCCAATGTATGTGTGTGTTTATGTGCACGTGTGTGCAAACACAGGTCACTCCTAACAAATATTTATATATTTATAGTTCCCCAAAGGTTAATCCAGACTGGGACCTGATTTCCATCTTCACTGAGCAAAAACTGATCCAGTCCTTGGAGTTCTAAGAAAAATCCTGAATAGATTGGAACACCGAGCACTCTGGCAGTCAAATACAGTGAATTCCCTGGTGAGTTATGCTGGGTCTGCTCTCCTGGGTATCAGTGGGAGGCAGGGGGAGAATCTTGTACTCAATAATTCATGGATCCATAAAGATTTTTTTTGAGCAAGCAGCAATTCTTTGGAAATTAAGGCTAATTAAAAGCAGTATCATCCTTACAAATGCACTCAGTTACTTGGTTAGGACAATTTTATATTTGTTTCCTGTGCTGTTCCCATGTGCACCCTAATCAGTGTTCTGCTGTAATTGTGATTAGAGACTGTACCACAGAGACAGACTCCTGAAAAACTGGGTCGTAACAGACTTGAGGGTCTTATGGATATTTACAGTGCATTAGGCGTTTTTATTTTAGGGTCAGCGCAGCTTTAACCCCTGAGCAGTGCTTCGTGGCTGACGGGTGCAGAGCACGGGTGAGACGGGGCTGCTGCTTGCTGGACTTAAAAGGGACAACAGGACCTTAAAAATATCTCTTTCCTGTGCTGCTCACCCTCGGTGTTGGCCCCACCTTCCTCCCCAGCCTTTCCCGGGGAATCAGGAAGGAAATGTGTGTTGGAAGGCAGGGTTTTGCCCCTCCAGCTCTGGGCACATCTGTGCCTGTGCTGAGCTGGGAGTTCCCATATGGCTGCAATGTTGGTTGCTCCTGCAGAGCCAAATCCTCCCAGTCTCTCACCCACTGATGTGCACAGAGCCTCACTTGGGTATTTTAGTTCTTCCTGTTTTTCTTGGGACAGAAACCAAAGCTAAAGCAGGTCTTGTTTCCCCAGAATGTGTTTTGTGAGGGCATGTGCCCCTTGTCTGTGTGTGACAGGGGTGACCTGGTGCCAGGCTGTCCCTGCTGCTGAGGGGTCACTGCAGGCCTGGAGCTGTTCCCATCCTTCTGTCCCCAGCCACGGATAACTTTGGGCTGCACCAACAGATGAGCAATGTTCAAAATGCCTTTCGTCCCTTCCTCGTGGACAATTTCCCTCCCTTTAACTCTGTGACCGGGTGAGTTTTCCAAGCGTGTGCTTGCAGCACATCCATGTGCACGTGTGCCTTTGGACTCGAGGATCCTTGGGGGTCCCTCCTAGCTCAGCATATCCTGGGATTCTATTCTGAGTGGGAACATGGAGTGACAATATTTGTGCCATGTCTGGATAAAAAGCAGTTTTGGCTATAGGAAGATGTATGACAAACAAAATCCTTCTCCCCTGCTGGGAACAAAACAGTGATTTGTATTTGCCAGAGAGTTTAGATAACAATTTTAGGCATCAGGCAGTAAAATTACTCGTAAACAGCTTGCTCTGACATGTCTGCCTTTGCCACGTGTGCTGTGTTATGGCTCACAATTACCTGGTTTTGCTCAGCGATTGAGTTATTGAACTTGGGAGAAACAGAGCTCTGGAAATGCACGGAATGGGATGGAAATGCCTGAGGAGTGCGAGCACCAGAGGAGTTGTGCTTCCCACAGGAGTTGTGCTTCCCAGCTCTGCTTTACAGAGCTGTTTGTTCCCAGGTTGGTGAGCGAAGCCCCTGAGTTTGGAGTCCCCAGGTGCTGCTGCAAACACTTCTGCCACAGTGAAGCAAAACAGGCAGAAACAAGGTTGGAATGCCTGACTCCATGTGGAGAAAAGCTCCAGTTTGGAAGTCTGACAACAAATAAAACTCAGTGGTAACCAGCTACAGCAGCAGCTTTTCTGTCCACACTGCATTGGCTGTGAAGGAGCAGAAAAGTTGCTCACCTCCCAAGAAACTCAAATCACCATGAGAAGGTTCAAATATGCAAATGCCTATTTACATGTTTTTTGAAATTCCCTTTGTTTTGTTTTGGTTATCCCTTTCTTATCTCTTATCTAAGTTTCTGTTTGATTAAAGCCCTCTGTTGCAGTGTAGTCATGGCAACAAGTTTATACCAAGTAGTCTCTTTTTATGGGATTGGAAGATTTAAAAGAAAAGGGAACCAAACCAGATGAGCCCTCGTGTGGTGCTGACCCGTTCTGAGTGACGGAGATGTGAGTGAGAACTGAGCACAAAGTTCTCGGTGTGTTTGTGCATTCACTGCTCATGCCTGGGACTGTTTGTAGGGATGGTTTTGGGTATCTTTCGTTCAAGTATAACACATGTGTAGAAGGGATCATGTTCTGGTCACTGTGATGCTGGAGTTGCCTTCCTCACCTCACGTAATCCATGAACCAACTGCAGGGAAAGCACAGCACCAGGACCTGCAGTGACAATTCCCTACAGAAACACAGGTCCCTGCTCTGGAGCTCCCGTGGGATGTCCTCTCTGAGTCCCAGTGGGAATTCAGTTGGATTCAACTCTGGCAGAGGGACACTTGCTGCAGCACAGACAGCCCTGAGCAGGGCCTGGCTGCACATGGAGCTTCTCACTGCTGTGACAGTAATTGTTCAGCCAAATTCCTCGAGGGATCTGTGCCCTGCTGGGGGCAGTTCTGCACTGGAGAGGTGCTGTGTGCTCATCCCAGGGCATTGACTCCACTGCACCAGTTTCTGGAAAGGAGGAGAATCAGAGCAACATGAAACCTCTCTGCAGGGACACCCAATGATTTAAAGACTGAGAAGACATAGGCTCTAATTGATGTGTTTGGGAGCTGTGAGCCAGCTCAGGTAGCACTTCAGCACCTCCTAAATTGGTCAAGACAGGTTCTACCTAGTCTTTAATTTGATCTTCCTAGTGTGTATTAAAAGCAGTCACACCTTGATTGCACCAGACTCTTCTGGCACATCACTTGCAAAGGATTCCTTAACAAGGCTCATCTCTCTCACCCAAAAAAAGCTGCTCCGTGCATATGAGTTTGTGTTCACCTGGGGATTAAGGGAGACATCCATGCCTTATTTTTTATGGCCCTGTTTGATGTGAGCAGGGCACACCTCATGTTATCTGCTTTTCAATGGTCAGTATTTTTTTATTGTTGTAACCTGGCAAGAGATTCCAGCCAGGCACATATTCTTGGACAGTCTGTTTTTCAGCATGTCCTTTTTTTGTTGCTGTGACTGTAGGAGGGAAGGCAGGCAGGGAACTGGGGAAGTGGAGTAGGAAGGGGCATTGAGACACAGCCAGGACTTAGATGAACCCAGTGTGAGCATCAGTGCAGCATCTCCTCATAGAGTGAGTTTTTCTTAACATTGGGAAGAGCAGCACAAAGAAAGGTTTTAGGAGAAAGGAGAATCTGGTGGATGCCTTACAACTCCGGTATCTTAAGTCTCTCACACCAGTCACAAATGAGCAATAAATAGTCTCTGATGAGAGAGGAGCAGACAAGGGAGAAAGATGCATCTTTAATTGCAGGATACAGAAGGAAAAGTGGTCAGTGCAGAGAGAAGGACAGGGAGCTGCCCAACAACTGGAGCTGCAAAGAAGGCAGCTCTTGCCTTAGGAAAGGGGCAGAGAACTGTTGCTTCTTTGATACTTAAGGTTTGTTCCATTGGTGATTTCTGTAAGGAAATCCCTGGAGGCACCTTTTGAGTGTAACTGAACTTGTTTTCAAAAACCTCTGCAGAGAAGGGCAATCTCGTGCTGTGTTGTGGGGGACTGGACACTGAAGAGTGAAGTCAGTAAAAAATCTGTCATTGGTTTTAATGGAAATAGGTTTGTGCCGTTATTATTTAGGAGAAAGGAGCAGCTGGTTAGAATTGGAGTCCTTGCCTCCCAAATAGAAGTTCCTTCACTCCTTCCCAGCAGCCATTTAATTCCTCCAGGTTTTTTGGGTTCTGATCTACTTGGGCTGGTCACAGAGCTCTACAGGGCACTGGTAGGGATGGTGATGTGGAAGAGGCATTTTGTGAAAATGGTTTGGTAAGGAGAGAGTTTCCTGAACCGCTCGTCCCAGGCTGTTGTGGAAGCAGACAAACCTTCGTTAGCCGGGGGTGCACGCAGTTTCCAGCTCTGGTTTGTGTGTGAGCCCAGGGCACCACGACACCACTTCCTAGAAAGGCAGAAAAGCTCCGAGTTCTGCGGTGCTCCATTCCCAGTCCAATCAAAGGCAGAGCTCTGTAGCAGTAGGATTAAAAAGGGAACAGCCCAGCAGTTCTTGAGAACGCAGTTTTTCAGAGGCAAAGCCCTTTCCAGTGTCCTCCTTCCCAACCTTCCTGCCCTGAACACCCACCTGTGCCCTCCCTGCTGCTGCTCTGGCTGCTGGGCTGTCAGAATCTCTCTGCTAATGAAGCAGTCTGGCCTGAGGCTACTCTGACTCCAATCCCCATCCCGCTGAGCCTGACTCTGGCTGCTCGCTGGAGCACAGAGCTGGGCTGCACCCGGCGAGGAATAAAGGACAAAAGGCAGAGAACCCTGGCTGTGGCACAGCCCTGATGTTCCTGAGACTGTGAGAGAGGCTGAGGGATGAGTCTGGCTGGCGCAGGAGGTGGTGGTGTGGCTCTTTGGTCTCCTGCCCTGTCTTTTGGTAGGGGCAGTGACTTGGTAGGGAGAGGATTGGTTTTTTCCCTCACTGGAAACGTGAGAGTGTCGGGGAATTCTGTGGAAAGATAGGGAAGTGGGGAGAGGAGCTGTTACTGGCAGCCTTGAAAGGCTGAACACCCCAACATCTTTTGGGGGAACACAATTCACTGGACACTGCACCAGTTGTTGGAAGAGCTGGTTTATTGTCTAAACTCTTGTGGTGTGCAGGACAGAGCTTTGCTGAGGCAGAGTGGTGCCAGAGGTGGCAGGAGCTGTGGATGGAATCTGTGCTGAATCCTGCACAGACAGGAGCTGTGGATGGAATCTGTGCTGGATCCTGCAGGGACAGGAGCTGGGGATGGAATCTGTGCTGGATCCTGCAGGGACAGGAGCTGGGGATGGAATCTGTGCTGAATCCTGCAGGGACAGGAGCTGTGGATGGAATCAGTCCTGGATCCTGCACGGACAGGAGCTCTGGATGGAATCAATCCTGGATCCTGCACAGACAGCAGCTCTGGATGGAATCAGTCCTGGATCCTGCAGGGACAGGAGCTCTGGATGGAATCTGTGCTGGATCCTGCAGGGACAGGAGCTCTGGATCCCTTTCTGAGCTCAGGTTGGTCCTCTGACAGATAACTGGGTTCCTTTCTCCTCCCAGCCTCAACCTGTCTTTCCTGTAAAGGGGCAGGGCCTGCGTCTGCAATGAGGTTTTAAAACAGCTCAAAGGACCTTTGATCTCAGTTAGAAATTTAGAGATTACTGAAACCCATGTAAATAACAAGTTACATTTAGGAAGTTTTCCCTTCTTTTATGGGTTGAATAGTGAAGCAATATCCAGGATAAGTAAATTTGTCCATGAAATTGGTGATAGAACGTGGAGGAAAATCTTTCTCTCTTAAGTTTCAGACCTGTGCTTGAAGCATTATCTCCACTTAGAAAACACTTCATGGCACAGGTAACTCTGCAGTTGTTGACACATTTGACCTGAGAGAAAGGTTTTATCTCAATCCAACGTGATGTACCCCAGAGGTGGAGAACTGAATGTTGAAAAATGATCACTATTTACTCTGTTTGCTGTGGCAGTGCCTCTGTGAGCAAATTAAGAATCATGCTTTCACTTTGCCGGGCGCCCTGGAAACACACAACACAAAGCCACGGAGATTCCTGCCTCCCAACCTGGAAACCTGCTCCAATTCATCCGTGTGCAATTTGCAAAGCGTACCTGGCTCTCCCTCTAACCACATGTGCATGGATTTGCGTAGTGCTCTCTGATCTGCTCTCCAGTGGTGAATCTGTTTACACTAATCCCAAAAGCTCTGCTATTAAAGAGACTGGAGCTGAACATCTCCAGACTCTGCTGCTGAACTCTGACATCCAGACAGAGCTCTTGCTCTTCATTACAGGGAGGACTCGTTAGTGACTCCAGTGCTTGCAGGAGGCTGCTGGGATCAGTCTCAGTCTGTGCCCCTTGCACCCCCCGAACTTCACTGGGCTCTGCCAGAACATCTGTGAGCGAGAAAGGATCCTGGAGGGTCAAGGCCACTCTTGTCCTGCTCTCCTGTGACCTCTCCTGGAGGAAACATGGTGACTTCCTTTGGAGAAGGCTGCGGCCAAGCTGTCCGTGCACTTGGAGGTGGAGTTGCCATTAGGAATGGAGGTGGAAGAATAATAACTCTGATGGCTGTAAAAGAAGGAAGCTTTGAGAAAAAACGGCCACTCCCCTGTAAAACATGGAAAGAAATCAGGCCCATGAAGCCAAGCTCCAAAGATGATGGAGTCAAGGGAAGCCTGAAGGAGATCTCAAGGCTCTGCAGAGCTCAGTGCAGTTGGATGTGCCAGGAATGAAGGTTCCTGGGAGCATGAGTGAGCCCTTCTCACCACCCAGCCTCTCCCCTGCCCTCCGTCTAGAATCCTCTGACTGCCACAGAAATGTCTGTGTCTCCCATAGCCTCTTCCAAGCATTTTCCTTGGTTCATTAGGTGATAATAGAAAGTGATTTTTCCCCTGTCATATTGAGCAATCAGAAGCATTAAGAATAAGAGCCTAAGCCTGAAAGCCTAAATGAGTGGGTTTGATGGGTATGTGGATCTGCCTCCTTCATTAGAGCGAGACGCGAAGATGGATCCCAGAGCTGGAGTTTCTTGAGAATAAAATGGCAAGAAACAAGGATCATAGTCAGGAAGCGTCAGAGAAAACTGAGAAGCGGCGGGGGCAGTTGCTCAGAAATTACCCTGCCAGCTCTGCCAGGGGCTGTTGTCACACAGCAAATCCATTTCTCACTGTCTGGAAGGCAAGTTCAATCTGCCAGCACCTCGCCCTGGAAGAAGGCAAGTCCTGGGACACAGCTTGGGACAAAGCTGAGAACTTTGTGCTGCTCTGGGAGCTCTGAGCCAGAGCTCATACAGAACTCTCACTGTTCTGCCACCTGGTAAAGACTCGTGGGCCACGTTTCTTGTCCTGTCTTTAGGGGGATAATTTATTTTTATTTCCCTCCTAGGTAGGATTCTTCCTGCCCAGTCGATCCCACTTTCACATCCAAAGGCAGGGAGCTCCATCTTGTTGATGTGACACATCCCTGTAACGACCCCCCAACTTCATTTTGGGCCATTTTGTCCTCTCAGGGCAGTTTCGCACGGACCTCTTGCCGTGTCTACCACAGCTTGTGACGGAAAACAAAAGTCCCCCGTGTCTCCTGAGCCCTGCTCCATCCATCCCTCCCTCCCCGCGTGGAAAAGGGATGGCTTCCCCAGGGAGAGAGCGGCGGGGATGCTGCACGGGAGAGTCCCCGGGACTGCAGCGGGCCGGGCAGCAGCGGGAGCTGGGCCGTGTCCCGCGGGGCCGGGGCAGCCCTGGCTCGCTCCCGGCTCCCTCCCAGCTCGCTCCCGGCTCCCTCGGGCCCCTCCCGGCTCTCTCCCGGCTCCCTCGGGCCCCTCCCGGCTCCCTCCCGGGCTGGCGGCAGCCGGCGCTGGCCCCGCCGTCCGTCGCTCACCCCCTCGCCGCCGCCGGCGCGGCGCTTCCCAGCGCCTCCGCTGTTTAAATGGGCCAAGTTAGAGAAGCGGCGGCGGCGGCGGCGGCGGCGGAGGGAAATCTTGTTTGGTCAGAGTCTCCGAAGTGTGCGGTGACTCCTGAGCACAGATCAATACGTGTCTGTCCCGGCTCGGGGGCCCAGCCCAGCCCGGCTCGGCTTTCGGGGGCTGCGGGCAGCGGGCGGGGAGCGCAGAGCAGCGGGGATGGCACTGTAGCTGTCTGTGTGTCTGTGCGTGTGTAGATAGATTTATATTTATATTTTTATATATATATATATGCAGAGGGATATGGAACGTAACACCGTGTTTCTTAAAATTTCGTGCACGAGTGGGAATTAAAAACCAACTCGCGGGGATCATAAAGGCTTCGGTGGGAGCGGGGCGAGTCCGCATCGCGCAGGTGAAGGTGGGCGGCCCCGGGGAAAGTTCGCCGCCGCCCGGGTGTCTGGAGCCCCGCGGGCAGAGAGGGAGAGCCGCCACCGGCCGGGGCTCCGTCCTCCCGGCGGGCGCCGGCGGGGCGGGGAGGGGTCGCGGAGCGGCGGCGGGGGCGCAGCGTTTAATTTTAATTATTGCATATAAATAAATAAACCAGGTGTCAGTTTAAAGGAAGCAGGGGGGCAGGGTGAAAAGGGGGCAGGGTGGGCGGCGGGGAACCCTCCAGCCTTGGCGAGAAGGTGGGTTGATCTAGGGGAATCAATAAGCTTTTTTTTTTTTTTTTCCTTTTTTTTTTTTTTTTTTTCTAAACCAAAATAATGTCTACGGCAGCAGAGACCTCTCCGAGATGTCAGGTATTAGTCCGGAGGGGCAGATCTGCGAGCCACACAGCAGCTCCCGGGTCTACGGTACATTAGCCTCTCCGTGGGAGAGGGATCCCAGTCAGCTCTGCTGGGGAGCCAGCCCAGGAGATTTGTTAGCGGGCTGCTCCGGGGGATACCAGCCACCTCCGGCACCCGAGCGCCAAAGGTGCTTGTGCTGCTGCTGCTGCTGCTGCTGGCGCATTTCATCCAAACTCCAGCCAGAGCGAGGGCAAGTTCAACCCGAGACATTAGAGCCACTGTGCTTTGGAGAGACGAGGGCGCACGGGGAGCGCGGCGGCACCATGCCTGCTATCAAGAAGGAGCGACTTGACAGGGAAGAGATGGCCCTGGCAGCTTTTAACCAGCCCATGGAAACCTTACCTGACTACCTCGCGCCTCTGGCCGCCGCTGCCATTCCGGTGGTCACCCCGCACCCGCCGGCTTACGACCAGATCTTTGCCCACCGCGCGTACCTGGGCTTCCACGAGACCCACCACCCCCACCCGCACCACCCGCACCACCCCCACCACCTCCCCGAGGACCTGATGCTGGAGAGGTTTTCCTCCATCCCGGATTTCCAGCCCTTCTTTGACAACGGAGAGCCTTGCATCGAGGTGGAGTGCGGGGAGAACAAGGCGCTGCTCTACATCAATAAGTTGTGCCAAGGGAGCAAAGGACCCTCTATCCGGTACCGGGGAGAGTGGCTCACCCCCAACGAGTTCCAGTTTGTCAGCGGCAGAGAGACGGCCAAGGACTGGAAGCGCAGCATCAGGCACAAAGGTAAAGGCACGCTCGCCGTGTGCCGGGGTCCCCGCGCCGCCCCGCTCCTCCTCAGCATCCTCCCTCTCGCCCCCGTGCTCGGCCAGCGGCAGCCGAGGGGGAGCTCAGCGCCTCTGAGCCACCCCGGGGAGAGCCGAGCCCCGATCCCCTATCCCCTGCGGCCGTGCCCCCCTCCCCCGCGCACCCCCGGCCCCTCTCTGCCGGATCCCCGCGCCCCGGTACCGCCGAACTTTTCCCAGCAATTTGGGAACGCTTGCTTTTGGGGAGGGTTTTTGGGTGGGGGGCGGATTGGGGGGGGGGTCTCCTCTCGGCTAGAGAGAAGTTTCCTTTGGCGCGGGCGGAGGTTTGAACACCGGGCGGGTCGCGGGGCGCTGGCCTCGGGGCTCGGCGCCGCTCCGCGCCCCCGGGGGTGGTCGCCCGCCCGCCCCTGCGAGCCGCCGGCGGTGGCGGTGGCGGTGGCGGTGGCGGTGGCGGAGCCGGCGCCGCGGGGAGCGGCAGCGCAGCCGGGCCAGGCACCGGCGGGGCGGCGGGCGGGGCGGAGGGGGTGTTCCCCTCGCAGCTGGGTGGTGCGGGACCTCCGCGGCGCCGGCGGCTGCTGACGGGCGCCTGCCCTGCCTCCCTCCCCTCCCCGCCCGAGCCGGCGCCGCAGTCGCGGCTCCGCGGCGGAGCTGCTGCTGCGGGCGGCAGGTGGAGAGCGGGCCCGGCGGAGCGGCGGGGCCGGGGGGAGCGGCGGGGGCGGGCGGGCACAGCCGAGCCCGTGCGGCGCCTAATGAGCTGAGAGCTGGAGGTGGCGGCCCGGGGGGCTGAGGAGCGATTAGGAGGTGACTGACACCTCGCCGTGCTTATTGATCGCCAGGGAACGGGGGCAGCGCCGCGGGGCCGCGCTAATTGTCGCTGCTCCGCGCATCGCGCCCGTTTCTTTTATTACTGGGCTCCTGCTGCCCTCGGGAGCCCTCGGTTCCTCCGGGGTGAGTCGGGAGGAGCGAGGCGCAGCGGCCGGAGGAGCAGCGGGAGGTGCCGGGGCCGTGCCCCGGTGCGGGGGCAGCGCGGAGCCCGCGGGCTGCGGGAGCGCCTCCGGCCGCGGCTCCCCGGGCGGCGGCAGCGCCGGCACCGACACCGACACCGGCACCGGCACCGACACCGGCACCGAGCCCGGGCACGGCTGCCGGGGCTGCTCCCCTCTCTCCGCGCTGCCTGCGGGGGAGAAAGTTGGCTGCAGGGGCAGGCGGGGATGGGCGCTGGTAGGCAGGCAAGGGGAGGGCTGTTTATATGGAAGCAGACGCGTGCCTCCCCCTCCCCCGTTCCCTAAATACTTTCCTTTTATAAACGTGCTGATTCTTTTTCTTCTTCTTCTGCTTTTTCTTCTCCTCTGCATATAGGGAAAAGTTTGAAGACTCTTATGTCCAAAGGAATCTTACAGGTACATCCTCCAATCTGTGATTGCCCTGGGTGTCGAATTTCGTCTCCAGTGGTAAGATTATTGTTAAACTACGTGCTTTAGTTAAGACATCTTCCCTCTCCTCTGCCTCCTTCCCTTACAAAAACATTCCCTTTGCTTCTGTGATCATGGAACTGTGATCTCTGAGGGTCATCGAGGCTGCCAGAGCCCTGCCTGCACTGTGAGGGTTCCAGCAGTCTGTTAGAGGTGAGCAGGAGAGGAGCTTGGAAGCAGAGCAGACGGGAAGAGCAGTGTTTGACCTAAAGGAAGCAGCACTCAGTGTGGTTTTTCGGTTTTCAGGGGGAGCTGTGTGTGTGCAGAGGCAAGTCATTGAGAAGCCTCTTCCATATTCCCACCCCTTCATTTCTGTGTATTGTGCAGAGGTGTGAAAATGGCTAAATAAAGCAAAAGGGAAATGTAATTGCACCCACGTGTTAGAGTCAGAACAGCCACAGTTTACAAACCGTCGGTGAATTCAGTTAGGTGAACTTCATGAGGAACAACTCAAATGCTTAAAACCTGAACATCATTCATGGTATAGATCAGTTATGGCTTTTAAAGATCTTTCCTTCCCAACTTTTGAGTTCTTTGTGTATTCTGCTGTCTTGCTTTTATTCTGAGTCTTTCAAAATCTCTCATCAGCGTTTTTGTGGAAAAGACGTTGATGCTATAAATAAAAGGTTACTGAAATCATAGTGAAGTAAGGCCTTAAAACAGTTCAAGGTGTGTAAAAATTATCATAAAGTACAGTAACATCTACCTGGGAGGTCAGAGCTGTTGGTTTGGGGAACTAAAGCAGTTCTTGGTGTGAAAGAACAGCAATGACTGAAAACATTGCCAGTAGCTCTGTGGAAACCAATACAGATGGAAATTTATGTATTTTCGTCCACTGGAAATCAACCGTTTTTGATTTTGTTGCTTCCTTGGGATCAAATGGGCAATCTATGTTCACATGCAGTGTCTTTACGGTTCAGAATGACAGAGCTGGGAGTTCCAGTCCTTCCTGCGTGGTGTCTCTGTGCATGCCTGGTTGTGTTACCAATATCCACATTCCCATGGGAAGGGGCTCAGAGCAATCATCAACAGTTCCATAAATTAACGGGAAGATGTGTTTTGCCTGTGTTGTGTGGCAGCAGCCACCCCACAGCAGTGCTGCCCACCATTGCCTGGCATTTGAAACCAGCTGGGCTGAAATGTGGCTTTTCTGAGTTCCTTGAGTTTGTGGGGCAAGGTGTGGTGAGGTGTCATCGGCCTTCTCCAGCTGTGAGTTTTGCTGTGCTTTAGTTGCCAATTGTGGGGATCAGAGCCAACAATCTGCCAATGACAGGGATGTGCTGCCGTTGTGGGGATGTTGAGAAGTGCCTGGCCAGGTGACCCTGGCTGCTGCTCATTTTCTGGGCTAGCGGGAGCCAAAAGGTCCTAATAATACACTTTTCTAGCACAGCACTTTTAGGAGTTGTGCATGGGTAGGTGCATTTCCAGGTGGGAAGACAGCTCTGCATAAAACCAGTGTCTGGTACAGGCTTTTAGAACTGACTTTAGAAAGTACAGAGAGAGGAAAAAAGTGGTTGGTGCAGTTTTAGGAATGGAGAAATAAATCTTTCTGGACTTGCCTCCCCACTGCTTCCCCAGCTGGGAAAAGGGGTTTGGATGTCAGAATTTGTATAGCAAGGCCAGACCCCAATGAGGACTTCTGTCAGAACTCTGTTTGTCAAGGCTCCCTGTGCTTTCTGTGCTGTAATTAGAGCATGTCTCTGACCAAAGGACAGTTGCACATTTTGAACCTGAAGTATTTTGGTAGTGCTTTGTGGTAGCTACATGCACTGCACATTCAAAACAGTCACTCAAGGAGGATTAGGAATCGGGCACGCTTTATCTTTATCCATTTAGTGATCACCCGTTCAAGTGAGACCGCCGAGATCCAGGGGCTGATTCTCCTTCAAAGTAGAAATGTTTTGTATTTGATGGTGTAGATTAGCAGAAGCTAATGCAATGCCTGGTCCTTGTGTTATCCGGTGGGCTATGGAGATGGGGAGCTGATCCTGTCTGCAGCTGCTCCGAAATCAGTCCTTGGACAGCGGGAGCGGGCCAGGAAAACTCAAGCACTGCCTGTGGAAGGGACAAGGCAGCTGCCCGTCTGCATCTGTCCATCTGCTCACTGCAGGCAGCAAAGGCAGCGCTCCCAGGGCTGACAGTGGCTCTCCCTTGGGAAAGGTGACATCCAGCGTGTCCCCCTGCCAGCCCCGTCCAGCCGGGCGGCAACGCCGGGGGCTTTGAGCAGCAGCGCCGGCTCGGAGCCCCTGCCCGGGTCCCTCTCGCGGTCGGAGGGAGAGAGGAGGGGTCGGTCTGGAGAGGAAATTGCAGCGAGCCGCAGCCCCCGGGCTGGCAGCCCCGCTGGAGCCGAGCCGGGCACGGCCCCCCCGGGCCGGGCTGAGCCGCTCCCGCTCCCCCCCGCCGGGCTCCGAGCCCCGGACCCCCGGGCCGGGCTGAGCCGCTCCCCGCCGGGCTCCGAGCCCCGGACCCCCGGGCCGGGCTGAGCAGCTCCCCGCCGGGCTCCGAGCCCCGGACCCCCGGGCCGGGCTGAGCAGCTCCCCGCCGGGCTCCGAGCCCCGGAACCCCGGGCCGGGCTGAGCCGCTCCCTGCTCCCCCCCGCCGGGCTCCGAGCCCCGGAACCCCGGCCCCCCCGGGCCGGGCTGAGCCGCTCCCGCTCCCCCCCGCCGGGCTCCGAGCCCCGGACCCCCGGGCCGGGCTGAGCCGCTCCCCGCCGGGCTCCGAGCCCCGGACCCCCGGGCCGGGCTGAGCAGCTCCCCGCCGGGCTCCGAGCCCCGGAACCCCGGGCCGGGCTGAGCAGCTCCCCGCCGGGCTCCGAGCCCCGGAACCCCGGGCCGGGCTGAGCCGCTCCCTGCTCCCCCCCGCCGGGCTCCGAGCCCCGGAACCCCGGGCCCCCCGGGCCGGGCTGAGCCGCTCCCGCTCCCCGCCGGGCTCCGAGCCCCGGGCCCCCCCGGCCGCCGCTGGCGCCGCGTCCCCCGTGTCCCCCGCCCGTGGCCCGGCGGGGCCGGAGCTCGGCGCCCGCCCCCCGCCGCCCGTCGCAGCTCGTTTGCTGCAGCTGCAGACGGGGCCGGCGCCGGGCCCAGCTCCGCCACCGACCGCCGGTTTCCTGCGCGGCTGGGGCGGGCGGGGGGAGCGGCCCCGCCGGCGCCTCCACCCCCGGGCCGCCCCCGCGGCGGCGTCCGTCCGTCCATCCATCCATCCATCCATCCATCCATCCATCCATCCATCCATCCATCATCCATCCATCCATCATCCATCCATCCGCGGGCCAGGCGGGGCATGCGGGGCAGCCCCTCGGGGCCGCAGGGTCGCGCCGAGCCGCGAGGGCTGCAGGGCGGATCCCCGGGCATGGGGCAGCGCATCCATCCCCTGCGCGCTGGCGTGCCGGCAGGGCTGAGCCGGCCTGGCCGGGGCAGGGCTGCGGTCAGAGCCGCGGGGAAGCGCGGTCTGCCCCGGGCTTTGTGCCCGCACGGAGGCTGTTGCGATCTGGAGGGGAGGAATGGCACAGGATGCCAAACGTTCGCAGAGTGAGCTGCCAGATGTGAGCAGGGCTCTTCCCCTAAATTTGTACTTGTCAGTTTGGAACAGGCACAGTTCATCTTGTTTGGAGCCCTGGATGGATTCCAGTCTGTTCCAGTGAAACCCATTCCCTCCAGGATTTCCACTGCCCCATCGAACTTCCCCCTGTGCTCCAAATACCGCTCAGGCATTCTCTCCATCTCTGCTTTCAGGGCTGCTCTTGAAAGTGGCAGTGGAGCCCCCACAGCCAGAGGGAGGGGAAAACAGCTCTGAAATCTTTATTGATGAAGGAAAAGACCTTAGATTTGTGAAGTCCAGCATCACATGTCCAGGATAGCAGTGGAAGGACGTTCCTTATGAGACACTTGATTGTTTTCCTTATCAGACAGAGTGTGACCCTTGCTGTGTTTTCCATTCTTGCAGTGCTGCCTCTGAAAAGGAGTTAGAGGAGGAGGTTTGCTACTCCTCATGCTCTTTT
Source organism: Acanthornis magna (assembly GCA_036785705.1). Taxonomy (NCBI): domain Eukaryota; kingdom Metazoa; phylum Chordata; class Aves; order Passeriformes; family Acanthizidae; genus Acanthornis; species Acanthornis magna. The sequence continues at coordinate 1,255,883 of JAWUZG010000286.1, forward strand.
CCCACAGTTTCTTGGTCAGGGTGTCTGTTTGAAAGGTGGCCCTTGTTGGAGTTCAGTGTTTGGGTACAGGTAAAGAAGAAAAGGCCAATTTCCCCAAAGCTGTTGTGACACGGCCACATTCAAACAAAACAGAAAGAGCGGTAAATGACATTTGGATTTTGCCCCGTCCCCTCCGTCACATGCCCAGACACAGGGCGGTTGTGCGCGGCTGGGGCACTGACAGTGGGAATTCGTTTGCTCACTGGGGCTGTGTTTTGCTCTTGGTTTGATTTATATGTGACTCCTTTTATTTGCTGCTTTTTGCTTTTCGTCATCATGGTTGTTGTTTTCCTTTGCTGCCCTGAGGTTCAGGCGTCAGTCCAAGACTTTGTCAGGGATGGAAAGAGGAACTATCTGCTAACTTCAAAAATGCCAGTAATGAGCAAAATCTGGTCTTTAGCCCTGAGGTTTCTGAGCATTCTCCTGGTCCCTGTTGTGGGTGCAGGGCTGGAAGGCAGCTCCGTGTCACCCCCAAAGAGTGGCTTTGTGTCACTCGTGGTGTTGGGCTCTGGCTGCAGCTCCCCTTTGTCCTTCCCCGGTGCTCCCCTCCTGGCTGCTCCACAGTTTCCCTGGAGAGCCAGGAGCAGACAGCACCTGGGCAAAGAAGGGAGATCCTTGGACTGCTGAGAGTGGTGAGATCCAAATTCAGAGCCTTGACCAGAAGGGGAATCTCCCACACTGGGCACGAGTCTTCCAGAACCTTCGTATGGAAAGAGGACTTTGCCTGCTGGAGAATTTACTTGGCTGGCTGCAGAGGCAGGATTAACTCTGAAATTTCACTGTTAACTGAATAGATTAGATTTAGGTTCCTTTCTGAGCTGCTGTGGGCGTTGGGATGGGAGCTGGAGAATGCTGGGGTTTCTGTGCAGGGGACTGTTTTCATAACTTTGCCTTCGTGTCCCTTGGGGCTTCCTTGTGAATGTGGAAAAAGCCCCTCTGTAAAGCAGACTTATAAACCTCCAAATCCCCCCAAGGTCTTTGGCACAGTCTGTTGATTTTTATTTGTGGTTTCATGCTGATTTGGTTTGTTGCGTTTAATCCAGTGCATTTTAGTTCAGGTTAGTGTTTGTTGGAGGTTTTCAAGATGGTTGGGCTCTTTCTGTTTGTTCGCAGGGTTTTTTTGGTTCTGTTTTTCTTTTTAATGCACTTGGCCCAGGTGGGTTTTAGCCTTTGCGTTGCACTGCAGACTTGCAAGTTCAGCTTGAATTCTTCACGGAAGTTTATTCAAAATCAATGAGATTTCAGCTTAATGGAGAAACTGGAGATAAGGTGTATCCTGGTCTGAAATGAGACTCACAGAGCCCCTCCAGGGCTGAGTTTGGGTCCAGCTTGCAGGGGTTCCTGCTCTGAAGGCAGCAGGAAACTGAGAGTGCTGCTTTCACAGAAAGGTCCCTAAAATCCACTGCTTTGGGGTCACAGAGCACTTCCAAAAGGGGCTTTTCTGGGGAAAGCAGCTGGAAATGGGAATCAGTGTGGCTGTGAGAGGTGCTCTGAAATGTGCTGTGCATTGGAAGTTATTCCTCGTGGTCCAAACTCTGCTCTGGAGCAGGACACGGAGCTGCTGCCACTGTGGGGGTTGGAGGGTGGGGGCTGCACCAATAAAAGGAGCAGTTATTGTTCTGCACAGAGGCAACACAAACCCAGATCAATGGCACTGAGAGTGCCAGCACAATGCTGAAGGATTTAATTTTGTGGATTATTAAATACCCTCTGGAAAGGAAAATATTAATTGGATTGCAGTCTTGTGAGTGAACAGCAGAGATGTAGAAGCAGCTGTGGCTTTGGAAAATAATTTTATCTTACAGGGGCTTTAAGGAGCTCCAAGGGGGGAGGTTTGCCCTCGCGCAGGAGCTGTGGAGAAGATTTCTGCTCTTCCAGGGAGCAGTGAGGAGACAATGGAGGCAAAAGGTCTCGTGTGACGGAAGGGCAGAGGAGGACCCGTGTGTGAGGTCAGTGTTTGTGCAAACCAGGCCAATCTAACCTCCTGGAAGAGAGGGAAAGAGAATCTGTGCTGTGGTCGGAGTGTGTGAGGGGCTCTGAGCGGATTCTCTCCTGGGATGCTCCAGAGGGAGTTCCTCAGCCCCAGACATTGGCATGGGGTTGGTTCCCTGCAGTGTCTGTAGGCTCTGCTCTAGGGACAAGCAGTTCCTGAGCCCTCAGCCCCTCTGGGGGCAAGCTGGACCCAGGAAATCAGCAGCTGCAGCCAGCACTGCTGCCTGGGGACGGTGCTGGAATTCTGCTCTGAGGAAAAGAAAGTGAGGCCTGGGAAGAAAGACAGACAGATAAATGTATAGAAGCAGGGGAAGCAACATCATCTTGTTAGCGCTGTGTCAAGGGCAGTGTAAAGGTGACACAGGAGAAGTAATTTCGCTGTCAAAATTATTTAGAGATGTCATTAAACTGCTTAGGGCTGTCTCTGGTGCTTCAGGGCACAGACACCTGGTTTTAATTTGCTCTGCTCTGTGTCCAAACTTGCTGGCCTCCCTCAGAGGGAGCAGTGCTCATTTGGAGCCTGGTGGCAAATGCCTGCAGTGACCAGCGGAGTGAGAAGGCAAAGGGTGACCCGAGAGCAGAATGAGCTCCCTCGGAAACTTTATTCGTTTAAAACTATCAACCACTCCAAGTCTGCAGGGATGATGAACTTCTCAGAATGCTTGTGGGACAGGGAGAACAGAGAACAGTTTCCTATTGGAAACCTGCTGGAGGTATCCAGGGTTTGCTTGGAGCAGCCTGGTCTGGCAGAACATGTCCCTGCCCATGGCAGAGGGTGGGAAAGGATGGTCTTTAATGCTCCTTCCAATCCAGACCAGTCTGGGATTTTATAATTGGTGCAGGACTTTGGATAAGAGATCCACTCTGTTTTTACTTAATTATTGCTTGGCCAAAATATTATGCTTGCAAAATCACATTCTTTGCTGTATATTTTTTCTTTTTTTATCTCTTTTGTTTGCTTTTGTGGGTTTTGTTTGTTTGTTTTTCGTTCCCCCTTCTGCGTGGTCTTGCCCTTTCTTTCCTATGCCGAGTCTGTTTCCTTTACCTGGAAAATGTCTTGCTGCTCAGGAGTTCTTGTTTGGCACTGATGCCCTCTGCCCTCCCTCCTTCCTTCTCTGTTGGAATCCATCACCTTCCCTTTCTCAGCGGAAGAATTCCCATCCTCACCATTTCAGGGCTGCTTTGCCTGGTAGGACACCTCACCTTCCTCACTCCTGGCAGCTGTCACTGGAGAACTCATTACAGGGCCCTCTGTCCCAAACCTGGGTTTTCCAGCTGAGTGCAAGGAAAGGCTCTCCTGAAGAGTGAATTAATGCTGCAGAAATCAGGTGCAGTTTTGTAAATAAACCAGAGCCCCTCTGCTGTGCTCTCAGCCTGCTTTGGAGGGAAAGTGCCTCTGAACACACCCCCTGCACTGCTGGGGCACTGCATTTCCTTTCTGTTGTTTTTGGCTCTTATTTTAGCAAAACCAGTGCGAACAGAGAGGAAATTACACATTCCCTGGGGTCATAAATATAATCTGATAAGGGATTTTCTTGTAACAGTGTCTGAGGATGAGGAAGGATGAATGGAGGGAATTCCCAAGCACTGAAAGGTTCCTGCTCATTTATTTTGCCTCTAGTCCATGGGAAAACTGTAGTTTTTACTTTATTTTGCACATGGATACAAAGCCACAGGATCTGGGAGGACCAGCAAGCCCAAATTTGCCCTGTTCTTTGATTACCTGCAGAAAAATCCTGCTGTACATCCAATCCCTCGTTTTCAGATGTCAAGAAAGCATCAATCCCTATGCAGAGCAGGTTCTTTAATCTCCATCTCCATCTGGAAAGAAACCTGCAGCAGCATCCACCAACAAACCAGGTCAGTGCAGGCAGTGTCACCTTGGGGTGACATCCACAGGCACCAGCCAGGGAGGTTGTCCCTGTGGCTGAGGATGAGAATTCCAGAGAATTGGGGACCAGGAATACTCAAGAGCTCGTGGTGATGGAAGAGGCACTGGACGGAAAATACAGAATCGGAAATATTTCTGTTGACAGAACTGCCGCAAAGTTGTGTTTCCTTGCAGTTGGTGCCCAGTTCAGTGCTGGGATTGCTTCAGGTGATTTCAAAAAGCAGCTCTGGGATTTTAAACGACTTCAGTTCGCTTGGGCCCCTCAATCAGCACAGCTCCTTGGTAGGAAACTTCCCTGTGTCCTTTGAAGAGCCCGAGCTCCCTGCCGCGAGTGTCCTGCCCTGGAGCTGGAGATCCTCAGAGCTCTGGGGCCGTGCTCCCTCGGGGTCAGCAGTGGATTCCACCCCGGGCCAGCTGCTGCTCTGCCTCCCTCTGCCTGTGTGTCCCCAGGGAATTGCAGGAACTCCCCTGGAACCCCATCCCATCCCTGCCTTTCATCCCGAGATGGATGCGATAGGTGGTACAGCTTGTGGAAGCTCTTTTGCTGTGTTGCCAGGGCAACCAGAGATGGCCCCTGAAGACAGGAAAGGGCAAACATTCCTTTCTGCTACAGTCTGGAGCATCAGTGATTGAATGAGATTAGATGGAATTAGATAATCCTGAAATTCACAGCGATTTGACGCCAGACCTTTATTAAATAAGTAAAAGTACCAGCCCTTATAACAAAAATGAATTCTTTTAGATCAATAACTTTCCCCACTGTTCGTCACAGCTGTGATTCTTGAGATCTCTTTTTCTGTGGCACGGGGTGAACCACACAAACCTGCCTTTTTTAATTTCATTTTTTTCCTCTCCCAGAGGGGACTATGATATCAATTCCTCTTTTATTTTCCCCTTGTGATTCACCCACTTAACCCTAAAGTGCACTTGCAGGGGAAGGCACTGCGAGGTTCTTCGGGGATGATTCAATCCCTGGGGTTTCCAGCACTGGGGTTACTTTGTACACCATTAGTCTTAAGTATTACAATATTTTAGGGTTAAAGAAACAAAATGAAAATACATACAAAATACATTATGAATGGCTGGGTAGTTTTTTGTTCCTCGTGTGTTCCATGCCCAAAACTCTTGGGATCTCATCCATGCCTGGCGTGTTCCTGCTCAGCTGCAGTGGGACTGATAGCATCGTGTTCACATCTAAAGTAAATGTGGGTTAAAATGGGAGTGCAGGGTGGACTTTGATCACAATCAGCCAAGATTTACATCAGTTTAACTCTGCTGACTTCTTTTTCATCTTCACACTGGCAGGGCTTGCATCAAAATCCGCTGTGCACCAGAGGACACCCAGCAGAGCATGGAAAATTTGGGGTGTTCTGGCCCTCAAGCAGTTCTGTTTCTTATCAAGCTGTGTTGGCTCTTTCGGAGCAGAGGGTTGATTTATTTAGATGTGTTTTATTCTTTTCATGGTGCAGCTCCAAACGCCCTGCTGAGGGTGTTGCAGGCACGGTGGGCAGTTCATGGTCTCACAGCAGACCAGGAGCAGCCTGGCTGCTCCTTAGCAGAGTGCTTTTAATTCTGAATTAAAACCTAGTTAATTTTCTAATCCTTGAATTAACAGTGTGATTTCTTAAAACATCTTTGGCTTGAAACTCATGAGCTGCTCGTGCAGGTCTGTGGATCTGGACTTGTTTGTATCAGCAATGTGGATCTGGTTTTTGGTTTATTTTTTTTTGAAGTCTCACCTTGCTGTGATGGATTTCTCAGGAATAAGTTCAGTTAAGAGTGATTCTGTGAGGGTGGGGAGCATTTCTGTCCCCTGGTGTGTGCAGAGGGCAAAAATCATCCTTGCTTTGGGAGGATTTAGTTCTGCCTTTGATGTGTCTGCTGTTGTCTCTAAATCACTGTGGAATCTGCAAAAAGTGTGTTTGAAGGATATTTGAAATTATGTGATCTCTCAGTTGCTGTGCTTTTCCTTCAGCTGAAAAACTTCCATCTTGAGAGTCATTTTGGTGTTGTGGTGGGACTCCTCCACCCCCCAGGCTGCTTTTCACGGCAAGCTCTGGAAACAAGAGTGGAAACTCATGTTTTTCCCCCATCTCACAAGGAAATCCTTAAATGCAGCAAAGTGAGGGAGAGGGAAGGACAGAGGAGGCTGAGAAATGTGTGAGCAGTGTGTGTTCAGAGCAAACAGATCTGCGCTGGGGATAATCCCACCAGAGCAGCAGCAGAACAGGACACGCTGCTCGCTTTTAGCATCCTGGAATTCCGGAAGGGTTTGGGTTGGAAGGGACCTTAAAGGCCATCTCATTCCAACCCCTGCCAGGGCAGGGACACCTTCCCCAGCCCAGGTTGTTGGGAGGATTCAGGCAGGCAGAGTTCTCCCTGGCAGGGCTCTAATTCCACATTCACGAAGTTGGGTGGTGTCAGAGCAAATACCTCGCAGAGATCCAAGCACATTACGCCAGCACTATTGTCTCAGCAAAAAAAGATATATTGGTTTAACATCTTTTCCATTAACAAGCTTTAATTTGCATAAATTATATCACCCTCTGTTAATTTATTATTACTTGTTCGGTTTCTTCTATTTCATTATTTCTCCTGGGGGTTATAATATTACTTGGATTATTCTGCTTAAGCTTTTTAAAATACAGTCACAGTGCTGTGTTTTCCCATTTACCTTGTATTTCCTCATTGTTCTGAGGCTCATTAAAAATTTGAGTGAAGTGTCTCAAGAACTTCCCTGGATAAGTATTCTGAAAGTCTTTGAAAGTTACCCAAATCTGCTGATTTAAACCTGTATTGCTTTGGAAGTTTGTTTGGACACCTCTTAATTCACTGCTGGAATGAAAAGTGTTTCATGTTCATGCCATGCCAGAGCTGGCTTTTTCTCCCAGTGCAGAAACAAAATATTCACTCAATATTTTTATTTTTTTCTCTTATTTCCGATGGTTTTGTCATCGCCATCTAACCATGGGCTGAAAGCACTGTTACCTCCTGCCCTCAGTAAGGCAGGTTGGAGTTCTCCAGTGAGTGAAGGCATTGTTGAAATCACACATGCAATTATTGCAGATTGAAATCTTCCTGACGGGTGAGGAAGGACAGGCTTCCCCTCCCATTGTGCTGATGGAATGTCCAGCTGTCCTAAAGTCTGTCCCTCCGTGGGATTTGCTCGGTGTCTGCAGTGGCGTTTGTGCCTGTCCCCTCCTGTTCAGAGCAGCTTTAATGGGAGCCTGGCGTGGGATGAGCTGGGGCTCTGGGCAGGGAATGGTGCTGTCCCTCCATGCTCCCCAGCCCCAGCAGGGCCTTTGGCTACTGAGAAGCTGTGCTGGGCTACCAACAAACAGCTCGGGGGCTCCCTTGGAGAGCCCAGCCTCGCCCAGCTCGCTGCTGCTGCAGCTCTCTCTGCTGTCTGTGTGCTGTTGTTCCTCCTGATCCCTCACTCGAGGCTCCCGGTGTGACCCCAGACCCCGAGGTTTTTGGGTTGTACAGAGATGTGATCCTGGCTGGTCCTGTCGGAGCTGCAGCTCCTGAGCATCCCCAGCCTCGCTCCGTGTCTGCTCCGAGGTGTCACTGAGGGCTGTGTGACAGGAGAAGGGAGATATGGGACCCTGAACCTCCAATTTCCTTCTGCCCAGCAGAACCATCAGGAATTGCCCTCCTGCCTCCCGCACCCCTCGAGTTCCTGTGCCCCAGGAGCCTCCCTGGCGCTGCTGGGGCTGAGCCCTGCCTGGCATGGGCAGCTCGGGCTGGCAGAGCTGCGTGTGCTGAGAGCCTTCCTCCCCCAGAGCTTCCCTGCCGTGTTCTGGCAATGTTTAATCTGTCGGGGGCTGCTCTGTCACTCACCCTGATCCCAGCAGGCCCCCGGCTCCCAATCGATAACAGCCTTGATCAGCAAATAATTCTACCTTGATCAGAGAATCTTGGTAATTAGAGCTGGAGAGGACGCCTGACATCCCCAGGGCTGCTCACGGAGGGCTGGGAGCAGGCTGGTGTTTGAGGGGAGCAGGCTGGCATTTCAGGGGTGCAGGCTGGCGTTTCAGGGGTGCAGGCTGGCATTTCGGGGGTTCAGGCTGGCGTTTCAGGGTGCAGGCTGGCGTTTGAGGGGAGCAGGCTGGCATTTCAGGGGTGCAGGCTGGCGTTTCAGGGGTGCAGGCTGGCATTTCGGGGGTTCAGGCTGGCGTTTCAGGGGAGCAGGCTGGCGTTTCAGGGGAGCATCCTGGCATTTCAGGGTTCAGGCTGGCGTTTCAGGGGTACAGGCTGGCATTTCAGGGTTCAGGCTGGTGTTTCAGGGTTCAGGCTGGCATTTCAGGGTTCAGGCTGGCATTTCGGGGGTTCAGGCTGGCGTTTCAGGGTGCAGGCTGGCATTTCAGGGTTCAGGCTGGTGTTTCAGGGTTCAGGCTGGCATTTCAGGGTTCAGGCTGCATTTCAGGGGAGCAAGCTGGCATTTTGGGGGTTCAGGCTGACGTTTCAGGGTGCAGGCTGGCATTTCAGGGTGCAGGCTGGCATTTCAGGGGTTCAGGCTGGCATTTCAGGGGTTCAGGCTGGCATTTCAGGGTGCAGGCTGGCGTTTTGGGAGCAGGCTGGCACAGCACAACATCCCTTGAACCCCAGTGTAATCTCTGCACAGGCAAAACCCAACCCAAACCCAGCACAAACCCAAATTCTGATGGAGGAACAGCCAAAATAAGGGTTAAATCAAATTAGGGTCAAAATCTTATACCCATTAGTTCTGGAGACACGAGATCAGATCTGAGAGACAGCGCTGAGAAGTAAATGCCCTATTAAAATAAATAAGGATCAGATGGACAAATCCCTCCAGACATTTCCAAAGGCTCAGCTGATCTCCCTCTGCCCTGTGCTGAGGCAGGTGAGCCATTCCCAAACACAGGGAGAGGAAAGCGACACCAGGCACTCCAACAGGCAGAGGCCTGGCTTTGTTTGGACACTGGGCGCCAGCTGGAACTCCAGAAAAATCCCCTCAGAAATCACATTTAAAGTTGGGAAGGTAAACAAAAGACAAGAGTAGTATTTGAAAATACAAGTTAAACGAATAATAATTGTGGGCTCTTTCACAAAGACTGCCAAGGTGGAATTTGGGTGGGAAGAGATTCAGATCCCTTGGGAAGCCACTGGTCATTCCCCAGTCCCTGGGGCTGCCCGGGGTGTTGTTTACCCAGCCCAGGAGGGCAGCTGGCACAGGGATAAGGGCAGGGGGATTAGGAGAGCTCCACCTCCCTGGAGGGGGATCCCAGAGCAGAGCCCCATGGCCAGGCAGATCTGCTGTGCTGGCACCTCTGGGGTGCCTTTCTCACCCGAGAATGCACTTTGGAATCAGCAATGTGAGGGTGAGCCCCGAGCTCTGCCTCTCACCTGCAGAGAGAGAGGGGTTTGGGTTGGCTTTGGGAATTGTTGGGAGAGGGGCACTGAGGGAAAAGAGCAGGGAATGGGATTGACCCTGGCTGCCTCTGGAGGTGGTGATCATAGTGAAAATCAGGTGGTGATCATAGTGAAAATCAGGTGGTGATCATAGTGAAAATCAGGTGGTGATCATAGTGAAAATCAGGTGGTGATCATAGTGAAAATCAGGTGTTGATCATAGCAGTAATGAGGTCTGCTCTCAGCATTTAAATGGCTCTAAACCTGGGCAGGATTAAGCCAGGGAGAAGAGGATCCGTGTGTTTCTCACCCCTTCCCTGGGAAATGCAGCAAAGGCACTGGAATTCACGTGTACCCCTGAGCTGGAGATGGCGATTCCTGGAGCAGGATTTCTCCTGGACGTTTCAGGCAGGTGTGGGTACCACCTCTTAGCACACCTTGGCACTGGGTGTCTGCAGAGAAAGCCAAAGCTCTAAACTGGGAGTGGTGATTCCTGCAGGAGGAAGGGGTGCTGGAAAACAGGCCCAGGGTGGGATTTCACTTTCCCTTGCCCAGACTCCCCAGGCAGATGCTCCCGGGGTGACCCAGAGCTGCTTAGCCGAGCACAAGAGGATCACGAGGCCTCCGAGGAGTCTGTGTCTGCTGGAGCTGCAGGGGGGAATTAGGATTGGCAGAGTGTAATTGGTAAAGCTCCTGTTTGGCTGGGCTTTTTATTTTAACAGGCCTAGAAAATCAGTGAGTAAATAAGAAATTGGGGCTCCAGTTTGCTGTCCAGCACTAGTGTTGAAGGGGGAGGAGTCCCACCTGTGGTCACAGAGCTCCCCTCCTCAGGAGGCTCACCCAGGCACAGTTTGACCTGTGTTTATCCAGTAAAATCCTGGATGGGTAAATCCCCATCCAGGGACTTTCCAGCCCAGCTCAGCGTCATTCCAGGATGGGAAGGAGCCCCAGCCTGCGGGGGTTTACTCATGCAGGAGAAACCCAAAGCGTTCACAGTAAAACCTGTGGTTTGTAGTTGGCTTTTTGCAGAGGTGCTGTGTTTTCAAGCAGGGAATGGCAGCTGCAGAATGGCCATCAGCAAATGGCCAAACACAGCCCCTTTTCTGAGCAAGTTTTGTTTTAAAAATTGAAGGAAAGCTGCAAGACTCACAAATAGCTGTGGATACGTTGTGTTAATGTGGCTTTGTGTAGAACAGACTGAGGACTGAGGGGCTTTGGGTGGAAGGAGCTGCTGGAGTTCCTTCAGGCCAGCGCTGGATGGGTGAGCAGCTTTGTTCTGCTGCGGTGGAAGTCTCTGTCCATGGTGTCAGTGCTGCTGGGAGCCACTCAGACCTCCTGTCCCAGCCTGGCTGTGCTTTGCTTCCCACCCTGGGGAAATCCCTCGGTGCCTGAGAGGGGAGAGACCATTTCCTGACAAAATGTTTCGCCTTTAAAACTTCCCCCCATTTTACTGCAATTAACTTTGGTTCTGGTTTTCACTCCCATGTGAGATTAGGTTTTTTTCACCCTCTCAGAAAACTCTTCCCTTTGGCAGTGCTTTCTTTTTTCCCTTCCAGCTTCTTATTTTTCATTCTTTTGATGAATTATTTACCTCTCTTGTATTATTTTCTATATTCTCTTTGTGTTACCTTCAAAACATACAACTCCCAACACTCCCTCCTCCATTCCGTGCTCACTGGGCAGCCCCTGTGTGTGTTGGTCATTCATTTCCCAGGGCTATTTATAAAAACAAATGTTGTAAATCGTGCGGTGTGGCCTGGTGCTGCTCCCAGTGTGCTGTGCCCGCTGGTTGTGTGTTCTGGTGCTCCTGGGAGGGGCTGGGGTTTACCTGTGGGGTTTGTTGGTGCCCACGGTGTGAGGATCTGTGGGGTGAGGAGCGCGGTCCCAGTGCCTCCAGAACACACCTGAGAGCAGGCAGGGCTGTGCTGGGGCCAGGGGAGCCCCTCGGGTGGGACTCACCTTTGTGGAGCTCTCAGCATCCCCCGGGGCCGAGGGCAGTCAGTCCTTAGTGCCAGGAACAAGGGAGGAATCCCCAGCGAGGCAGGAATTTGGAGTTCTTCAGCCTGACACTCTCAGCCTCTCCTTCTGTTCATTAACTCGCTCTGAATGCAGCTGAGAGCACGTAATCAAACTCCAAGGAGGCATGGCGAGCAGTTGTTCAAAATCAGTTAATTTTTTATTGGATTTGGAGTCAGACTTCATGGGCCGAGCCCACCCCCGAGGGCCGGGGCTGGGGAGCTGCAGGCAGCCAGGACTCACTGCAGATAATTGACTTTCTCTTCTGTGTCCAGCCTCAATCAGATTCACCTAAGAAACCTCCCTGGTCTGCCTCTGGGGCCTGTGTCCCTGGCAGGCTCAGCCAGCAGGAGGAATTAAAGGAAACTCACCCCCAGGCTGTTAACTCCCTGCTCCCAAACAAACCAGAACAGCTCAGCTCTGGGCCCTGGGCCAGCCCGGTTCGTTCCCACCCCTGCAGCAGTGTGCAGGTTCCAAACTCGCTCCAGGCTCTGTGTCCGGAGCGGTTCCCTCCTGGTGGGGATGGAATGGAGCTGTGGAGCTGCTGCTGCGGCTCTGCCTCCTCGGGGCACTCAGGGCACCCAGCCCTGCTCCCAACCAGGCTGCCTCACCCCAGCTGCCTTCCTGAAACCTCCCTGACTCCCTCTTCCCCCCAAATAACAGAATCAGGATGAAAGCAAGGCCTTGCAGGGTGTCCCTAAGGGTGGTGATGAGCAGGGGCTGCTGCCATCCCTGCCTGGGACAGCAGCTCTGTCCTCTGTCCCCAACTCCTTCCCCTGCCTTTGCTTGGCCTTGTGGCTGCTTGATCCCAGGACCAAATCTCTTTCAGCACCATTTTTTCCAATTATTCTGTAGAATCCCTCGGTCTGGTACCAATGTTTGCTTCCAGCTGCCACCTCTCTCTGTGGTCAGGGTTAAAAAAACCAACCCCAACCCCTGCAGTTGTGCTTGGAGCCCTTTGCCATCCATCAGCCAGGGGTCACAGTAACTGCAGCTCATATGCTCAGGTCTCAAAACCTGCAGGAAATCAGTCTTTGTTACACGTGAAATAAAGCAGTCTATGGGGAAAATAACCATAAATGTTCATTATTTGTACAGGAAAATCAATTTGTAGGCCAATTGACCAAATAAAGTAATACAATTTGCTGGGAAATCCCCCAGGTGTGGCAGGCAAATCACGGAGCAGGGACGGAGGCTGAGGTTTGCATGGGGAATGTGGGGTGGGAGGGGTGTGGGAAGGGACACAGGCTTGAGAAAAGGAATAAAACTGCAAGAAAGGGTACAGCCCATGGGGGAGAGGTGTCAGGGAAAGGAGCAGAACACGCATTTGGGAAGAAATTTAACAATGCTGTTTGATCTCTGTGAGAGTTGCGCTTCATGACAGTGAAGAGTTACCAAAAAGAAAGAGAGAAAAGCTCAAAACCAAACCTGAGGCAGAAATTGCACCTTAGTGAAAAGCTGCAGTGTCTGCTCCTCATTCCTTCAGGACTGGAGCCTATCTCCTGTGGGCTGAGCGGGCTGGGAGGAAATCCCAGGGATCTCAAGGGCTTGGAGGATGTCTCCAGAAAAGAGCAGCAGAAGGCCCAGTCAGGTTCCTCTTGGTGAAGGATTTTGGGTTCTCTGGGAAAGGCTGTGTTCTCTTGGCCCTGAAGTGCTGCAGGGAGGCATGGACACCTGGGGATGCTGGACCATTGCTCTGTTCTCACTTTCCTGCTGCTCCAGAGGTGCAGCTGTGAGCTGTGGGAGGAGCAGGGGGAATGTCTGAAACCATCCTTGGCACCCTTTCACTCCTTGTCTCTTCACCAGAGAGGAGGAGCAGGCAAGGAAAGAAAAAGAGGCAAATCTGTAAGTTCTGCCTTTGTTTAGGAGATAGCAGCAGTGTGCCACACTCGGCTGGTGTAAATTGACTTCTGCTCCATCACAATTGCCTTACTTTGCCTGAGGACCTGGCCTCACATCTCTGCTTCCTTCTTTGCACCTCAGACTGAAAGGGAAAAAGTCATTTGATGTGGAAACAGACCCAGAAAACAAAGAGCAGGACACTTTCCAGCCTTCTTCCAAAGAGGTTTTGAAAACAGGTAGCTCCAAAGGCCTGATAGATTTTCTATCTTAGACCCACCTCCCTTCAAAGACTGGAAATTCCACTTGGCTTTTCCCAGAAAAGTGTAGCTCTAGCTCTATTAACAAATGATCCTTTGGGCTTTATAACTCACTGAGAGATTCTAAATGGGAAATGTTCCCTTCTGTCCACAGATCTCGTTCATCTGTATCTTCAGGGCTTCACAAAATCACGTTGTTAATATTGATGGGCAGAGCTGCAGCTTCCCTTCTGGGCAACTTTCTTTTGGGTTAAAACTCAGATATTTTCTTCAATTATAGCAGGACCCAGTTTCTGTGTGCAGCCTCAGCCCCCAAGAGCTCCCAGCACAGACAGGATAAACCCTTCCATCGGGATGGAGGAGCAGGTCCAGGGCAGGGAATGTGCTGGGGATGGCTTTTTGGGGCAGGAGCCTGAGCACGGCGAGGTCACGGGAGCTGCTTGGGATTACTCAGGGAAATTGTGATTATCAGGAATTTTCTTCTCTGGTGCACTTGGGCTTTCTCTCCAAAGATGGAACAGCCCAAACACGAGCTGGGCCCTTGGGCTGGAATGGGGATCTGCTCTCTGAGCCAGCTGCTGACAGCCCAAAGCGTCAGTGAGGAATGGCCCTGGGGAGCCTCAGGCTGTGCTGTGCCCTGCCCAGGCTGTGCTGTGCCCTGCCCAGGCTGTGCTGTGCCCTGCCCAGGCTGTGCTGTGCCCTGCCCAGGCTGTGCTGTGCCCCATTGCCTCCCTTCTGCTCCTCCAGTCATTGCCAGAGCCTCCAAAGCCCTTCCATGGGACCGATGAGGAATGGGACAGTCCCCACAATCTGGGCGAGTTTTCCTCTCTCTTGCTCTGTTTTGCCTTCATTTTCTGCCTGACCATTGCTGGCTGTTCCCTCCTGCTCCCTCTTTCTTGGGCCATCCCTGCTGTACTGCAGCAGTTCCGGTGTGCCCCTGGTGTCCCTGGGAGCAGCTGGTGGTCACAGAGCTGGCGGTGGCCAGGGGACAGGGCTGGGGCTGGCAGGGAGGCAGGGACACCCTGGGAAGCTGCCCAGAGTGGTTTGATCATTTGTTTGTCACTGAACACCAGACAGGAGGTGGGATGAGAGCCTGGACACCTCCTGCCTGTGCCCTGTGTTCATGGAGATTGTGGAGAGCTCAGGGCAGCAGAGCTGGGCTGGATTTGCTACCGAAACAGTGGGGCTGGGAGGGCTAATGAGGGCCCAGGGGACAGGGCAGGATTATCCTGAAGGCAACCTGACCCTCTCCTAGGTGTTTACACTAATCACACCTGAATGCAAACTCTGCCAGTTATTCTACAGGGGGATGTGTGGTCCCCACTGCTGTGTAATTTCCCTAATTAAAGCCATCCCACCAGGTTTATTATTTGGAAAAGCAAAAGCAAAATATCCTGGGCTCTCCGAACCTCCCCCTTTCCTTTTCCCTATCTTTATTATCAATAAAAAGAGAGAGAAAATTCTGTCTGGGCTTGAGGATTTCCTTCACATATGGAAGAGATTTAGAATTCTCCCGCTCCCAGCACTGGCAGCTCACAAACCTCCCCTCTTACCTCCCTCCAGCATTCCCCGTCTGCTCCCCGTATTTCCCAGGTTTACGGATGTAGAAGGAATGCATGCGCTGGGTTTTTCTGCAGGTCTTTTATCCAATAGTAATTATTTTTGAGAGTTGAATCACAGGCACGTGAATCATGTTGCGAACAGCTTTGGTATTTTTGTGTGAGTGAATTCTTTGGGCATTTGCATTTCTGTGCCTTTCCCCTGGCCTGGCTGGGCTGCTCGGTGTCCGCAGGGACTGCACCTGCTCATCTGCTGGGGTCCATTCCTGCCAGGGTCAGATCCAGGCTTTGGCTGGCAGTTCGTGTGGACTGGCAAAAGCTTTGCTTCCATGTGCATTATTTTTTTTCCGTGGAGCTTTTTTGCCTGGCAGCTCTCGGCCTTTCCGTGGCTGGGATCAATTAAACGCTCCCCGGGGACTCTCCCGGCCAGGACTCTTCCCTTCCCTGGCTGCCTCTCGGTGTCACCCCGGGGCGTTCAGCTCTCCTGACCTCGCTGCAGCAGCTCCCCGGGCAGGAAACCTTTCCTAACCCTCCCTTCCTGTCTCCCCCAAGCCCCGAGCTCTCCGCCCCTCATTCCATCTGCGAGCTCTCCCAGGGCTCTTATGCAACTCTCTGGATTTTGGTATTCTTGGCTGGGAGGACTCGGCTCCAAGGGAGAGCCAGGAGGGGGTGGGATGGGTGGGGGGAGAAGGATTCGGTTTTGTAACTCCGCTGACCTGGCTCAGCTGCACAGAGCGGAATTTCCCCCAGCTCTGGGGAAAGGAAGAAATATCCCCACTGTTTTCCATCTTTCTGATGCTCCTTTCCTCTCGTGGCAGAATGAGCAGGTTTCCAGACTTCTCCACTCCCAGAACCTGCTGCTCTTCCCAAGTTCCTTTTGGTTTTTTTTTAAATTGCAGCTGCATCCCTGGACTTGGGTAACTTTAAATAGTGCGCTGGTCTCCATCTGATTTTTCCCAGGGAAAGGAAATTTTCCTATCTATGATTTTTAAAAACAAGCCACCCCCCACGCTGACAATACTTTTGAGAGGCAATGAAAGCAATTAATGATGTCAAAAGACCCTGGGAGGGTGGAGTGGGGAGGGAGGGAGGGAGGGAGGGCCAGGCAAGAGTGGGAGCTGAATTGTCCAGGGATGGAGGGTTTGGGCTCCAGCTGTGCTTGGTTAGCTGGAGCTGGAAGCCACCGAGTGAACCTTTAACAATGCAGGGAGAGAAGGAGCCCTCGTGCACGGGGCGGTTCTGCTGTGCCCTCACCACCCAACCCTCGCCCGGGCTCGGGAGAATTGCAGAGGTGTTTGACCTTCTGGTCACGGTAATTAAGGAGAGGAAAAGAGGTGTTCTGTTCTGCTCCCGAGGGCTGGGGGAATCCTCCTGTGGCGAGAGGAGGAGGCAACCTCCCAGAGGCTCCCTGAGCTGGATCAGTGTTGGGAAACACCTTCGGCTCCTCTGAGGCATTCAAGGGCTGTTGGAGGGTTCCTGGGCCATAATTCTGCACCCACACCTCCCCTGCCTGGCTGCTCCCCCTCTCCAGGTGAGGCTGGAGAGCAGCTCCTCACTGGGTGTGTTGTGGAGAGCTTTTTGTGTTTGCAGCTTGGGCCGGAGCCCTTCCGAGTCAGTGGCAAGACAATTGATTTTGTAGCAGGTTCTGGGCCAGGCTTCTGGCTACCTTTGTGCTTAATTTGAGAGTGATGTGTATCTGCTGTGGATTCCTCTAGACAGATTAGGAAAGTGCAATTGATTCCAAACTGGCTATAGATGAATATAAAAGGCAAAATTGATTGGCTCGGTCTATTTTAATTTTCTGAGAACAGAGTGACGTAGTAAATAAATAAATAAATAAATAAATAAACCACCCCAAGCCTGAGGGTAAAAATACAAAATACCTGATCGGTACCGTCCTCTTCAGGCTGGGAAGTCACAGCAGAGAGTGAACTGTGATTATTTTGAAGCATAAATTTGCACCCCATCCCCTTTAATTGTTATGATAAATTGTAACCTCAGAGAAATAGAAAGCTTTGGGTGATAGAGCTCAGGCTGGGACACAGTCCCGGCTTTCCAGCGTGATGGCAATCTGCACATCCTGCTCTCCTTGCTTGTCCCTTCCTTGCCCTCACTTTCCCTTTCTCTCCTCTTCCCCCGTGTCCTTTGGCTGAGGTCTCTCCTGTCCCTGAGGTGCCTTTGGGCTGAGGGGCACGTGGGGCACATTTTCTGTGTGCACGGAGCAGGAGAGAGGCAGGGCTGGAGAAACACCTTGAAAGCAAAAAGTATTCAAAGCCAGGAGAGGCACAGTTCATAAACTGTGGTTTTCCTCACATTTTCCCATTTTTATGCCATTTTTGGCCCTTTGCTCTCCTCTCCCCTGGGTTCTGCTGTTCGCAGACAGCTGTTCTTGGCTGGGACCTGCACAAGCCAATGTGGCTCCTTGGGGCAATGCCTTCCAGATGGGTTTAGCTCATTATCACAGTGATTAGAACTGCCCTTAATGACCACAGCTGGAATTTATGGACAGAGGTAAACAAGTTTTTGTTTGGTATTTGTGGAAAGTTCTTAATTTTTTTAATTAAAGAAATATGGGCTCTTCTATCAGCATTCCTCCCCTGCAGAGAGCCTGACTTGCTTTCCCAGGACTTCTGCCTTTTGCCAGGTTTATTTGGAAAGTTGAAATCCATTTTTCTTCAGAGAAACTATTATTATTTAAGTGTTGCTGTGCATTTATTGGCTGTGTTTCACACACCTTTCTCCCTGTCCAGGGAACGTGCACAGAACTGTGGTCTCACTTTCCCTCGCTGTGGTTCCATCCCAGTTCATGATTTTGTTGGCTACAAGTGCAGGTTCTGTGGGGCAGTGCCCCTGCAGCCTCCCTGGGTCCCAGAGAGGTTCCTGGGGTGAGAGGAACCTGCTGCTGCCACAGGCAGTGTCCCTTACAGCTCTGCATCCTCTGGATCAGCTTCCCTGGGCTACTGGCAAAGCTTTGACTGAATGTTAACGTGAAAATATTTGGTAGGAAGTATTCTGGAGATGGAGATTGGTGCCTGATTCTGCTGTCACCTTCCTGTCCTCTTGTTGTGGATGAGCTGCAGGCTGGGAGAGGCTGGGAGTGCTTGGCTTGGTTAGAGGAGGAGGAATTGGATACAGAAGTGCCTGTGCTGGACAGTCCTTTGCAAAGGGAACAGGAGCTTTGCCCACCCAGCAGAGCAGTGTGAGCCTGCAGGGACTGACAGCTTTGCAGAGGAGCTCCTTGGGGCTCAGATTCCTCACCAAATTCTTGTTTTCTTCTCTTTTCCCCTCTCCCCTCCCATCCCATGCCAGAACCGGGGCCGCCTGGCGGAGAAGAGGACGATCCCCCTGCCTGCCACCAGGATCCCCAAGAAGGAGCTGAGCTCCATCTTCTCGCACAGTGACGACAGCGAGGAGAGCGACAGGAGCAATGGTCAGCACCCCGAGGTGAAGCAGGAGGAGGATCTCCACATCAGTATCATGAAAAGAAGGTACTGCCCTGTCTGGGCTGGGCTGCAGGGCACAGACACTGAAAGCTGGGCAGAGGCTGAGCGGCCCTGGGGAGCCCACAGTGCCCTGTGAAGGGCTGAAATCACTCATTTGGGCTCAGAAAGAGAAACTGGGTGGGTTTGTTCACCTTCTCCTGTTTGGGGTGAGGGAGGCTCTGTGTGGCCTGCACTGAAAGGTCTGGATTTGCAGATTCTCAGTTGTGTCTCACTCTGTGTCCAGTGCTCTGTGTCTTTGTGGCCAAGGAATTGCATGAACAGGAAATCGTCTGTGGGCTCACCCACAGTGGCTGAAATACAGAGGTGTGGGGAGCCCAAATCCAGTTGTGCTCAAATTCTGGTGTGATTTAAAGTGGGGAGTTCAGTGTTGGGGAGCAGAGTTTGGGAAGGGGGAGCAGCAAGGTGTGGGGCTATGGGTTTGTGGTTACAAGTGTCAAAGAGCATCCCCGAAGTGAGGTGGAAGTGGTGGAGTTGCAGTGGGGAAGAAATAACTCAGGTCAGGGCTCACCCCAGGGCTGATTTTGATCCTGTTTTTCTCTGTACATTCATTCTGGAATTGTGCATTCTTAGAGGAAGAGGAGAAGGGATTGTGTTGAGTTCGGTCCTGGTGAGCCTCACCTGGTCTGTCCTGGGAAGTCTCAGTGCCCACAATATTCAGCTATAAAATTCTGGGTTCTCTCACCCCTCTGAAAAAACAGGAATTTTGGCAAATCTGTGACTCTAGGAAAATAAATCCCTACAGGCACCGTGCCTCAGCCTCCCATGCAGATCATCACAACTCATCTTGGTTGTCATCTCCCTCTGATGCATAACGGGGCTCAGATCCGGAGACAGGCCCTATAAAAAGCGAGGAGAGGGAACTGAAGGCCTGTAATTGCTTTTCTCGTGTTTTATGGTTCCTTGCCTGGGAGCAGATAAGCGGCTCCCCCTTACCTTCGACAGATGCTGGAACCCTCAGCAGCTGAGGGCTCGGAGCAGGGAGACAAAGAGCAACCAGCTCTTCCCATAAAACCCTCCTGTAATTAAAGCCTGGCTTTATCACTGCAGCTGTCCAGGAGCTGTGTTCAGGGTTATCTGCTGGAAATGGAAAGGTGTTTGGGGAATGCTCAGGAGCCACAGAGCACGGGGAACCCTCCTAATCAGTTTTGGTGAACTGCCCTGCTTTTCCTGCCCCCTTTAATTATGCTTTTAATGCTGTAAAATTACAGTGCTAGATTGTCTCATTAGGAGGGAGAACAACACGATAACTCTATAATTGATAATGCTGCCCCCCCCAAATATAAAGTGCTCTTATCTTAAATCTTTAATTACTGTAATTGCTTTGCCTTGTTTATTAGGAAATGAAGGAAAAATGTTTGGCAGTTCTTAGGCAGTGATCCCCCAGCTTGCCATGGCCGTGCCCTCAGCAGTTCTGTTTGTTTGAAGGTCTCTTGTTTGAGCTTTATTTCCTTGGACAGAGGATTCTTCCTGGCTGGGTTAAACTCTCCTTGCTTTTGTGCAGTTGTTCTCCTGTTCCTGGGAGCTCTGCTGCAGTGTGGGGGAAGAGCTGGAACAGTGGGGCACACGGGGCAGGGAGAATTCCTGTGAGCTCAGAAATAAGGAATAAAGAGCTGGGGATTCAGGGCTGGGTGCCCAGGCAGGGCACACCCCCTGCTCTAACCCCTGGCACTGCCGAGCCCTTTGTCCCTTGTTCAGGGTCCCCCGGGCCTGCTGTCCCACCGAGGGGCACAGGGCGCTTGGGCTGCTCCAGCTGCTGCAGGAGGCTCTGGGCTCAGAGCAGCAGGGCGAAGCTGCAGGTTCCTGTCTGGTCCCTCAGCCGAGCCTTGGGCAGTGAGTTCCCCTGTGACGCTGGGCGGTGCCCGGGGCCTGCAGAGGAGACGTGAGGCTCAGGGAACCTGTCCTTCATCTCCTGCAGCCCTGGCAGGGACAGGGACCTGCAGGACTCAGAGCGCTCAGTGCATTCCTTCCAGAGCTGTCCCTGTGCTGAGGGACCGTGGGCACTCTGAGCTTGTTGGGACAGCATTGCAGAGGAAAATCCTTTTCCTTTCTATTGGATTTCAGCTTCCTGGAAACCTCCCTCCTTTACAACACTCCCTACAAGCAGCAGTTGTGTTGCCTGAATTCCTGAGCTCTGGTTAAGCTGTCCTGACTCTCTGCTGAGGATGTTTCTCTGGCTGTGAACATAATTTTTGCTGTTTGGGGAAAAGGATGGTGTCAGTATTGGACATTTCTATATCAGTGTCACCTGCACAGTTACTTTAGTCAAAATAATCCTGGCAGAGCTGCAGTGGTACAGTGAGCACAGAGCAGAATTCAGGTAGAAACTTTGCCTTCAGGAAGCCTTTTTGCTTTCTCACAGACCGTTCACCAAGCTGCCTCTCCCCAGCAAGCTGGACTAAAAGTTAGGCCCGTCTTGGCTTTTGTTACTGCCCTCTGGATTATCCTAGACACCAAACAAGAGAAGGGCCGCGATCATCATCCCTGGAAGTGCTCAAAAACTCACGGATGTGGCACGTGGGGACGTGGTTTGGTGGTGAATGTGACAGTGTTGGATTAAAAGTTGGCCTGGATGGGCTTAGAGGGCTTTTCCAACCTTAATGATTCTATAATTCTATAATTAGAGGCTCCAAATTCCATTGCTGTGCAGTAGTTTGGGAAGCTTTAACTTCCTTACCCTCACGGGGAGATTCCACCCAGCACTGATAAATGCATTACCTCAGCCTGGGAGCTCTTCCACCCCGAGGTGCAAACTGCCTTTCAGGATCTGCAGGATGTTATCCCAGGAATCTCCAGGCACATGAAAGGCCATGGAGCCAGGGAGGAAGGCTCGGCTTTAACAGCAAGATCCTCACATGCTGCTGGATTTAAGCCCAGCATTGTCTTGTGGGTTGATGAATTTAATTCCTATTTTAAAGACTGGACTCTTCCATTGGTGTGGGAGGGGAGGGATGGGGAGGAATGCAGTGACAGCATCGGAGATTGAACAGGGTGGGGCAGGAGCAGCTTTGGCCAAGTCCCCAGCACAGTGAGGCTGAGGAGGGGAGTAAAGATCCAACACCTGCTCCGAGTGGGGAAAGTTCTGACCTGAGCCATGGGACATCCCTGCTGCCACTCCAGTGGGATGGAGCTGTGGGGACATCCCTGCTGCCATTGCAGTGGGATGGAGCTGTGGGGACATCCCTGCTGCCACTCCAGTGGGATGGAGCCATGGGACATCCCTGCTGCCCTTGCAGTGGGCTGGAGCTGTGGGGACATCCCTGCTGCCATTGCAGTGGGATGGAGCTGTGGGGACATCCCTGCTGCCACTCCAGTGGGATGGAGCTGTGGGGACATCCCTGCTGCCATCCCAGTAGGATGGAGCTGTGGGGACATCCCTGCTGCCACTCCAGTGGGATGGAGCTGTGGGGACATCCCTGCTGCCACTCCAGTGGGATGGAGCTGTGGGGACATCCCTGCTGCCATTGCAGTGGGATGGAGCTGTGGGGACATCCCTGCTGCCACTCCAGTGGGATGGAGCTGTGGGGACATCCCTGCTGCCATTGCAGTGGGGTGGAGCCATGGGACATCCCTGCTGCCATTGCAGTGGGATGGAGCTGTGGGGACATCACTGCTGCCCATGGAGCTGAGTTCAGGGCAGGATGTGCCAGCCCTGCTCTGTCCCTGTGCCAGGCTCGGGGCTGAGCTCAGGGCTCCTCCAGGATGGTGCAGCAGGGGAGAGGTGGCCGAGCTGGGCTCTGGCCTCTGGGGCCCTGTCCCAGTGCCATGGCTCAAGGAGAGGGAGGCAGGGCCCCTCTTGTGGCTGCAGACACGTTTTGCTGCTTTCTGACGCTTTTCCTTCCCAGCTCCCCCTGGTTCTTTTCTGCCAGTCCTTCCTTCCTCTGCAGACCTTTGCTTTCTCCTTTCGCTTTCCTCCCTCCCTCCCTCCCTCCCCCTTTTTCTCTGGACCATGCACCACTTAATAACAGTCACCGTATTCAATAAATGGATTAAAGGTCCCTCTGGGAAGCAGAGGCTGGACCTGGTCCAGAGTGCTGGGAAGGTGTCATTGACCTAATGAGGACTTGGATTTGAGGGGAAGAGAGGGGAAAATGGCTGCTCCCATCCCAGGGATGCTGCAGGATAAAATATCACAAACAGCAAGGAATCCCTTCTTTCCGGGAAGGAGATGTGAGAGCAGCAAGGAAGGTGAAGTGTAAGAATGAAAGGAAATGAGATCTTGACCCACAAGTGCTCTTGGCAGCTCTCCCCATTTCCTGGTGTCTGACAGCTCTCCTTATCTCCTCGTGTCTGACCCTGCAGCATCAATTCTGCACTGGAGAACAGCCCCAGTGCCCCAAGTCCCAGGCTCTTGCTACAATTGTCAGGCCATTCTTCCAGCCACCATGGATGAGATTCCCTGAATCAGCTCAGCCTTCTGAGCGCTGGGAAACAGCCTGAGGTGGAGCTGTGGAAGCTGAGGCAGGGATAGCTGGGAAGGGCAGGGAGGAGAGAGGATGCAGCTCTGTCCATCCAGAGCATGGCACCTGCAAGGACATCTTCCCTGCAGCGCTGGGATTTCCCTGTTCCCATCCTGTTTTCCAGGGCCTGTTGAATTGCCAGCGGTCCTGGTGCTGTTGGTTTTAGAGAAATCCTGAATTCACCTTTAATTCACTTAGTTCCCCATGGCCAGCGCTGTCCCTGCAGGGCAGGCTGCTGAGCCAGAGCACGTGGGCACACCCTTGGCAATGTTTTTCTGTTCTCTGTGGCTTTGCCTGTGCTGGAAAATCGGGAGGTTTGGACAATCTCACTCCAAAGCGTTGGCCTCGTAATTCCATGGGGGTGGGAAGGGGCAGCTGTGGGTCAGAGCTGGGGCTGTGCTGGGCTCTCCTGGCTGGAGGGACCTGTGTCTGCAGCTGGGCCAGCCCAGCAGGAAAGCCTGCAGCAGCAGCAGCGTGGCTGGGATGGGCAATTCTCCCCATGCTAAGGGCAGGTTCCAGCTGATTGCAGAGCCAGGCTGGAGCAGGGGCACTCGAACAGAGCCTCAGACCCAGGCCAGTCCCAGGGACTCCGTGGGGTTTTCTGGCCCAGTTCAGAGCAAAGGCTCTCTCCTGCTCCAGCAGGTTTGGGATGAGGCTCTTCCTGCTGCTTTTTGTGCCGAGGGCAGAGGCAGGAGAGGCTGCAGGGCTGCTCCAGATGTGCAGGAATGCATTCGGCTTTGGTGGCACCTGCAGCCTTGTGGGGACCTGTCCCAGCAGGAGGGGATTTGAGCCCCCAGCAGGAGGGGATTTGAGCCCCCAGCAGGAGCCAGCACAGCCAGCAGCGGTTCCCTGGCCGGCACTGGGAGCTGTGGGACAGGGCTGCTGTGGGGATGTGGCCCTGCCTGCCAGGCTGCTCTCCCGGGGCTGGGGCTGTCATCCATCACAGTGACATGGGGACAGCGCTGGTCACAGCCCTCCCCAGGCTGGGGACAGCCGTGCTCCAGAGGGGACACCCCGGCACAGAGGTCAGGCCCTGCCTCAGCCCCAGGCTGCTGGGGATGCTCTCTGCTGCTGAGGGGAGAAAAAAATCCATCAAAACCCCACCCCCCCCGGCTGCTCTGCCTTAATTTAGGATATTGTTCATCCCAAATCTGCTCCTCCTGCCTGTCACAGGCAGAGTGACAGAACACGCCAAATTAATTTCCGAGGTGGGAAATTGCTGATAATTTATTTACAGCTGGGGCGGGAGCAGGGGAGGGAATGTGGCACAGACACGTTTGGGGAGAACCTAAAATGTCAGTGCTGAGCTCCTTCTGCCTGCTCTGGACGGGGCCTGGGAGTTGGGACAATGCCCTGCAGGTCTCAGGGACACTGAGTGCAGCAGGAGAGGAGCTGGGTGGAGGAAGGGAAGGATAGCTCAGTGCTGAACAGCTCCTGGGTCCTGCTGGGCACTCAGGACTCCGAGGTGTGGCTGGACGAGGCAGGGATTGGGGCAGGATGAGGCTGGGATTGGGGCTGGACGAGGCAGGGGTTGGGGCTGGGGCAGGGATTGGGACTGGACGAGGCAGGGATTGGGGCAGGACGAGGCAGGGATTGGGGCAGGACGAGGCTGGGATTGGGGCTGGACGAGGCTGGGATTGGGGCTGGACGAGGCAGGGATTGGGGCTGGACGAGGCAGGGGTTGGGGCAGGATGAGGCAGGGATTGGGGCAGGACTAGGCAGGGATTGGGGCAGGACGAGGCAGGGATTGGGGCAGGATGAGGCAGGGATTGGGGCAGGATGAGGCAGGGATTGGGGCAGGACGAGGCAGGGATTGGGGCAGGATGAGGCAGGGATTGGGGCAGGATGAGGCAGGGATTGGGGCAGGATGAGGCAGGGATTGGGGCAGGACGAGGCAGGGATTGGGGCAGGACGAGGCAGGGATTGGGGCAGGACGAGGCAGGGATTGGGGCTGGACGAGGCAGGGACTGGGACTGGATGAGGCAGGGATTGGGGCTGGGGCAGGGATTGGGGCAGGATGAGGCAGGGATTGGGGCAGGACTAGGCAGGGATTGGGGCTGGGGCAGGGGTTGGGGCAGGATGAGGCAGGGATTGGGGCAGGATGAGGTTGGGATTGGGATTGGGGCTGGACAAGGCAGGGATTGGGGCAGGATGAGGCAGGGATTGGGGCTGGACAAGGCAGGGATTGGGGATGGGGCAGGGATTGGGGCTGGACAAGGCAGGGATTGGGGCTGAGGGGCCATGGGGGGCTCCGGGGGGAGCAGATCTCGGAGTGGCAGGAGCTGAGCGTGGCGCGGGTGCCATTGACCTCTCTTTTGTTTGTTGGCAGGATCCACACCCACTGGGATTTAAACATCTCCTTCCGAGAGACCTCTTGCAGGTACCATTGTGGGGCACCCTCTCTGTCTGGTAGGCCGAGAGTTTATCATTTGTTACTGGATGCTGCTGGGTGTAAATGAACATTTCTGTCAGTGCTGGGGGGCTTTTTCTTCCTCCCTTTTTTCCTCATTCTCCCCTTCCCACTTATCCTCTCTTTTGTTTTTATTTTGGGGGAAGTTGTAGGGGAAACAGTCTGTTTTATGTTGGAAGAGAGAATTGATTAGACTCATAAAGAAAGCCCATTTTTGATATGTTTACTGTGGTCCTAAGAAGGTGGAAATTCCTAAACTGAAGACCTCCAGTTGCCAACATGAACATTCTCTTGTGACCTCTGGGTCAGGTGATATCCTGGGTGTGGTGCTTTATCTTCATGTGCTGCCAGCAGTCAGAAACACTTCCAGTCCTTTAGAAATACAGCTTCAGAAATTCACACTAAAAATTGGGATTTTGAAAGGTCTCTTTCATACTGAATTGCCAGATCAGGATGCAGCCCTTGAGTTGTAGAAAATTGTGCATTTTCTGGAATGAGAACAAGAGATCTGGGCAGCTGTGAAACCTCTCAGGGAGGAGAACAGAGAGCAGGAGGAGGCAGGGCAGTGCAGAGTGAGGTTCTGGGGGTGCTCCAGGCTGTGGCCATCGGGATCTGCTCCATGGGATCTGCTGGCAAAGAGCAGCTCAGGGAGAACTCTGGGTTTTGCTGAAAGGAGTTTCTGATGTTTGTGTGAGCCTGCTCAGTCAGAGATGGGGAAAACAGGAGAACTCCACTGCTGATCCCGCTGGTGGAGCAGAGAGCCTTGTCTGTGTCTTTAATTGACCATGGGAGTGAGAATTAGCCTTGGCCATGGGGAATGGAGGTGGGAAATCCACACAGATTCGTGCTCCAGTAGGGAACGAGGGCAGAGGAATTCTCTGGTGTTTAACTGAGCACAGATTTTGGCCCTGAACCATAAACCCCCTAAATTCTAAAATCTCCAGCGTTGAGCACAAACCCCACTCTGCAGTGAGCACCCAGAGCCAGTGCAGCAGGCCCAGCTCCCCCAGCGCTCACAAAAACAGGTTTTGGAAAGGCAGCCCTTGGAATCAAACCCCTGGATTGTTGCTCTAAGCTTTTGGGACTCTCCAACACAAAAGGATGGATTCCTTCCAGGCAGACCCTTTCAGGATAAATTTCAACCCAGAGCGGAGTTTTATGGCTGAGTTATAAACTCCTAAAAGGCAGAGGTTTGGAATGGAAGTGCTGACAGTGCCCTAATTAATGGCCCTGTGAGCAATGATTCTGCACAATGGCAGCTGAGGGTGCCAACACCTCTGGAAATTAGAATTCCTCTCCTAAAAAAAAAAGTAATTCTGAACTTGTAATGCACAGAATAAAATAATGGTCTGATTTTTATGTCAAAGACACTTCCTGGGCTTCCTCAGCTTGACCATTCCCTTCAGTTTAGCTCTGTCCTGGAAGAAACAGCAGTAATTCCCTTGGGAACACAAGTTTTGCTTTTCCTGATTAGTCCAGCTGTCAGAAACTGAGGGAGATGAGAAATACCTGGGAAATGAGATGGGAGAAGCAAACAAAAGGGGAAACTCAGTGATTTAGCTCGTTCCTTTGGAAAGACACCGAGGGAGAGGAAAGGAGAGCAGGGGAGGACTGGAAAGCAGCTGCTTGTGAAGGTGTCAAGGCTGCTCCTGACTCAGCAGAAAGCTCTGCTGGGGCGCAGGAACATTATCGAGTGCCACAGCATCCTGCTGCTCGGCTCTGCCCTTTCACGATTGATAGAGGATGCCTTTGGGGCTGTACTTGTATTTTTTCTTTTCTCTAGTAAGCTTTTGCCTTCTAATCCCCGAGACCTGAAGCAGGGACTGAAAGGTCAGCAGGAGCTTCGAGCAGCTGGAGGCTGACCTGAACCCTGAGCAGGAGAGCCTTGGAGCCCCAGCAGGGAGAGCAGGCAGGGGCAGAGGGACCCAAGTGTCCCCAACGGGACCTGCCCTCCCCTGTGCCACCCCTGAGCCCTGTGCTCCCGGCTGGAGAGCTGCTGGGAGCTGTGGAGTTGTGTTTTGTGGTCAGGTGAAGTCTGGAGGAGGCTGGGGAGATCTGGGGGCTCTGCAGAGCTGTCCCAGAGCTCCTGCTCGCTCTGGAGCACCATTTGGAGCTGGCTCTTGACTCTGTGGGTAGCATAAGGAGTGTGCAGTGAGATCCACAGCTGTGTGAGCCCCGGTGGGCACTGGGGGGACCCTGAGGACATTTATTCAACATCAGGCAGAGTTCAGCCCCTGCAGATCGTTCCTGCTGTGCCCTTGGGCAATGGGCTCAGGGAAATAATCCTCATCCCGGGGGTGCACAGAGCTCCCTCCTGTGCAGGGGAGCCAGGCTGGGTGGGGACAGAGTCCTGCAGGGAAGAGCCTTCCTGGGTGGGCTCAGTGTGCCCGTCCAGCCTGGTGGGTTTTGGATGCTGAACACCCTACTGGATGTGAATACATCTCCTTTTGGGGGAAGCAAAGTGAAGCCACCCCGGATGCACACAGTGGACAGACAGGAACAGGAATGTTCTGTGCCAGTGGAAAGATCTGGGAAGGCTCAGCCTTGACTCCTGAGCTCCCCCGAGGCTCCTGGCAGGACCTTCCCCGTGGGAATGGCTGACTTGGGCCTGGGATTTGTAAGGAATCAGGCACAGCAGAGGTACCTGAGCAGCTTCTCCCTTTCCTGTAGGAATAAGGCCAAACAAGGAGAAAATTTGGAGTGCTGAAAGTATTCCTTAATCTGAATTAATTATGTCATCATAATTTCATTAGCAGCACTTTCTGCTCTTACATTCATTGCCAGGAAGATTTATTTGGTAGGGAAAGGGGACCATTTATGGACTAGCAGAGATTCAAATGGTAATGGGGAATGGGGAGCTGATAAACGGATTTTAGCTCTCATTTTACAGTTAGAAAGATATAATTATATTTCAGCTAAAGGTGAGAAAAGCTACAAGAAAAGAGGGGAAGTTTATTAAGAGTAATCCTGGTCATGTTTATCCCCAGTGTGTTGTCACCTCTGGTGCATCTGCAGTGGGAGGGGTGTAATGCACCTTTTGTAGGGTATCCTAAAGGATTTTGGATAAACTGAGCATCTGAAGGCATCTTAAGGCCTCTGAGGATTGTTGAGACCCAGACAGGCTTGGGAAGAATTCCTGATGCCTTTTAGCTCACAGAATCCTCAGAGAAAGAATCACATCCACCTGCCCTGAGATCCAAACTTCAGGGGCCTGGAACAGGAGATTTGCTGAGCTGCCTCCCCTCCTCCTGTGGGGTTGGGATGGTTGGGGTGTGTCTGTGCTGTCCTGAACCCCCTGGTGATGGGAGGAGCTCCCGGGGATCCTCACCTCCCTCTGCCCAGCACACAATTAAAGCTGCTCAGCCCAGGATTGCAATATTTCATCAGCTCTGAGCGGGTGACTTAATGAGTGGAGAAAATGAGGGAATTTGGGATATTTAAAGAGCCCTCATCTCCACCAGGCCCAGCAGCTGTGCCAGCCACGCAATCCTTCTACTGGCTGAGCAAAACATCTGCTTGTGTGTCCCTGACAAGTCCAAAACTTCAGGGATCTCTCTCCTCCCCATCTCTCAGTGTGCTGTCATTCCATCTTTTTTTTTTATTTATGGGCTTGCAGAGAGCTGAATGACAAAGCAAGATTACAGTAAAAACATCTTCATACTTATTTCCACCTTATTTTGGAGTTGCCAGCCCTACTGATCATTTTTATGAACTGTCATGAGCATTAATGAAATTTTATGGGCATTTTGCTCGGGACATTGCAGGATGATTAATTTGTTTTTTCAGGCTCAGTCTGCAGGGAGATTTAGGGCTGTGTTGCCCATGGATAGGGTTGGGATTTTCAGGCTTCTCTGCTCCCTCCGGTTGGGAAAACTTGTTTATCCCTCCCTCCTCTTCTCCCTTCCCTCATTTCCCCCTTTCTCTCCCTTTTTCCTGTGTCTGACATCTCCCAAGGAGGTGCAGATCCCTGAGGTGGGATGCTGGTGAATTGTTTATCAAACTCGTGTCTGAGAAGGACAGAGTGACCCAGAGGGTTTTTTACCTGCGGCGAAGTTTTAAAATTACCCGAAGGTTGAGCAATAAAATTATAGCCAGAGGTGACCAAGAAGTGAGGAGCAGCTGTTCCTTGAGCTTTGGCTGCTGGA
Organism: Acanthornis magna; assembly: GCA_036785705.1. NCBI lineage: Eukaryota > Metazoa > Chordata > Aves > Passeriformes > Acanthizidae > Acanthornis > Acanthornis magna. Next base: position 1,285,367 of record JAWUZG010000286.1, read on the forward strand.
TTCTGTCTGGAGCACAAAATTCCCGTGGGGAACAGCTCACTCTGTGGCAGTGGGAATTCCTGTGGATTCCAGCAGGTGCCAGGCTGGATTCCTGGGGCCAGGGGCACTCTGCCCTGGGCTGGGCGTGTGAGGTGCACAAACCTCAGTCCCAGCTCGGTGGGATCCAGGATCCTGCAGCAAACAGGAGCTGGGATGAATTGGGCTGGGCATGTGAGGTGCACAGACCTCAGTCCCAGCTCGGTGGGATCCAGGATCCTGCAGCAAACAGGAGCTGCGGTGGATTTGGGAAGCACAGAGAGGGAGCCAGCAGGAGCAGGGGGAAGGAAAGCTGCCTTTTGCCTTTTGCAGAGTGTGCAGTGAGAGCCCTGGGCTGGCAGTGGGGTCACAGTGCCCTTGGCACTGGGAACAGACCCCGTGCCCCCCTCACACCGCCCGCAGTCACCTGAGCCTTCCAATCCCTGACCCCAATCCCGCAGCGCGCGGCTTTAGCTCCTGATCCGGGGGTGCTGCTGCAGGTTTGGGGCTCTGGGCAAGGTGAGCAGAGGAGGAGATGAGCTCTCGGCTCTCCTGATCCAGCCCTGCCGTTCTGCTGACTCGCTGAGCCTGCCTGTGCTGCGGGGGGTCAGGGACGCTGACCTCGCCTGTCTGCTCGGGGACCTCCGGCGCTCGAAGGCCACGCCAGGGCACACCCAGACATGCTGAGGAGAAAGTTATTCTGCAGAATTTCTTATCCCAGGGTGACTCTTGGCTCTGCTGGGCTGCAGGGTGGTTAATCCTTCACTGATTTGGTGCTCTGTGTGTGGTGGGGGGGGACTCAGAGCTTGTGAAATGTTTGGGTTATTTTCATTTGGTTAGGAAGGTTTGTGTTCCGGTAAGGAAGAAGCTGAGAGGATTCTTCAGTTTGTGGGGATAAACATTATTTTATTCCCGGAGCACTCAGTTTGGTGTGAGGGTTGGGATGGGGGTCTCTGTTCCTGCCGAGCAGACACAGCTCACACGATTTTTCCACTCTGAGCTGCCACCATTAACTGGGAGCACCAGGGGCTGATTTTCTGACAGGTTCTGTGCAGGAGGTCAGAGCAGGGAGATAGAAGAGCCCCTTCTGGGCTTAAAAATCAATGAATCCGTGATTAAATGGCCCACGGAGGCCGGACACTGCAGGTTAAGGGAAAATCAGGGATATTGGTGGCATTTTATGTGGAGCTGCAGCAGGAATTGCTCTGGGAGCAACCTTCCAGCTCCTTGTACACCCCCAGATTTACAAGACGGAGGAGGGGTTTTTCCAGGGGCTGGACTGGAGTGCTGGTATTTCTTTTGAAATCAGTTATTAGATTTTAGAAATGCTAACAGGAACCCTGAGCCCCTCGGAGTGCCTGTTCTGCACCAGCCCCGCCGCCCCACGGTTGTGCTGTTACATAAGGTTTTTCTCGGGGCTGTAATGATGCAACAGCATTTATGGACCAATCTGGGTTCTCCCTTTAATGGCTTCCATAAAAAGCTCATTATTCCCTTCCCAGGCCCTGACTGATTTACATCCCCTCTGTCCCTGGGCGTGTGCTCCAGTTTGGGCAGCCCTGAGCCACACACTCCCTGGTGCTCAATCATGGATTCCTTGAGGCTGGAAAAGCCCTCCAAGGTCATCAGATCCAACCTGAACCCAGTCCTGCCGAGGCCACCGCTGTCCCCTGTCCCCAAGGGCCGCAGCCCCAGGGCTCCTAAAGCCCTGGGTTCAGGGAGGGTGAACAGAGTGAACAATGTCACCTGAGCCAGGTGACAGGAAACCCATCCAGAGCCACACCTGGCCCCAGCCAGGCAGCTCCCCCTGCCCTGGCCTGATCCCTGCCCTCTTGTCCTCTCCTCTGCAAGCCCTGACATTCCTCCTTTTGCATATTGGATTTTTTCTTTCTTTATTGTAGGGAGGGGCAGAGGGTCGGGACAGTTTTATGGCCTCAGTATTGATCAGTAAAATTTAATATAATCCCTGCACTTACTGGGTGATCATTAAGGGGATGGAGAGCTGGTGAAATGTATTTTAAAAGAAATATTTTTCCATTTTATTTCCTCCCCATTTTACTTCCTGAGTCTCATTTCTCTTCCAGTCTCTTGCTTTGCATTCCTTCAGAGATTTTTGACTGTGTTTTCCCAGCTTTCCTTTGGTTTGATTAAATATTAGGAAGAGAGTTAGCCAGTCTGGTGTGGTGCTGGAGCCATTCCCCATTCCCTCAGCTCTGCTGCAGTTTCTGGGTGTGTGGAATTCTGTGGCTGCTGCTTTAGGACTCACTGTGGAGCTCTCTCTGGAGCTCCAGGTGGGCTCAGGGGCTGATGCACTCCCTGAGCATCCCCTGGAGCAGCACAGAGCAGACATCCAGGCAGCTCTGGGCAGGAAACTGGAGCAGGAAAGCAACAGCTTGAGCTGCAGCTGATGTCGAATTCTGACTCTGGAGCAGCCTTTTCTGGGAGCTGCTGAGCAGAGCTGCGCCGTGGGTGGGACTGCTCCTCTGCACAGGGACCTGCGCTGTCCCTGCCCCGTGCCAGCCCTGGGGGGCTCTGTGAGTGACCTGAGAGGGCACAGCCAGCCCGGGGGGCTCTGTGAGTGACCCGAGAGGGCACAGCCAGCCCGGGGGGCTCTGTGAGTGACCCGAGAGGGCACAGCCAGCCCTGGGGGGCTCTGTGAGGGACCCTGCAGCTCTGAGAGGGCACAGCCAGTCCTGGGGGTCCTGTGAGTGACCCTGCAGGGCACAGCCAGCCCTGGGGGTCCTGTGAGTGACCCGAGAGGGCACAGCCAGCCTGGGGGTCCTGTGAGTGACCCGAGAGGGCACAGCCAGCCTGGGGGTCCTGTGAGTGACCCGAGAGGGCACAGCCAGTCCTGGGGGTCCTGTGAGTGACCCTGCAGGGCACAGCCAGCCCTGGGGGTCCTGTGAGTGACCCTGCAGGGCACAGCCAGTCCTGGGGGTCCTGTGAGTGACCCGAGAGGGCACAGCCAGCCTGGGGGTCCTGTGAGTGACCCTGCAGGGCACAGCCAGCCCGGGGGACTCTGTGAGTGACCCTGCAGCTCTGAGAGGGCACAGCCAGCCTGGGGGGCTCTGTGAGTGACCCGAGAGGGCACAGCCAGCCTGGGGGGCTCTGTGAGTGACCCTGCAGCTCTGAGAGGGCACAGCCAGCCCTGGGGGCTCTGCGAGTGACCCTGCAGGGCACAGCCAGCCCTGGGGGTCCTGTGAGTGACCCTGCAGGGCACAGCCAGCCCTGGGGGATTCTGTGAGTGGCCCTGCAGCTCTGAGAGGGCACAGCCAGCCCTGGGGGTCCTGTGAGTGACCCTGCAGGGCACAGCCAGCCTGGGGGGCTCTGTGAGTGACCCTGCAGGGCACAGCCAGCCCTGGGGGGCTCTGTGGGTGACCCTGCAGCTCTGAGAGGGCACAGCCAGCCCTGGTGCCAGCAGGGTGGGAGATCCCCAGGAGGCTCCTTCAGACTCACATTTGGAGTGAGGTTCCTGCTCCATTGCCTCCTCACTTGGGAGAGGGAGAGCTGCAGCAAGCTGCAAGGCAGCCACTATTGAAAATTATTTAAATTTTGCCCAAATTGTCTCCTTCCCCCTCCCTCCCCCCGTGCCATCACTCCTGGCAGTCACTTTGAGCAGCGCCGGGCGAGAGCCACCAGAGCCTGCGGGCGCCTGGCTGCCTGGGCTCCGCAGAGCCCTGACACTGATTTATATTTTGGTTAATTGTCTCCAGCCATTAGTCTCCTCGTCCTTCTCCTCGTTAAAGATGCAGTTGCTGCTAATGTCTGTAAATGAAACGCATTTAGAAGGCGTTGCTCCCAGCCTGGGTCTGGCTGAGCAGTCCCTGGGAGCTGCCACCTCCCCGGGGCTGGCGTGTGACCCTCGGGGACAGCTGTCAGCGCCTCTGTGCCCACCCTCGCTCACAGGCCACGAGCCAGAGGGGCTGAGGGGCTGCCCCGTGTGCCATCCCCTCCTGGAGTCACTGCATCCCACTGTGCTGGCTCCAGAGCGGGTGGGAGTGCTGCCAGCGGCCGTGAGGGACTGGGGTGGGGTAGAGGGACTGGAGTGAGGGTCCAGCACGAGGACAGGGACAGGGAGGACCAGAAGGAGCCTTGGAGCTGCTGGGTTCGGTCATGGCCAGTCAGGGCTCACGGGGCGGATGCTGCTCCCAAAAAGATTTCTGGCTGTTCCCAGAAATCAGGCCGTGGATTGCTGCGTGCCTGGTGCCGCAGCCTCCGTGGATGGGCTGGCTCCTAAACCATTTCCACCTCCCGGGGACAGTCCCAGTCAGCCCCAGTGACAGCTGAGTGCCTTGCTGCCCTGCTGGGGTGCCTGTGCTGCAGCAGCCTGGGATTCTTCTCCGTGGTGAAATGGGCTGGGAAGGGGCAGGATGGCCATGGCTTCTTTGGTGGGCTGGGGGCTCCTGCAGTGCTGCAGTCACAGACAGGCACTCACACCCCACCACTGGCAGCTTTATTCCCTGTTACAGCGTCTTCCTCCCAAATTTTGGCGTTCTGGATAGGGGTTAAACTTGGGTTGAAGTTCAGACTCCAAAACCTTGTAGTTCTTTTGTAGCTACAAGTTCTTCTCTAAAACTCTATCCATCCCTCCATCCCTCCATCCATCCCTCTCTCCATCCATCCCTCTCTCCATCCATCCCTCCCTCCATCCATCCATCCATCCCTCCATCCATCCCTCTCTCCATCCATCCCTCTCTCCATCCATCCCTCCCTCCATCCATCCCTCCCTCCATCCATCCCTCCCTCCATCCATCCCTCCATCCATCCATCCATCCATCCCTCCATCCATCCCTCCCTCCATCCATCCATCCCTCCCTCCATCCATCCATCCATCCGTCCATCCTCAGATCACATTCTCCCACAGCTGGAATCACACCTGTGTTCACTCCTGCAGGTCCCCAGACCATGATTTCCCAAACTGGGCGTTGCCATGGTGAGCTGCAGCCCTGCAGGAGGCTCTGTGTCTCCTCCCTGACCTTTCAGGAGCTCTGTCTCTCTCTGCAGCCCTTCTCTAATCCGGTTTTTCCAATATCATATTGTGGCAGTGGCAGGGCTCAGCCTTTAATCAGATTGGGTGTGCCCGAGGCTGTGTGGGGCTGGGGCTGCTCCAGGGTGCCCTGCAGGGCTCAGACACAGCTCAGGCCCGGGGAATGTCCTGCTGGAGCTGCAGAGGGAATCAGTGCCCTGGGCACACGGCAGGGCCTCCTCTGCATGGCGAGGCCCAGCCCTTGCCAATCCCCTCCCCGTGGCTCCTTCCAAATCCTGCAGGAATTGGGCTTTGTTGGGAAACCCAAAGGGACACCTGGATCTGGCAGTCCCACAAGCTGGATGTTCTCTGCCTGCTGTGTTCCCTGCAAGATGGGCTTGGATAAGTGTGGGACAGGGCCTCTTCTACAGGAGGTGGGAACACAGTTCCGGAGCTGAGAGTTGGGAGTGGAGAGCTGTGGAGTGGTTGGGTTGGAAGGGACCTTAAAGATCGTCCAGTTCCACCCTCAGGCCTGGGGCAGGGCAGTGCCTTCTGTCCTGCTGGAGCAGCACAACGTTTTGGGGGTGGGGATGCAGCTGCAGGGCTGCAGCTGTGATGGTGAGTGTGCAAAGGGCGAGCCCAGCTGTGTTCCAGCTGCAAGGCTGCAGCTGTGATGGTGAGTGTGCAAAGGGCGAGCCCAGCTGTGTTCCAGCTGCAGGGCTGCAGCTGTGATGGTGAGTGTGCAAAGCTCTGTTCAGCTGCAGGGCTGCAGCTGTGATGGTGAGTGTGCAAAGGGCGAGCCCAGCTGTGTTCCAGCTCTCCTTGAGCCAGAGGAGCCCAGGATTCCGGGGTTCCTGTGGCCCAAGGCAGAAGGAGCAGCTCCCGGGGCCAGCTGATGTGTTAAAAGCTGTCTCAGCCTGTTTGCCTTATCTCGAGTCTTCCCTTTCCTCTCAGCGTCACCTTGGGGTTCAGTTTGCCCTCCAGCAAAGCCGTGTTTTCCTGGGATTCTGCCTGACTCCGTGGCTGAACGGAGTGGAGCTCAGAGCCTGCAGTGTGCCTGTGACCCTGTGCTGTGCTCCCGTGCAGAGCTGGGACTTGCTAATGCACCTGTGCACACCACAGTGATTTTAATTCTAAACCCATGGAAAATCTCCTAAAAGCACAAGATTTTGGGGAATAGAATACTACTTCTGCTGTGGTGATGTTTCCTTCCACGGAGAGCTCCTGGGCTTTGTTTTCATTGGAAATGTCCCAGTGTTCTGCACTCTTTGGGTTTGGAGGAGCTGCTCCAGGGGGAGGCAGTTGCATTTTCCTGGTGGATAAAACAATCCCTCCTCGGAGCTGAACGTGTTTACACACCAGCCCTGCTCTGGGCTCGATTGGGATGCAAGGCACTGTGCAAATGCAAAGATGTAATTATCCCATTTTTCTCTTCCCACTCCCTGCCTCTCTCCCCTGCTCTCCTGGCTCCTCTCCTCCGCCCTTTCCGGGCCTTGTGCTGATGGCAGCGTTTATCTGCATTTGTCCTCTGTCCCTGACAGCCACTTATTGATTGGCATGATTAAAAAGAACTGATAATCACTTCACATTAATCCCATAAATGACTTAAGACACCAAAATATTTGCATAATGCATCTTAAAGGTGGCAGCTAAAAGAGGATAAGACCCAAAACTGCTTGGCACAGGAGAAATGGGCTTCCCACTCACCTGTGGGCTTGCTTCAGTAATGAGCCTCGTGCTTGCATAAGGAGGAGTCTGGAGGGCTTTAGAGGAGGAAAATGCGCTGGGTGCTCAAAGGCTTTGGGATCTGAGCATCCCTGGTTCCTGCTGAGCCTGGGATGGGGTGATCCCGGCAGGAATGGGCAGCACGAGGCTGTTTGTGTCTGCTGCAAAAATCTGCAGCCAGACGCCCGCTGAAAGTACCTAAAGACTTTCTGTCACAAATTTATCTGATTAGCAGCGAGCTAGACACAGATTAGCCCTGCTCCAGCCCCAGGATGGGCGCTGGGAGCCTCGGGATCTGCTCGGGGCCGGAGAGGGGAGCAGCAGCTGGGGGAGGCAGGGGGATCAGGGGATATTTAAAGGCAGATCAGTGTCGGTAATTCGCAGATAATGCACCCTCCGGGCTGCCCTGCTGCTCCCAGGTGAGGATACCCCGGGGAGCACACAGAGGGAGGGAGGGAGGAAGGGCAGTGCTGCTCATTTGGGGCATTTTCTCCGAGTGTCTCTGGCTCTCCTGGCTGTCACCGTCCCTTTGGGGACAGGGCAGGAAGGGAACTAGCCCCGTTAGCTCGGGGGGAGCCCCTGTGCTGCAGGGATGGGGAGCTCAGCATCCCCTGCAAACACACGAAGGGGATTCCAGCACTGCCAGCTCCTGCCGTGGCTTTTACCTTCTTCCTCCTCACTCTTTAGGGGATTTATTCAGAGATAGTTTGCAAGTGGAAAGTGGTTTGCCAGCAAAGGCATTCGCCACTGAGCTGCAGTATCTGCTACAGCAAATTGGCTTTTGTGTTCTCCTCTCTGTAGAAGGAAAAAAAATAGAGCCGAAAAGACGAAGCCAGCCTAGTTAGCAGCAATCTGATGCAAGGAGAGCCGGCAAAATAATGCTGAATTGCTCTACCACAGTCTCCCAGAAGGAAGAGCATTGTTTCGGGATCTGTTAGAGGGGAGAGTGGAAAATGGGTTTTGTAAATAAATTTGTGCCCTCAGCTCTGAGTAACGCTGGTGTCCAGGCTCGTGGTGGGTTTCTCTAAAGAGAAAAACTGTTATTCAATCAAATCAAACAGCCTTTTGTTCCAGCAGTGATGGAATGGAAAAACTTTGTTTTTTAAGAATAGAAGGGTGGCAGCTGATAGAAAACTATCAGTTATTTCAGTTCAAGTTTCCTATTAATTCTGGAGGAGATCTGCCAATTCCTACACTTTCAGTTTTTCCATCCTAGATGTAAGTCCTGGCCCACGCAAGTTATATCTGGCAGGGCTGGAATCAGCAGCTCTGGCAGCTGCAGGGCCTTTATGGGAAATGAGAGGGAAGCTTGGGAAGCGCTGTGCACTCCCCAAAATCCAGGAGAGGTTACCAAGGCACCCATGGGTGGGAGGGAGGGAGGGAGGGAGGGGGGACCTCTCCTGGGATCCAGCGGTGCTGGGGCACACAAAAGCCTCTCCCAGATGTGCTCACACGGGAAAATAAATTCGGGGGGGCAGAGGGGATTTTCCCTAACGTGGGGTTTTTGTGCTCTGCTGCAGCCGCGACAGCGACCTCTCCACCATCATCTCCAACCTGCACCAGAGCCGCCAGCTCGTTATGCCCGAGAGCCAGAGCCGCTGTGAGTTCAAGAGAAACCCTCTCGACGTGGGCCTGGCAGCAGCAGGTGAGGGGCTGGCACACCTCCTGCTGCCCTGGGGCTCTTGTTTTCCCTCCTCTCCTTTCGCTCCCTCGTCCGTTCGTTTTCCACTTGTTTTTTCGGTTTGTGTTACTCTGTGGAGCTATAGGAAGGCTTTTAATATTCTGGCTAAAGATGAAGGTGGAAAGGATTTTGTGGTGCTGGTGAAGGCCTTGGACATCCCAGCCCTGTGTTATTCCCAAATCCAGCGTCTGTGGGAAAGGAGCCTGCGCCAGCAGAGGAGCGAAGTGTCCCCAGGGCTGGTGCCCAGTGAAGCAGAAAGGCCTTGCAGAGAGCATGATTTGATTTGTAATTTCATTAATCAGAGGTTCCCCACGCTGCTGCTGGGCCTGCCTGCTCCTCTGCGAGCAGCACTGTTTGGGTTTCTGGTGCTGCCTGCCTTTTTTGGGTTGTTTTCCCGATTTCAGCTCCACACGGTGTGAAAACAGAAATGTTCCTCTGGGATCCTGCCCTGGGACTCCCTGGATGTCAGAAGGGAGTGTGGGGAAGGATGCTTGGGTGGCAAATGTGCAAAGTCAACAAGTGAGGCTCTGGAATGGACAAAATAAGGTCTGCATGCTGATTGCAGGATCCTTCAATTATAAATACAAGTTGAAGGAAAACTGGGCTTTATGTCAGTTTTTATACGGAGTGATCCCTGCCCTGGGAGCTCAGAGCTGGATCTGTCTGTGTGTCAGAGCCCTTTCCTGAAATCTGCCTGATTGTGCATTTGTTGATTTTTTTTTTTTGGTCAGTCATTCTGCTGAGTGTGTAAATGAGCCCCAAATCCAGAGGGATCACCACATCCAATACCCATTGGGAATGTCTTTGGAGAGTGAAAACTTAAATAAGGCCTTCAGTCCCATTTGTGCACAGAGGGGTCTGTGGTGTGTCTGTAAATCAGCGTGGGCAGCTCCCAGTCTTTGCTTTCACAGCTCAATCTCCAATCCTATCATTAACAATTTTCCAAAGCCCCTTTTCCTCCACAACTCCAAAAGCCAAACTGGCCACAGATCCATTTTCCCCTATGACCTTGCTCGAGTCTCTGTGGCTCAGCTGACCCTGGATGTCAGAATGGGGTTTAATATTGTTTGCTTTACAGAGGAACTGCTGGGCTAGATCAGCATTGCTGGAATTCTTGGAGACCTGGGGCATTCCAGAAATGCAGAGGGTTCTTCTCCTTCCCATCAGAAGAAAAGATGAGATGTAGAAGCTCTAATTCTTGTTTTTTAGAGTCAATGTTTGAGGTGCTCTGGTTCATTTCTTAAATTAAGAAACAATAAGAAATGGCCTCAAGTTGTGCCAGGGGGTTTAAAATTAGTTCAAAATTAGGAAAACTTTCTTCAGGGAAAGAATGGGAAGAGGCTGCCCAGGGCAGTGGTGGAGTCCCCACCCCTGGGAATGTCCAGAGAACGTGCGGATGTGGCACTTGGGGATGTTAATGGTTGGGCTGGGGGATCTTGGAGCTCTTCTCCAAACTTAGTGATCCTGTGAAATAATGGTCCTGTGGAATATTCCATGGGTGGAAAAGAAGAGGCTTGTGCACATGAGAGGCCACCAAGCAAGTGACAAAGCTCTTGAGGCCAGCCCCGATCTGGGGTGTGTAACAAGAGGGGATCGGGAGGAGGGTCCCGTGGGGGCGGCAGGGAGAGGAGGTGTCTGCAGGGACAGGGGCACTGTCACCTCAGAGCTGGCGCTGTCCCCATCTCCAGCACAGCCCTGCAGCTCAGGGCACAGCACCACAATGTGCTGGGCTTTGCTGGCAGGGCTGGGAGGGGAGCAGGGCGCGAGGAATTGCTCCACGGAATTTGCAGAGGTGGCTCTGGGTTAGTCTGAACCATTGGCTGTTGTTTGAACCATTTTGTTCCAACCAGAAGGGGAAGAACCTTGCCCCCAGCTGTCTGCACTGTCTGCCCTGGAGGACGGTCCTGTGCTGGCTTATGAGAACCTCCCCCTCCGAAAGGCACCTGAGATAAGCAGTGCTGAATAAATGATGCTGGTGCCATTATGTTCCAAAAGCTCTGCATCTCTCCTGCCTGCGAGTGCGAGTGTGAGTGCTCTCACAGGCAGCTGCAGTCTGCTGCTGAAATGTTTTCTGCTGCTGTTTCTGGGCTGAAGATGATGGGCCCGTGGTCCCAGGGAGGACGGGAGGAGCTCTCTGGAGGCTCCTGTGCTCCCCAAGAGCTCTGAGAGTGCAGCTGGAGCAGGACTCAGCACTGCCTGCTCCTTCCGGAGCATTGCAGGGGATTGGGAGCAGGGACAGCACAAATGGAAGGGATTTGCTCAGTGCCAGCCCATGGGGGCAGCAAAAAGGCTGAAACTAGCAGGGTTGGCTGGTTTGTGATTAATTCTGGGAGGGAATTCCTTGACTTGTTGTTACAACCAGGATTAGAGGCAGTGCTGTAGTTTCGAACAGCACGGACTGGAAAATCAGCAGTGTTTCTGGATCTTGGATGGTCTTTGAAATGCAGAAAGGGCTGAAATGAATGAAAAATAATTGTATGTAGCTCTGGGACTTCTGCAGGTAGGGAAGGCCAGAGCTGCTGGGGCTGCTGGGAGGTGAGGTTGGCTCCCTGTGCAGGGCACAGAGGTGAGGCAGCCCCTCGGGGGGACATGCAGAGCCCACCTGGGAAAGGAGCTGTGGTGATTCCGAAAGCCCCAGAACAGATTCCCCACAAACCATGAAGGGTCTCTCCTCAGCTGACCCTGCAGGGCCCTGGTCCCGAGGCTCTAAGTAATTCTTCTCGTGCAAAAAAATCCTGTTAATTTCTCCTCTTTCTCTCCTCAAACACCCTCTGTTCTGCAGTGCCAGATTTCATGGCTTTCCAGTTGCAGTAGGACTATTTGCATGGATAGAAGTGGAGAATTCAGGCTCCCTCCTGCTAGAGGAAGGTGGGTAGATCTTCCCTCTCCTCCTTCTGCCCCTCGTGCCTGCAGGGAGTTGTTTGGGGTCTGAGATTGTCGGAGAGGGCACGGAGTGGAGACACAGCCTCGGGTCCTGCCCCAACCAGGGAGAGAATCCCTACGGTTCTGCAGAAAACATTTGGGGCCGAGGCTTCCCTGGCTGTGGTGTGGGAGGCAGCAGCAGGACAGGGCAGGGCTCCCCGAGAGCCTTTCCCAGGGGTTTTTGGTCATTGGGATGGGAAGGACAAATCCTGAGAGCCTTGGCCCCGGAGCAGTGGTGTCCTCGGTGTCTGGTGCAGCTGCATCTTCCCCTGCAGTGACTCCTGTGGAACTGCTGTGTGATGGGGACAGTGGGACACCTGTGTCACATTTAGGGGTCCTGCTCCAGGAGAGGCCGTTTATTCCCGGTGCTTTTGCAGCCCTGGAAGAGCAGAGTTCACCCACACACCTCCAAAATGTCACAGAACGGAGCTGTCTGTCTGGGAGATCATTTGTTCTGTATTCACCCTCTGGTCTCATCTTTCCACTTGGTGCCCTAAGTTGACTAAGTAAGGGAGAAGGAGGAATTGTTGGACTGTAAAGAGGTTCAACTGTAAGAATTTGGGATTTTTATTCACAAGGCAGTGCTTGTAACTCCCAGTTGGATCCACAGCTGACCAAACGGAGTTGTCTCACTTTCCGTGGGCCTGTCCCTGCCACGGCATGGAGGCCTCGCAGTGACCTCATTTGGCTTTGCACTGAGACCCAGAGCTTTCAAATGCTAAGGAGGAGTTAACATGGGGCTGGAAAAGAATTGGGATCAAGGATGTTGCAGCTAATGGTTGGAGACAGGATCCCAGCGAAGAACGGCAGCTCTCGCTCTCGGGGCGCGCGATAATGAGCTGGGCTGCAGACATGTTTTCATTTAACCAAGCCAAACAACAGGAAAAAAACACAGCAGCCTTTATTGGACTGCTGCCTTAAATTGAGCAGAAAATCAGCACCAAATGGGCATCCAGGAGCTGCAAGGGCAGGCACTGCTGTTGACATGTTTTGCCGTGAAGGACAATTGTTTACCTGGGTCGAGGCTCCGTCACTGCTCTGCAGCCTCTGGGCCTGGAGGATTCCCTCTCTGTGCTCTATTGGAGTTCATTTTTGTGTCTCCTGGAGCCTTGCAGGAGTGGGAGGTAACCAACACCCCTTTTGGGAAGTGAAGGGAAATTGGGAAAAGCTAACATGGAAACGTTTCTTTTTGCTGTGCAGGGAGTTTTGCTGGTGTGAGCAGGATTTTGCTGGTGTGAGCTGGTGCGGTCCAGGTTTTATTCTTGGCTTTGTCACTGCTGGAGAAGGAGCTGAGGCAGTTCAGGGCCCTGTTGCTGCAGCTCAGTTAAGGTTGGAAAGACCTCTGAGATCACTGAGACCAACCTGGGCAGGGATTTGAACCTTGCTCCTTGCAGGAGGGTTTCTGTAGGATGGCTCTGCCCACACCCCTGGGGGTGTGGGGTTTCCAGGGGCTTCTCCCTCACTTTTAGGGAAGGGCTGAGGAGGGGAGAGGGAGCCTCTCAGCCCCCCTGTGCCTGGTGGGGACAAGGGGTCTGTCACTCCCTGGGGCTGGATCCACCAAGCTCGGGGCCAGCGCTCGCAGCAGCTTTGACACTCAGACCCTGACTCGTGCTCCCTTTCCCTGCAGCTCTGGGAAGAGCAAGATTATGCTGCTTCCAAAAATAACCTCTCCCCGCCCCTGCCTCCACCTCCTGTGCCAGGTGCCTTCACAGGCAGCTGGGGAAGAGCTGGGAGCAGATCGTGCTGCCGCGGCACCTCCCCGCCGTGATCTGGAGACATCCAGGATCCTGTTCCCCTGTCTGCTGGGTGGCACTGGGCACGGCTGGCACAGGCCCTGCCCTGAGCCTGCACAGCCCCAGCTGAGCCCCAGGTTCTGCTGTCACTGCTCCTTGCAGGCACTCAGGGGTGCCCAGGGGGTCACGGGCAGGTGACAGTGGGTCACAGGTGGGTGACAGGGGGTCACAGGTGGGTGACAGGGGGTCACAGGCACTCAGGGGTGCCCAGGGGGTCACAGGTGGATGACAGTGGCTCATGGGCACTCAGGGGTGCCCAGGGGGTCACAGGTGGGTGACAGTGGGTCACAGGTGGGTGACAGTGGGTCACAGGCACTCAGGGGTGCCCAGGGGGTCACGGGCAGGTGACAGGGGGTCACAGGTGGGTGACAGTGGGTCACAGGCATTCAGGGGTGCCGAGGGGGTCACAGGCACTCAGGGATGCCCAGGGGGTCACAGGTGGATGACAGTGGCTCATGGGCACTCAGGGGTGCCCAGGGGGTCACAGGTGGGTGACAGTGGGTCACAGGTGGGTGACAGTGGGTCACAGGCACTCAGGAGTGCCCAGGGGGTCACAGGTGGATGACAGTGGCTCATGGGCACTCAGGGGTGCCCAGGGGGTCACAGGTGGGTGACAGTGGGTCACAGGTGGGTGACAGTGGCTCACAGGCACTCAGGGGTGCCCAGGGGGTCACAGGTGGGTGACAGTGGGTCACAGGTGGGTGACAGTGGCTCACAGGCACTCAGGAGTGCCCAGGGGGTCACAGGCACTCAGGGGTGCCCAGGGGGTCACAGGTGGGTGACAGGGGGTCACGGGCAGGTGACAGTGAGGGACAAGCCCTGCTGAGGGGAAGGAGCTGCAGGACCTGTGTGTGTGTGTTGGAGAGCACCCATGGAAATGGTGCCGCAGGCTTTGCTGTGGATGGGCTTAGGAGAAACCCAGCGGGGAAGGGAGCTGGGCATGGAGAGCCCCAGGGCAGCGAGTGACCCTGGCACTGCCTCGGGCAGCATCCCTGCCGCAGCCCTGTGCCAGTGCCTGTGCCCTCAGGCTGACAGGGAGAGAGGGCAGGAGCTGCTGCTGTGATTTGGGAAAGGCCATGTGTTGGTTGGTTTGTTTTCCCTCTGCTGTCTGTGCACATTGGGGTGAGCCCGGGGCTCCCACAGGGCCTCAGTACAGACCACAGCTCTTTCTCTCTGCTCAGCTTCTCTGGTGCCTCTCCGTGGTTCTTGGGCTCTTCAGGGCACCCCAGCGAGCTGGGTGGGGATTCTCCAGGGTTCAGTTGCACTGCTGTCCCCGTGGGGAGCTGGAATGTGTCCTGCTGGTGCTCTGTCCCCAGATAAAGCTCAGGGAAGTGAGCAGTGCTTTGTGTCAGAGCAGAATTGGAAAGAGTTGTGTAAGGATGGAGGGGTATGGGAAAGATTGTATTAGTGGTTTGCTGTGAGCAAGAAGCAGGTCAGCTGCCTATTTCATTCATTTTTCAGCTCTGCACAATCTTTTTGTTCCCAATTCCTTTTCTTCCCTTTGCTTCCTTCCCCTTTCCTGCTCTTTCCCCTCCTCCTCGCTTTTCTTTGCTTCTCAAACCCTTTTCCCCACTTCCTTTTCCATTCTTAATCCCCATCTCACACACACACATCCTTCTTCCTTTCCATTTCTCCTCCTCTTCAGTTCCTTGTCCTGCTCCCTGCCCTCCCTTCCCCACCGCCCTCCCTCTCCCAGCTCGTGGGGAAGAAGACAATTTGAAGGTTTTCCGCTCTGCTCTCAGCTGAGAGGCTCCTTCCCTCAAGCCAATCAATGGGAGCCTTTCAGCCCCACTGGGGCTTGGCAAACATGAGATCAATAAGTTATTAGCACCATTCTGTCAGCTGTAATGTGGAGATTGATCGGGGCCGGGGCTCCTGCTTGCTGCCTGGCACTTCCCCAGCCTGATAAAGATGACAGATTAAGGGAATAAGAAAAAGGAATTAAGGAGTCTGGCTGTCAAAGCTGTCACGGGCTGGAGGAGCAGTGTTTTTTTCAGGGCCTGAATGAGTGCAATTGGACATTTAAATGGTGCTAAGGGGGTACAGCACCACCAGCAGCTCTGCTGGAAGTCACTGTCCTCGGCCTTCCCTTTGCTGGAGGAACGCAAGGAGCCTTTGAAGGAGCAGGCAGGGAGGTGGAGAGGCTGGGCTGGGGCCTGGAGGGGAGCCCTGGCTCCTGGCACAGCCCCCAGGCAGCCTGAGCACCCAGAGCCTGCGGGGACAGGGGAGGCTGGCCCTGCCTCCCTGGGGACAGGGGACACTGCCCGGGGCTGGGGATCCCTGTGGCAGGTGACAGTGCCCAGGGCTGGGCGATCCCTGTGCCAGGGGACACTGCCCAGGGCTGGGGGATCCCTGTGCCAGGGGACATTGCCCAGGGCTGAGGGGATCCCTGTGCCAGGGGACACTGCCCAGGGCTGGGGGATCCCTGTGCCAGGGGACACTGCCCAGGGCTGGGGGATCCCTGTGCCAGGGGACACTGCCCAGGGCTGGGGGATACCTGTGCCAGGGGACACTGCCCAGGGCTGGGGGATACCTGTGCCAGGGGACATTGCCCAGGGCTGAGGGGATCCCTGTGGCAGGTGACAGTGCCCAGGGCTGGGCGATCCCTGTGCCAGGTGACAGTGCCCAGGGGAGTGCCAGGTGACACTGCCCAGGGCTGGGAGATCCCTGTGCCAGAGGACACTGCCTAGGGCTGAGGGGATCCCTGTGGCAGGTGACACTGTCAAGCCTGGGGGATCCCTGTGCCAGGTGACACTGCCCGGGGGAGTGCCAGGGGACACTGCCTGGGGCTGGGGGATCCCTGTGCCAGGGGACACTGCCCAGGGCTGGGGGATCCCTGTGCCAGGGAGTGCTGCCATTTTGCACAGCTCTGTATCACAGATGGAGGAATTGGGGTCAAACAGGCTTTGCCCAAGAGCTTTGTGGTCATGGAATCCCAGCCTGGTTTAGGTGGGAAGGGACCTCAAAGCCCATCCAGTGCCACCCCTGCCATGGACAGGGACACCTCCCACTGTCCCAGGGTGCTCCAAACCCTGTCTAACCTGGCCTGGAGCATTCCAGGGATGGGGAGTTCTAACGTGTCTGTTGGAGCTGTGCTCAGGGCTCTGATTTATCCTCCTCCCCCTTCCCTGTGCTGTCCACTGGAGCCTCCTCCTTCCCAGGCACGAGACTGAGTTTCCAAGTGGCTTGGACTTCCAGCCTGCTCTCCCAGCCGCATTCCTTAAATCTTTCCTGAAAGAAAGTTGGGATTCACAAGTTTGTGATTGCTAAAAAGCCTCTCTGCAGCATATAAAATTAATTCAGATCTCTCTCTTAAGTGCAGTATATCCTTTCCATGAGCGTTTTTCATACTATGAATATTTACCACCTTTCCGTGGCTTTGGTGCATGCTGTAAAAATGAATTTTGTAAGAACCTGGGAGCCAGGGGGATGCTGGAGCACCTTCCCTGATAAACAGCCTCGTTCCAGACAGGCAGCAGGATGGCTCCAGCATCACCTGCAGCTCCCTCTGCTTCGCTCCTCGGGGTCTGAGCCATTGGACATTCCTTGCAGGTGCTTTGCTCCAGCTGGGGCCACGGAGTGAGCGTGAGGAGATGGGAGGTAGCAGGATGCTGCGGAGGGTGGGAGGAGAGGCAGATGGTCCTGGGCTCGGAGCTGAGGAAGGGGCTCCAGGCTGCTTCCCGTGCCCAGGAAAGGGGGGCTGGTGTGTTATCCATGGGAATGCTCCTGCTCAGCCCCTCTGCCCTGCGTGCTGGGGCTCCCTGGGACCTGGGGAAGGGTCAGTGACCCCAAGGCAGCCTTTGGGGTGCTCCTGTGAGACCAGGGAGGGCAGAGAAGGGTGTGGGGCACTGGCTCTCATTGGAGCCCTTCTCTGCTGTTGAGAGGAGTGGCTGCACAGCCAGTCTGAGCCAAAGTCCTCTGAAAGTGAGGAAGAGAGAGAGAAACCTTGGATTATTCAACAGTGCCTCCTCGCTTTGTAGTAAGAGCCATTCCTGTGTCCTATCCCTCCCTCCCGTTTGTGTCTCTGTTTCCAGGAGCCTCCTGTCCCAGGCAAGGGCTCACAGACCCTTGGGTGGTGCTGGGGCCAGTCCTGAGGCAGCAGTGCCCCGTGCCCTGCCCTGCCCTGCCCTGCCCTGCCCTGCCCTGCTGTGGGGGCTGTGGGAGCTCCAAATGGAAATGCCACCCAGCAAAAATGACATCCCGATAAAGGCGTGGGGACAGCAGGGTGCAGTGAGAGCCCAGTGCAGTGCCTGGGGCTGGAGCCTACTCCTGCCATGGCCCCCACACCATTACCTGGCCTGCTGGGAGGGCAGTGCTGCCTTTGTTTCACAGCTGCTTTGGCATTCCCTGTGCAGAGACCCAGCAAGACTCCCTGTTCCTTATTCCCTCCTTCCTTGCTGGAGCTCTCCCTGCCCCGGGAGCTGCCCTGCTCTGCTATTGTTCCAGGATCCCAAATCCCAGAAGCTGCTTCCCTTCCCCCAGCTTCCCCAATAATTTTTTCCCCATTCTTGTTGCCCTCAGTTAAATTATGGCCCCTTATTCCCATGACCTTGTGCTTCCCCTGCCTTTGTTGTGGATTCCTGCTGGCGAGCGCCGGTGCCGATGGATGCGTGGCTGGATCCTTCTCTCCCGCCGGCCTTTGTTGGGAGCAGCTCTGGGCCTGCTGAGCCCCGGCGAGCTGAGGCAGCTCCTCACAAAAGCCCGTGGCTGGGAAAGGGAGTCCCCAGGGTGTCCCCAGGGTGGGACACAGGGACGGCAGGAGCAGCCGGGGTGGAGCTCCAGGCTCGGCTGAGAGGAGCAGCTCCTCCGGTGGGAGCCTGTGCCTGCCAAAAAGGGGAAGATGCTGCCAGGACATCTCACACTGGCTGGTGGGGAGTGTCATCTTCAGGGCTGGAGGGAAGAGCAAGGGAGGATGTTTTCCCTCTCTTGAAAGAATGGAAAAGGAGGTGGAAGAGGGGCTCTGGTCCCATTGGATGTTGGCTGGCTCAGCTGGGTGGTTTCCTGTGGAAGTTGGCTCCGTTCTCTGTTCACTCAGGACTTGTTGGCCCAAGGAGCTCTCAGAGCAGCCCCAGTGCTGCGGATGGGGAGTGTGAGATAGCTCCTGATCCCTTCCCACTGTGCTGTGGCAGGAACACCGTGCAGGAGGATGTGGTGCAGTCCCTTGGCCAAAACCAGGACCCTTTGTAGCCCCGGCCATTTAGCCACGCTGGGAGGGCAAAGATCTTGGGAGCAGCTCCCTGATTTCCCTTCTCCAGGTGACCCCTGTGCTCTGTGAGTGTCCTTGGTGCATCTTCCCCAGCGCAGGTTCCCTGCAGGGGGTGGGGGTGAAGCCCCTCAGTCTTGGGGGAAGCCTAGAGATAGGTTTTCTAATCTCCCCAGACTTAGGCTCCCAAGTCCTCTCCTCAAAGCTGATCAGGAGGCTTGGGCTGCTTAGATGTGTTGGTGAGGATGACTCCTAAGCCCAGGCAGCTCTGCTGAGTGCTGGGAGGCTGAGGATTAGAGCAGTGCAGGAGACAAAGAGCCCCCCAACCTGGCTGCCACACAAGCTGCTTGTATGGGGCCGTGCCCACGTCCTTTCTCCTGCTGCTGCAAAGCCTGGGGTGATCCCCGTGCTGGGGACAGCAGAGCTGTCCTGCTCCAGCTGCTTCCCCGACCTGGCTCCATGCTCCACTGCAGGGGTGCCGCAGGTGAGTGCTGGACTTCCCACAGCAGAGGGGAGGGAAGAGTCCACTCTGATTTCTGCAGCTTTAGGGCAAATGTTTGTCTCCGAATCTCCCTCTGGGTCACTGTCTGTGCTGCCTTGCAGGCCAGCAGGAGCCTGGGGTGTGATGTGGCATTGGGGGATGGCTGTGGGAGAGCTGGGTGAGGGTTTTGTGCTCAGGGCTGTCCTGCAGTGCTCTATTTGGGGCTTCCCCCAGCCCCCCTTGCTGGTGTTATTGCCTGGCCTGGCTTCATTACTGCAGTTCTGCTGATAATGTCTTTCATTTTCAGCTGTAATATTAAAAACTGCCCTGATTTGGCTTCCTTTCAACTGCAAGGCTGTGTAAGAAGGCAGGAGAGAGGAGGCAAGAGCAGGGATTTGGGGGGCAAAGCCCAAAGTTCCCCCAGTGCTCCCTCCCTGTCTGTCCAGGCGGATGTTGCCTTCTGCAGGTGATGGGCTGAGCAAAATCTGTCTCAGGGCGTTGTGGTCGATGAGCAGCAGGGCACAAAATGCACAACCTGTGTCTGGGAGGGTGCTGAGCCATCCCGGAGTGCTCTGCCAGCTCATTTGCAAAACAGATTCGGTTTTGCTGCTGCTGCAGAGTCAGGGGGAGATGGAGTGCGGCCGCTCCCATCGCAGTGTCCTGCTCCTGACCTGTGGGGTGCGTGGGTCCATCTCTGTGATGATCTTTATTCCCTTTTCCTTGCTTACTGTATCCCTCGCTGATTTAGTCCCTGCACTTCTGGGGCCAGAGGCATCTCTGCCACATTGCAGGGCTTTGCCTTAACTGAAGACACGAGAAAGAGGAAATGTTTCATTCTGTGATGTCACAGAAATCTGCCGGGGGCAGCCCAAATCCTCAGCGCGTGGGACGAGGTGAACCCGAGATGCTGGGAGGATCATCCTGGGGATTCACGTGGGATCTCTGGGGGGAATGTGGAGTGCAGGAGAGCTCTCGCCGTGGCAGGATGTCACACCTGGCTGCTCACCTGTGGGCTCCAGGAGCCTGCTGGGGCACAGGTCTGAGCGAGTGGGTGTCAGCTCAGAGCTCCTGCTGAGCCTTGCCCTGCCCCGGTGCAGCTGGCTGGGGGAGATGGGACTGCTGACGTGCGTGGGAAGAGCTGGGAATGGCTGGGAAGAGCTGGGAAGAGCTGGGAAGAAGAGCTGGGCCCGGCGCGAGCCGGAGCGAGCGTCTGCCGGCAGATGGGCCCGGGGGTGGGAGAGGAGCAGCGGGAGGGAAGGAGGGATGGGGGAACGAGGTGCCTTGGCAGAGCTGTGAAACCAAGGAATCTTCACTGCTCACATTCCAACTGCTGTCACATGGCCCCGTGCTTCTGTCACCAGCTCTTTTCCATGGTTTTCCATGGAGACTCCTCTGCCTCCAGCCCTGCTGGGCTCCGCTGCCTCCTGCCCTGGGATGGGAGGGGCGAGCGGAGCATTGGGACTTGTGTTGTTCCAAAGCCACAAATCCTGGCTGAGGACAGTCCTGAGGAGCAGCAGGAGGAGGATATATGGTCTTGGCCTCCGGCACTGAGGGTTTGCAGTGTCAGGCTAACGTTTCCAGGAAAATCAGCGTGAAGGATGGAGCGTTCCAGGGGGAGGGAGCGGGTGGCTCCGGCTCTGCTCTCTGGCCAGGTGCTGCTGGGCTTTGGAGGCTGAGAGGGGCTTTGGAGGAGTTATGTAAGGGGTAAACTGAGGCAGGAGCATTGATTAAATTCAGATTGTGGGAAGTGCTGAGAGAACTCGTGCTGTCCCTGTTGCTTGTGTCCTTCCCTGGCTCTTCGCAGTCCCAAGGTTCTGTTGTGTTTCCTTGGCTTTGGGTTCTGGATGGTCACAAGTCTCTGCATCATCTCCCAGTGCCAGTTTTGTTGAGGGATTTGGTGACAGGGTCATGGCAAGCTGAGTCTGGAGGCAGCTTGTGCTCTTTGAAGCCTCGAAATGCCACTTGGAGCTTGCAGAGCTCCTTGGGCAGAGGCACCTGCTGGCAGTGCTGCCCTGGGGCTGCCCTGCTCGGCCCCTGCTCTGATCCCCCGATAAATCCCTGCCTCGGCAGCAACCTGGGCTGCTCAGCTGCATTCCGAGTGATGGGGAGTGATCCTGAGTGCAGGGGACAGTTGCTGGGCTGGAAATGTCCCCTGGAACAGCAATAATGTTGTTGTTGTTATAAATAGGACCGAGGGGGTTTGTAACCTTCCTTAACCCCCACGTTCCGGGCAGATTGCAGCAGCCTGGCTGTGTTTGGGCTCACAGGCAGATCCAATCCATTCTCACTCAAATATGCTGCTTGTTTGTGAGATTCTCGTTTTTTTTTTCTCCTTTTAAGATGCTGCATCTTTAACAAGCCCTTGACAGATGAGAATTTGATGCTTGCAGTGACAAACAGGCTCTTCCTTCCTGCCCATATGCACCATCATGCTTTCAGTTTCCCCAGCGTTATTAGGGGAGGATATTGATTCGAAATCTGCTCAGGGACGCTGTAATTGTGTATTAGAGATTTGGTGTTGGTTTGGAGGGCTGCAGTAATGCAAAAGGCTTGAGTGTTTCTGTGCAATCCAGAGGGGGAAGATTGCTGAGGACCTTGAGGTTTTGAAGGAGGAGGGGGGAGGGAGGGGGAGAGACTGAGAGAGGGAGAGAGACAGAGAGAGAGAGAGAGACAGAGATACTGTGGTAGGAAGATTCAGAGATCTGTTGTGCTTTTTTTTTTTTTTTTCCCTGTGTTGTTTTTTTCTCCCCTTCCTCTCCCCCAGTTGCTTTGCATCAGGGCATGAAAGGAGTGGAAACACCGGGGGGACAAAAGGCACCAGAGCAAATGATGAAACTCAGTAAGGAAATCAACTGGATTCAGAATTTATGGCTTGAAAACGTTGCATTGATCAGTGTATGAATAGTCATTATGTGCTTTTGGGCTGCGTGATTAGGAAAGCAGATCAAGGCTCTCAAGATGATGATTTTTCTTACTTTCATTTTTTTTCCTCTCTGCTTGTGATATCTGTGTGTGTGTGTCTGCGTGTGCGAGAGAGAGAGCAGCAAAATACCAAAGTCTCTCTTCCTGCAAAGAGGAAAGTGCAGCCTCCTCTGATACTCAGGTTTCTCATCTCTCCTAGATGAAATTTTAGGCAAGAGAAGAGTATGTTCTCCCAACAGCAGCAGTGAGTGTCCTTTAGAGAGCAAGAAAGCCCGAAGTGAGTCCCCAAAGGGTAAGTGCTGAATTCCCTCCCCCATCCCCTTCCCCTTTCTTCTCCTTTCCTCCGAGTGGAACTTAATTGAAATTAAGGAGGGAGGGCTGTGGGGTGGGAGCTGTGTCTGGCACTGGGGGTGCAGGAGGAGGCGACCAGGGCTCTGTGTTTCCTTTATCTCCTCGGAGGGAGCCTCGCAGGGCGAGGAAGGGATTGCCTGTTAATTACAGTAATTGCTCGATGATTAAAAAAAGCCGGCTGCAGCCTTTGAGGTGGATTTTAGGGGTGTTTCTACTTTTTCAGGCAGAATGTCTTGATTCCGTGTTGAATGTAAAAGGTGCACACGGGCTTATCGTGCTGGCATCTGCTCCTTTAAAGGGAAAAAAGAGCCTGTCAGGGAGAATAGGGCTCTGAGTTTGCTCTTATGCATTTATGGCACTGTTCCTATAGAGATGGAATCTGCAGAAGGTTTCTCTATTTAGGGTTTCGTTTGTTGAGTTTTTTTCTTGTTTTTTTTTTTTTTTTAATCTCTTGATTTGTCTTTAATTCTCTCCTATAAACATGATTTTTAAACTTTCTTTACGACTGGCAAAGTGGAATGGGTAATGGAGCCTGCAGTTAATGAGTTTGTCTCCAGGTTGAGTAAATGAGGTTTTGCAGGTTGTTTACTTAAAGGCTTTGTTGTTAATATCAGACTAATTAGCTGTCAGTAATACCCACCTCGATCCCTGTGCCTCAGCCTGCGCTCTCTGGCCACTAAAAAAGCCAAAAGCAGAGTAGCTGTGTGAAGCTGGATGCTGTTCATGGCTTTGGAGTCCAGCTGAGGCTGCTCCAGGGGTGGATTCCCAATAACCCATCCAGGGAATCTCAAAGGGGACTTCCTGCAGCACTTTATCCTGAAGCCTTTTAAACTGCACACTTTATATTGTGCTTTATAAAGAAACATTGTGGGGCCCACAGAGTGTTCCTGTTTCTCCCCTCCTTGTGCCCAAAGGACGGTCTGACAGCAGAATTCTCTGGGAGGATGCTGAGTGTGGGTGTCAGGGCATAGAAAATGCTCGGATGTAACCCTCTCCTGCCTGTTCAGTCTTCGTAACAGCACAGGCGCCTCAGATTTTACTGGGAACCCTTTAAACTGCTACTCTTTATCTGTTTCCCTTGATTTTCTACCCTCTGCTCTCTTCCTGCTGTCCCTGCAATGTTTCTGGTAGCTGTGCAGGTGAGTTCAGACGATGTTTCCGTGGGTTCATAAACAGATTTGTTCTATCAGATATGAGGCTCCGGGGACACATTTTATATTTTGCTGTTTCTGCTGAGTTTGTGCCCCTCGTAATTCCGAGTTCATGCCTGGGAACTGAGTCCAGGGAGCAGAACCTGTGTGGCCTGGCTGGGGATGGGCTGAACTTTACCCAAACTGTGTGAAACCAAGGGATTGCCTTTGGATTCATCCTGAGAAAGAGCCTGGGCTGGCACGAATGGATGTTTTCGGCATGGGAGCGCTGGGGTCAAGTGATCTCATTCCGTTTCTTTCCTTTGGCCTTCCCTCCTTTTCTGTGGGCTGAGGGCAGGGTGAGGAGCCCTTGGCTTTGCAGGAAGCACTCAGGATCTAAATCTGCTCCTTAGCTCCCGAGGTTTCGGAGATTCCCTCAACTTTTTAACAAAGGGGTTCCCAGGAAGCCCTGAATAAAGCAAAGTTTTGTTTTCTACTCCTGCTTTGAGGTGAGACAGAATGGAAGCTTGAAGCTGGGCCTTTTGCTGATCTCCCTCTGGTTTTTGTTAAATCCTTGGGGAGCCGCTGTTCCTCCAGTGCTGTGCAGGGATTTTAGCCCAGGCTGTGCCAACACTGGAATTCATTGGAATGGTGAGGGGCTGAGATTTGTGTGCTTTGGGGGTGTCACCTCCCCCCCGGGGTGGAAAGGAGGTCACAGGAGGGGCTGCAGCCAAGGTTTCTGCCCTGACCCCCAGCAGGGACAGCCCCTCAAGCTGAGAGCTCCAGCAGAATTCCTGTGGCACAGATGCCATGGGGCAAAACCATCCCAGAGTTCCCAGCTCTGGCTGGAAACAGAAGGATCCACCTCGTGTGGCAAACCATTTCAGATGGGATGGACCCTAGTGGAGCCTCACCTGGGCTCGGGGAACTGCTGCTGTGGGGTCCTGCTGGAGAGTGTGGGGCTTTGGCCAGGACCCCAAGTGCAGTTTGGGATTTGGGAACGGGAAGGGAAGCAAGGACTGGCAGGAGCTGAGGAGCCCAGCAGCCCCACGCGGTCCTGCCGGAGGAGCCGTGTCTGCAGCATCTCCTGGGAGTCCTTCCCCTGCAGCCTGCGGTCCCGAGCCTCGTGCAGGACCTGCACCTCGTGCTCTCCTGGGGACGTGCCCCGGGCAGGATCTGCCCCCGTCCGTCCCACACTGGCCCTGGGAGCAGCTCTGGCTCGGGCCCAGCTGGGCTGGCTCTGCGGAGCCTTTGGAAGAGCCACAGTGACCCATGGCTCAGCTCGTGCTGCCGTGGCCGCTCCTGACAGGGCTGGCAGCAGAGGCAGCCAAGGAAATCACTGCCGCTCCCCGGCTGAGCGAAAAAGCACCTGTAGGGCTGGAAACCCTTCCAGAGGGAAGCAGCCTTCCCTTCCCTTCCCTTCCCCCTCGGCAGAGCTCGCTCCGGAGATCAAAAGGGAGCCGTGTCTCGGAGGAAGCGGGGCTGTGCTGCCGCTGTCAAACAGAGCAGAACGTTCTGCATCTCCTGTGGAACCGGGAGCGCCTCGGAGCGGCAGCCAGGGCTGTGCTGAGCTCGAGGGACACCATTTCCCCGTGGAGCCCTCGGTGCTGCACGGCTGGAGATCTCCTTCCCCATCGCCTCGAGATGGGAAATGCTGCTGAAGGATGGTGGAAAGGGAAAATTGGGAAGAGCGTTGTGGTTCCCGTTTGAGCTGCTGGCAAACACGTCTGGTAGGAGCCTCGTGGTTTGGGGAGCTTGGAAAGCAGGCTGGATGAAGTGCTGGAAAACACACGTAGGGAACAATATTGGGCTCCCCCCTGGGGTGGGTGGATGAGCTCACAGGCTGCTCCTGCTGCCATCCTCCTTTCTGTGCTATTGTGGACCATTTAAACCAAAACAAAATCTCCCTGCGTCTCTGGCTAATGAAGGAGCCCAGGGCTGGAGCTGGACTGCAGCTGAGCAATTCAGATCCAGCCTCCGTCAGTTTGTCCCTCTCCTTTGGGGGTAACATCCATATGCTGGTGGCTTTGGCAGCTGTCCAATTAGGCCAAGGGACGAAATGAGGTTTTGGCCCCGTTCTGGCTGACAGTGCCACTGCCCCCCAACCCCAGGCTGCTGAGTGTGGGGGGAGTGGGCACAGAGCCCCCTGCCCTGGCAAGAGAGCACCCTAAAGCTGCTGAGCGAGGCCTGGCCTTGGCTCTGGGGTGGGATGTGTTTGCAGCAGCTTCAGGGGCTTTGATTGGGGTTGAGTGAAGGGAACCTTGGCCTGTCACGGGTTGGTTGTGGCAGGGGATGGACAGGCTGGGTGCTCCTGTCTTGTCTGGGATTGCCTAGGGAGGTTTTATAAAATGCTGTGGAGAGGTTGTGCAGCAGTGAAATGTCCTTCAGTGTGTGCAGAACCTGAGCTCCTGTGGCTGTGCCAGCAGGACCTGGCAGCAGGTGGCAGAGGATGGGAGATGGCAGAGGGTGGGAGATGGCAGAGGGTGGGAGATGGCAGAGGGTGGGAGATGGCAGAGGGTGGGAGATGGCAGAGGGTGGGAGATGGCAGAGGATGGGAGATGGCAGCGAGTGGCAGAGGATGGGAGATGGCAGAGGATGGGAGATGGCAGAGGCTGGGAGATGGCAGAGGGTGGCAGAGGATGGGAGATGGCAGAGGATGGGAGATGGCAGAGGCTGGGAGATGGCAGAGGGTGGCAGAGGATGGGAGATGGCAGAGGGTGGCAGCGGATGGGAGATGGCAGAGGGTGGGAGGTGGCAGAGGGTGGCACAGGATGGGAGATGGCACCAGGGCTCCCCTGGGCTGGGGGCACAGGGGGATGTGCTGGCTCTGCTCAGGGCCCAGCAGATGCCTGGCTTGGCTCTGCCCTCCCGGGGCTGTGCCAGAGTCCATTTCACACCTGGCGGCTGCAGGAGATTTGGCGAGATCAGTCTCCCGCATTACCCCTGGTAATGACAAAAGCAGACAGCAAAGCTCCAGCAAAGCTGGAATTACTGCTGGCTGAGTCATGTGAAATCTTCCAAGTTTTAAGCATGGAAATCCAGCCTTTCCCTGGATTCCTCCTTCCTCTTAGCCTCCCCTCGCCACCCCCATTCTCCCTCCCCTCCTTGCACCTGAAATCTGCTCTGCGGCTGATCCGATAGAGTTTATGGTAATTAAGTGTTATTAAATCCCCTCCCCCCTCCCTTTTTTGCTCTAATGACACAGCTGTGGGGAAAAAAAAAAAATCGGTGTTTTTCTAAATCAGGTCTGTGGCTTTGCTCCTTAGACCTTTGGGTAAGAGCATCAGGAGGGAACTGAAACCGTGAGCTTCTGCATCCCTGGGGGAGGTGGCAGGAGCGGAGGAGGACGAGGAGGAGGAGGTGGGAATCCTCCCTGGTGGGAAGGAGACTTGGAAGGGAATTCTGCCCTCTGCTCCCTCCCCTGCTGATTCCTTGGATATCTTGCAGGTTTGGGGACCTGAGGGGGGAGTGAGATGGAGCAGGCGCAGCACGGCTGTTCCCAGTGCAGCCTCTGCCCTCGGGGTCTGGTTTTGGGGGTGAGGGACACAGGACAGCGTGGCAGCTGTGACTGGCACAGGAAGGCAGCGGTGCCCGGGTGCAGATGTGTGTCACTGGGGCACAGCCACCAAGGGCTGTGCTGAGGGACAGCCCTCGCTGTGCTCGAGGGCTTGACCTGAGCTGAAATCATTTCCCTTTTGTACTGGCCTTGGCAGCCAGGGATGCAACCCTTTGGTAATGAAACATTGTGCAGCTCAGACTCTACTACTACTATTATTATTATTGTTATTATTATTATTATTATCATCATCATCATTATTATTTATCATCATTATCATTATCATCACTATCATTGTTATCATCATTATCATCGTTACTATCACTATCACTATGACTGTATTTTATTATCCTCTCTGTTACTCTCTGAGGTTTGGGGAGAGGGTGCCTTGGCTCCATTCCAGCCTGTGCCAGTTGCACCCCCAAACCTGGGCTGGGCTGTGCCGTGGGGTTGGTGTCACACAAAGGCAGCAGCAGTCCCTCAGCTGTGGTGGCAGGGCCTCGTGTCACAGCCCCTCTGTCTCTGGGCTCTTTCTGTCTGCCCCAGACTTATCTTTTCTGGCAGGAGCCTTTCTCTCACCTATGGGAGAGACCCTCAGCCCTTCCCAGCAGCACCTCCAGTGCCGAGTGCCACCGGCGCGGCTCTGGAGCTGCTCTGGCAGCAGCATCACCTGCCCGGCTCCCCGAGGGGACGTGAGGCTGAAGGAGCAGATCTGGGCACACGGGAGGGTGGTCCTGTCACTCACCGAGCGCCGCGGTGGTCTGGTGGCTGCGGCGTGGGGGGAGCCCGTGCTGCTGCCTCCCTTCCCCTCTGCCTGCTCAGATTGTTCCTGGGAGTTCCTCTCTGAGTAATGAAAAGGCTTTGCCTGTGGGAAAGATCCGAGATAAAATAGTGTTGGAGCAGCCAAGGCGGAGAGCAGTAATTACTGTGAGTTGTGCTTACAGTAAACACAAAACCCCTGTGGTTTTCGCTCCCTGACTGCCAGGCTGGGATCCCTCCTGCCCCGGGAGCAGCCAGGGCCTTCCCCAGAGCACCTCCCTCCCGGGATCTGCAGTCATTCCGGGAAGGTGGGGATGAGGGGGTGATTCTGATGGCCTCGGGGTGCTGGGGCACAGGTACAGGTGGGAAACCCCTGCTCCGGAGATGTCCCTCTGAGAGCTGGGCAGGTGGATGGCAGCGCTGTCCCCTGGGGCTCAAGCATCTCTCGATTTATTGTGTCCTTGGAGTGCTCAGAAAGGTGGGGGAAGAGGCGCCTGTCTGGTCAGCTATGAACTGAGAAAACAACTGCCACCCCCAAGGATGAAGGGCTGAGAACTCAGGGAACTCTTCCACCCTCCCTGGCCCCTTTGAGGATACAGAGCTCGCTGGTGATTCTGTGCTGTAAATGCAGTGTTTGGTGCTATAGGGGGAAGGCAGGAAAGGTTGGTGAGGTCTTTTAGGTGCTGTGGACTTTCCTGTACATAAATTTGGAGATTCAGCAGGTTGCAGGTGGCCTTGACCACATTTGAGGGTACATCTCGAGCACAGGGACAGCTGATGTGGCAGCTTGGTCCATCAGGCTCCGTGGGGACAATAGAGAGCTGTGGGAATTCATGCTAATGTCCCTTTACCTCCCTTCCTCTCTCTTTTGGCACTGTCCCTGCACTTATGTGATTTTCCACTGTATTTCTCTCTGAAAAAAAGCCCAAATCTTTGTGCTCTCCAGAGAACTCGCACACGCCTCTGCTGGAGGAGGCGGTGACGCAGATGACCCCGGAGGAGCACTACAGGCGCATGATGTCGGCTCTGAACGAACACGGCACCTTCGAGGAGCAGCAGCAGCAGCGACTCTACCAGCTGGCCAACAGCATGGCAGTGCCCAGCCACGGAGGTACGGCAGTGCCCGGGGACAGGCCCCAGCCTCCTTTCGGGATGAGATGTCCCTGACCCCGGTGTGGGCTGCAGTGCTGGGGGTTTGTGGTGCCGAGGTGCTGAAGGGTGTCCTGCAGAGCCTTGCTCCCATCCTTGTGGAGGATGTCCCCTTGGCTGCCTGTGAATGCTGATTCCTTCTGGAGCTAGCCATGGGAATGTGCTTGTCCTCACTGGAATGGATCGGCAGCAGCAGCACTCTGTGTTTTGTGGGGTGCTGAGGGGGGTCCTTTTCTCCCCCTGTTTCACAGTTTGTGCCCATCTGAATGTCCAGAATCTCTGGAGCAGGTTTGGGTGGTGGTGTGGAGTAAGGGGGTGAGGTGTTGGCAGTGCCAGGCACCCCTGGCATTTAGGGCTGGAACGGTGAGGTGATGCTGCTGCCTTCTCCTGGGGCGGGAGTGGTGCCAGGAGGTGCTGCAGTCCCGGTGTGGGGTGAATCCCACATGGACTGAGGGCTGCCGGAAGGTTTTCCTGGGTTTTGGAGGGAGCTGGATCCAGCACGTCCTAAAGGGGGCACCAGGCGGTTACAGGATCTCCTTGGACCCACCTGCCCGCAGGATCCTCCGGCATCCATCCCCAGGCTCCTCACTGCTCCCTTCCCTCGGCTGAGCAGAGCCTGCTGCCACCGCCTCAGTCTGACTCCACAAAGCCGTGCCCTGTCCCAAGTCCCCTCCCGCAGGGGAGAGAAATGACTGAGCTGCCTGGATCAGGCAGAGCCAGGGACATGGAAGGGGTGAGGCTGTTCTGAGGGCTGGGGCACCATGGAAAAGCTGAGCCGTGCGTGGGTCTGTCCCTCCCTGCTCCTGCCCGAGGTGTGCGGGGCTGGCACATCGCTGCCCGGCTGATCGCGAGGAGCACCAGCAGCCTCAGCAGAGCATCCAGCAAGAGCTGGAGGAGAATCTCTGCTCTCGAGTGTAAATCCCCAGGGCTCCTTGTTAGGTTAATGAAGAGGCTGTCTTCTTTTCCACTCTGTTTGATTTGATTGGCTTCTCTGGGGGCAGGAAGGCGATTGCTGTGGAGGAAGGATTTGCTTATCAGCAAAGGCCGGGCACAAAGCTGCCCCAGCCCCAGGGAGCGTGGCACCAGCTCCGGGTGGCGCTGGGCTGTGCCAGGCGCTGCAGAGCTCCTGCACTCAGCTCGGGGCTGTGGGGCAGAGCTGTGTGCCACGGGGCTGTGATTCCACCTGGACAGGTGGGACACGGCACAGAGGGAGGGACAGGGTGTGACAAAGGGTGGCACATATTCGGTGTGGCCTGGTGAGTCCAACAGAGCCTGGACACAGCACGGAACGTGGTGTGAGTCCCAATTTCGGGACAGACATGGCCCTGGGTGGCTGCTGGACACAGGGACATGTCTGTCCCAGCAGCATGGGCTGGGGGACAGCCGGGATCACCCCTTCCCCCAAATAACGAGAACAGCTCATTGCATCCAGAGCCTGGTGTGTTTTTATGATGATGATGATGATGATTCAATTGTCTCATTAGCATTTGGTGGGGGGGGTCACGCTGGGGTTTTGGGGCTGGCAGGGGGAGAAGGTGCCTGCACAGCCAGACTCGCTCGGGTAACACTGACAAGACAAAACTTGGTGTATTTTTGGATTGTCTCCACACCACAGGGCTCTGGTTGGGCTATAAATTATTAGTGCCAGTACAAAGCGCAGTTTATCTGCGGGCTCACATGGAGGCACCAATAACATTAATAATTTAAAAAATGTTAATAATTTAGAAATCTTTTTTTTTTAATTGCTTTTCAGCCCCCCTCCTCCGCCCCCGTTCTCCCAGTGGCATTCATCCCACATTCTGAATTCAGTCTGTCTCCGTGCCTGGAACCTCCATCCGCCAGCGTCCCACTGTCAATCAATCTGATTTCCCAACTGTCAGAGTGCAGGATTGTAAATAACAGATCCTCGGGGGGGTCTGGGCAGCAGGGAAGGGGCTCAGGGGAGGGGAGGAGGGGGAAGGGGAGAGGAGAGGGGGTGTGTGCGGGGGGTTGTTGCGGTCATTCAGGATCAATGCGGCTCCTGGAGCTGGCTGCACGCCAGCCTTCTAAATTACAGCCGCCGTGGCAATCAGGAGTGACCTGGGTTTTTCAGATAATTAATTTATAAACATTGGAGGTGCACGGTCTCCCTGGCTCGGCGAATTCTCCGGGCTTTTTCTGTGATCTGATGGTGTTTGGCTGTTTCTTAGGTACTTGTGCAGTTCAGAATTGTCATTTTAGTGTTTGTCCCCTCAGCTGGGGGTGGGTTGTGTGGGCAGGAATGTGGCCAGAAATTCAGGCACCGCTGTCCCCCTTCCTGCCAGCAGAAATAGCCACTGTGGGAGTGTTTTCACCCCCCCAACAAGGCTCTGACCATCAGCAGTGTTTGATGCTGTGGTTGGTGAGCTCAGGCTGGGCTGGGCACAGCTCGGTGCCAATAGGGACAGGGGTGGCTGGGATTTCCAGAACCGAGGGGAAGGAGCCTGCCTGGTGTAAGGGAAGGCAAGGAGATGGAAGTGTGGCCTTAAGGGCTGTGCAGTGCTCTCACAGGAATGTGGCTGTACAAATGGGCTGTGGGAAGGGGTGGATGTGCTGCTGGCTGTGAGGGTTTGCAGTGTCGGTGTGTGAGGGGATGGCCCAGGGTGTGCTCGCTGTGGTGAATCTGCCTCTCCTCCTCGGCCCAGCTATGCTTTGGTTTCCTGTGGCAGTGGTGCAGGGTGAGCGTGAGCGAGGTTTCCTCTGCGGGGATGTTTCCTGTGCGCCCCAGGAATGGCAGCAGAGGCTGCAGGGTGGGATGTGAGCTGTGCAGAGGGGGATTCCATACCCACACAGGGACTGAGGGATTCCTGATGCTCAACTGGGAGAGGGCAGCCCCCCGGAACAGCCTCTGTCGGTGTGAGTGGCACACGTGTCCGTGTCACTTGTTGTTCCCTGGGGCCCGGGCAGTGCACCTGGGCTGTACCTGATCTCCTGCCCCTCCTTGGGGCTCCTTGGTGTGTGCTTGAGGTGGTTATGGCCACTCCTGCTCTGTCCGTGCCAGGGCACCTTCGTGGGCAGCCTGTCTGCACTGCCCACCCCCGGAGGGGCTGTCCAGGGGTCCAGCCTGACCCTGCACAGGTGTCACCGGCAGGGTGACACAGGTCACAGGTTGTGCCAGGCCAGTGCAGGTTGGATGGGGGTGCATCTTTCTGACCCGCAGCTGTCCCTGGCAGCGCTGTGCCCCTCGCTGGGTGCAGGGCCCCTTTCTGCAGCCCCCGCTGTACCTGCTCGGGGCCCGGCCCTTCCCTGTGCTGCTTGCCCCAGGCAGGTACAGCCCTGCGGGGCTCCCGGCCGGTCCCGGGCACGGAGCCCCGGTGACCTCGGCGGAGCCAGCGGGGGCGGAGGGGACGCGGCGGGAGCGGGGCAGGTGCCAGGGGCTCCGCTCGGGACCGACCGGGAGAGGGAGTTTGGGGAATGCCTCCCTCTCCTCTGCTCTCCTCGCATCCATCCATCCCTCCTTCCATCCTTCCCTCCCTCTTTTCCCCTCCTTCCCTCCCTCCCTCCCTCCGGCAGGAAGGCAATTAAACAGCAAATCCACCCCCCTGCCGTAGTTGCACAATTTCCTCCGCTGCCAAACTCCCTCGGCGGCGGGGGCGGATCGCTCCCGGAGCCGCTCGGCCGAGTGAGTGCCGGGGCCGCCGCTCCCCGCCGGGCTCCGCCGCCGCCCCGGCGCCCGAGAGCCGCCCCGAGCCGCGGGGGTGGGCCCGGGGCGGGGGACACCGCGGAGCCGCTGTCGCCCGGGGGCTGCGGGCGCGGCCGGGAGCAGCCCCGGGGCAGCGCTGTCGCCCGCGGGGAGCCGCGAGCAGCCCCGGGGCGGCCCCGGGAGCGGCTGCGGCTGTCCGTGTGTCCGTCCGAGCGGGCCCGGGGCTGGGGGGATGCGGGGTCGGGCCGGGCAGCAGCAGCAGCAGCAGCAGCAGCCGCTCATCCCTTCCCTTCGCTGTCCCCAGATCTGCTCCGGGCGCGGCAGGAGGTGGCGGCGGCGGCGGCGCGGACCCCGGGCGCGATGGAAGCGCACATCCCCTCGGCCAGCAACTCCTCCAGCCAGCGCAGGAAGCAGGGCCTCCCCCAGCACAGGGACAGCCACTTCCCCGACAGGTACCGCGGCACGGCCCCGGGGCGGGGTTTGGGCAGCGCCGGGGGCTCGCACCGGGAGGGCCGCGGGGGCTGCGGGCTGTGGGAAGGGGCAGCGCCTGGGTCAGGCACTGGGATGGGCTGGCCGGGGGAGTGGGGGAGTCACCGTCCCTGCAAGTGTTCAAAAGTGTGCGGATGTGGCACTTAGGGACGGCGTTTGGTACTGACCACGGCAGTGTCAGGTTAATGGTTGGACTCAACGATCTTAGAGGTCTTTTCCAGCCCTCAGGACTGTGTGATGCCGTGGGAGAGGGCAGCAGTGCCCGGGGTTGGGTTTGCCTGGGCAAGGTGTGAAGGTCTCCTCCGGGGTTGTGCAGGTGCAGGAGCTCTGGGGGTGCTCCTGCCGCGTTCCGGGGGGTCTGTATGGAAAGGGGGATCTGTGCTTGTGCACATCTGCATCCACATCCAGGGGAGCGACTGCCAGGCTGGAATGATCCCAGTCCTGTGCTGGACCTCCATAGCAGATGCCACTCTCACCTGTTCTTGGGCACTGAGCAAGTTTGTTAAAGTTTGCATTTTATAGCATCCCCAGATAATGAGAGAGAACAAATGCTGTAGGATTGAACAGGAAGAGAAGAAGTTTTCTCTTTTAAGGAAAAGAGCCACAGCTTGCCTTTCCCACTGCTAGGAGTGCTGGAAAGCTGATATCCCCCCACCCCCCAGGAAATTCTAGCTCATTTATCTTGCTCTGTGCCATGAGCCATTCCCTCTGCAATCAAGAACTTCAGAGGGAAATTAAATTAAAGCTGTGTGCGTTCCTGACAGGGATAGCAGAGAGGGAGAGAGCCATGGGCATGCAAAGGCTTTGGATATCATGGGATGAGCAGTGAAAGGCTCTGGTATTTACACTTTTTTTGGCTTTCGCGTTGGGGTGGGGGCAGAGCAGGCTGCACTATCAGCTCTGCAGTGTGTGTGGACGTCTTGAGTCCAGAGTTTCCCCCCATTTACGGCCCTGGAGATCCTGTCTGGCTTTCCTTCTCTGCCAGCAGTACCTTTGCAGTGCGGAGGGGCTGGGCAGAGCTGGGAGCCTCTCTCCCCCAGCGTGTACTTTGGCTAACCCACCCCATAAATCCTGACCGCTCCGCTCCGTGCGGATCGCAGCAGACCTGGGAGGAATGTGGGATCGGGGAGCCTCAGCACAGCCACTCGCAGGAACGTTTCCCCAGCGCTGTGTGGGCTGGAGAGCAGCCAGGCCAGCCCCAGGGCTGCCTGGAAAAGCATCCACGGAAGGGTGGAGGCTGCTCTCAGGGAGGTGCTGCTCACAGGAGGGGCAGACTGAGAACGGGGAGATCCAGATCAACCGCAGAGGTGTTGGCCACTGCCGGGCAGGTGCTGTGCGGGATGGAGCTGGGCTGGGCCAGGAAGTGTTCCATGGCTTGGGAACAGGGCAGGGAAGTTGCTGCCTGGGTCAGGGGACAGGGACTGAAGGTCAGAAGATGGCTCTTGGACCCAAGCAATGCTTTTCATCTCGATTGAGCTGGCCAGGCTCTCAGGGGTGATAGTCATCCTTAGCAGAGCTGGGGAACCCTGCTGGGAAATGGGAAGCTGCAGCTGTGCCCCACAGCCGTGGCTTGCCATTGTGAGTCTGTGGCTGTCCCATCCCTGGAGGTGTCCGAGGCCACACTGGAGGGGACTCTGAGCAGCCAGGGCCAGTGGAAGGTGTCCCTGCCCACGGCAGGGGATTGGAGCTGGCTGATCTTTAAGGTCCCTTCCAACCCAGTTCTGGGATGAGTTCACAGGATCGTTATTTCTCCAGAGGTCTGCAGCCCCCTGAGCGTCACTGAGGGTCAGCAGCGTCCCTCTGCTCCCTCTCAGGAGTGACCTGGTTGGAGCTGTCCTGTGCCAGCTGTTCCTCCAATGCACCACAGGCATTTTGGGGAATTCCAGGAGAAGCCGTGGCTGTGCTGTAGAGCAGCAGAGTTTTGGAGGGGGTAATTCCTCCCGTTTCCTTGGGTTTGTATTTGGCTGCCGTGGTCTTTGTCAATGAGGTAAATCAGGGCAGCCTCGTGCACCTTTGTCCTGGAGGAACAGACATTTCCGAAGGTTCAGGTGTGCCCTGGCAGAGGAGGAGCTGGTGGAGGAAGCTGCCTCACATTCCCAGGCAAATGCAGGCAGATTTATGGTGTCTCCTTTCCCAGGAGCAGGAGCGACAACCACAGTGCAGGGCGATGAGAAGTGCTTGGCACAGTTAAAATTCCATTTGAGCTTCCTGCCAGGAGATCTGTGCGGCTCGGGTCAGCTCCCAGCTTTGTGGGCAGGAATAATCAGAGACTTCAGCCCTTCTGCCTGGCAGAGCAAGAGGGGAAAACCCC
This sequence comes from Acanthornis magna, assembly GCA_036785705.1. NCBI lineage: Eukaryota > Metazoa > Chordata > Aves > Passeriformes > Acanthizidae > Acanthornis > Acanthornis magna. The sequence goes on from JAWUZG010000286.1 coordinate 1,320,481, forward strand.
CACTGGTGACCCAGTTGTGTTGATCAGGGCAGTGCTGGTGGTCCTGCAAAGGCAGCAGTGCAGAGAATGTACCTGACAAGGGGAACTGTGCCTGCAGCTCTCCATTTCCCGGGTGTGAAGGGACGCTTGGGAAGACAAGGAAGATGGGTATGCTCAGACATTGGTCTTTAATTAATTGTTATATTTTCGCTGGTCAGAAATAGGCAGGGAGGTTTGGCTTTGTGAGGATGAGACACACAAACACATGGATATGGATTTTCTTGGACCAAGGTCCTGCTGGTGGCAGAGTGGTCCCTTCATCTCTTTGCTCCCTTCTCCGTCTCTTGGAAGGAGTCAGTGGAGCTGAGACATCTTGCCAAAAGTCTCAAGCCACAGGCTGGAGAATTCATTTGGTTTCATGGTTTTGGTTTCCTAGATCCATCCGGGATGGATTCAGCTCGCATGATGGGGTGCCAGGGCCTGGTGGTTTGTTTGAGAAGATGGTTGAGTTCAGTGTTATAAAAAGACTTGGAAGAGGAGAGGGTACAACTGAAAGGTGCCACTGTAACTACTCCAGCCTGGAGCGCTTCCATCTCCAAACTGCTGCCTCTGCTGCGAAGCTGGCAGGTGGCTGTACCCTGCAGAGCTCTTGGATCCTGTTCCTCGGATCCTGCCTCCAAGATTTGTTGGCAGTGGGCTTGGTTTCGCTGGGGTCGCTCAGCCTGGCGTGTTCTTACCCGAGGGGCCCGTCCCTGCTTCTCTCTCTTTGGAGCTTGGGGAAAGTTTCCTCCTGAGGGAAAGCCTCCCATGCCCTTACAGGGAGGAGTGGGCAGGGCTGGCTGAGCTGCTGGACAGAGTGCCCAGCGGGTGAAGCTTCCTGGCTCAATGTGCTGCACCAGCTCCGTGCTGGGAGCTGTTGGGAGCTCGTTCTCATGCCCTCGGTGTGGGTCTGGGGTCCTGCCCCTCTCTGGGGGAGGAGGCAGAGCGTGGCCAAGCCAGGGCAGCTGCTGAGGCAGGCACAGGCACAGGCACAGGCACTCACCTGGCTCCGGGCTGCCTGCAGGGGCACTGGGGCACAGCTCATCTCCCAGGGTCCGGGGAAGGCAGCAGAAAATGCCAAGGGACACGGAATGCTGCCTGCCTGAGGTGCCAGCAGCACCCCATCCCCGGGTCCTGGGGACCCCAGCCCCAGGCAGGAGAGTGCGGGGACAGGAGCTGAGAGAGGCACCCCCTGCCCCCCTCGCAGCAGCTGACAGACACTGGGCACCAGCCAGAGGCTTTCTCTGAGCAGAGATGTGCCCAAAATACCCAGCCGGGATTTTTGGATTCCCTTGCTCCCATCTGCTGTTGCTATGGGTTGTTCTTTCACCACCTAATTCCTCCCCCTGCTTTGGGGAGGTTTTCCTTTTCCCTCCTGTGCTCTCCGGGCACATCTGCTGTGCTCTCTGGGCACATCTCCTGTGTTTTCTGGACACATCTGCTGTGCCCTCTGGGCACCGTCTCCCTCCTTCTCTTGCCCACCCCAGCCCTGCATCCCCCTCTCCTCTGAATGCTCTGATTTCCTGATTTTTGCCCTGGCAGGATCCCTCCCCAGGTCCCAGCTGGCCAAAGAGCTTGACCTGATTTAACCAATTTGGTTTCAGCAGCAGTTTGGATTTGGAGGGGGCAGCAGAAGCCAGCCCCTGTCTGTGGCCAGGCCTCGCTGCTGCCCTAGGAGGGCAGTGCCAGCACATGTTCTTTTCCTGCCTGGAAATCCCAAGCACCATTTTTAGCAAGGCCTTTGATTTTATTTATTCTCGCTGCCTGGCACAGTGTCTGGGGATGGCAGAGCAGCGAGGAGCTCTGTGCCTCCTGCCTGTTACCTCAGGTTTAAAGTGTCTCTTCCTATCAAATGCAGAGCAGAAGAAAGCAGAGCTTTCATGCATTCTTTCCCCCCCTCCCCTCTTCTTCCATCCGTTCTAAATTTATTTCCATGCCTTGCCGGTTTCAATCTGCATTTCCTGACCCTCTCACATCTCCAGTCACAGCCTGTGCTCCGAGCCTTCCCCCAGAGCTTGGGTTGAGCCAGGGGGGAGTTCTGCTCCGGGCTTGGGAGGATATGATGGGGTTAAATTGAAAGGCTTGGTTTTAACAGTATAATGTGTAACCCCATAATGACTTTAAATATTGATTATTTGAAGGCCATTAGTGCTTATTGTTAAAGAAAAGTCGATACTTTTTAAGCCTTGTGAACCATTTGTCTCCTGTTAAAGGACATATCAAATTTAGCAGCATGCAGTGCAAATCCCCTAATACTCTGCTCACAAGCCTCCAGCTGGCATTGTAGGGGGGAAAAGGAAAAGGGGGCTGGGGGAGGAATGTGCAGCAGCACAGAATTGCTCTCTGCAAGGTAAGGACAAGGCTTATCAGATGTAATTGCCAGGGGCTAAATTCACCTTCTCCGAGTAGGGAACTGTAATTCTGACTCTGAGCCATGCAGGAAGAGGAGGGAGGAATTTAATGGGGATTCAAGGCTGATACGTACCTGGGAGAGGATGCAAGGATCAGTGTTTGGTGCACATCTGTCTGCAAACACCGCAGCCTTTGTTAAGGTCTCAGGGGCTTTTTACTCTGGGGTTGCCAGTTCTTTCCAAGCTGGCTTGGAATCCCTTGGCTGTGTCTGTGTGCACCAGGCAGCCTGGGAGGGCTGCCCAGCCCTGTGCCAGGACATGACCTGGTGCTGCTGCCTGCCTGCCGTGCCAGCTCCTCGTGCCAGGGCTGGGGCAGATGGGCTGGGGGGGAGCAGGCAGGCTCCAACAGGTTCCAGCCTGTGGGGGCTGGGTCTGGGGGGTGGCAGAAGGGATCTGTCTCTCGTGGCCACGCAGCTGAGTGCTCCTCAGGGCTCTGGGGCAGGAGCTGGGCACCATCAGGTGCCCTCAGGGAGGAAAATCCTAAATATTTATGAGCACACCTGCCTGCTTTCTGAGACCTCTGCTGCTGGGACTGGTGCTGAGCAGGAGAGGTGCACTGACCGCTCTCTTTGGCCATCTGCAGCCTCCCTTCTGTGGCTCCAGGCTGTGGCAGTGCCAGCTGAGGGACCTGGGGCTGCTCCTGCTCCCCGGGCCCAGCAGCAGCTCTGTGTGGGCTTTGCTGGGGCTCCAGGCTGCTGAGAGGGCAGCGCTGGGGTCTCTGTGTCCTGTGGGGTCAGGCAGGTGTCAGCACGTGTGAATGTGTGTCCCTGGCTTTCCTAAACCCTTGGGCTCGTCCCTGGCACATCAGTGTGGGGCTGATGTGTCCCAGCCCCTCTTCGAGCCACCTCCAGCTGCCTCCAGCCACCGAGGGCTGCTGTGCTCATGGCATCGGGCCCAGGAGCGATGGCTTTGTCCCTTTGCTCCGTCCTGGTGCTCGGCCCTGTGCCTGACAATGGGGTCGGGTCGGGAGCAATGCCTTTGTTGCTTTTCCACACCGCATTCCCCATCCAGCACCCCTCACTGGCCAGCCCAGAGCAGGCCCAGGAAGGTAGGGAAGCTTGGAGGGAATGAGCTGCAGAGTCTGGAGCAGATGTGAATTCCTTAGGGATCAAAGTCATGCCCTGTAGCACAACATTAAAGCATAAAAACAGCCTCTGATGAGCACTGGGCTGCCACCAATGAAAAAGGGAGAGCCTTTCATTTTCCAGCGCCCAGCCCTGATCCCCATGCAGCACTCTGCGTCCTGGGCACAGAGTAACTAAAATCACGGATCTCCTTTGTTTTTGAGCTCTCCATGGGCAGCCTGGAGCTCCGGAGGATCTCCTTCCCTGCACATCCCCGAGGCGGGGAGGGCACGGCCGCCGCTCCCCGGCCACGCGATGGTTAACAACGACTTGATTTCCTAAATTGCTTCTTATAAAACGACCAGCACGTCTGCCAGGCTCGTCTCCCCATGATTACAGCTAATTACGATCGAGCGGACACCTCGGAGCCCCCGTCACGCCGCTTTAATTGTCCGTTATTCATCCGCGGGCTGGCCGCGGTGGCAGCAGCACTTGGCAGCCCGGCGACCGCGGCCCCGGCTAATTGTGAGGCCTCGGGGATTAGGGCAGGTGATTACACACTTCACGGTGTAATTACATAAGCATCGCTTGGCTGCTGCCCCGGCTCGGAGCCGAAGGTCGCGGGCGGCGTTACCTGAGATTAATTGGAGCTGCCAGCGCAGCGCGGGCAGCATTAACATGAACATCGCAGCGCCCGATCGATCCGCGCCGCGCCTCCAGACACCGCCGGCTCCGCAATTAGTTTAGAGGAGAGCCAGGGCAGCCGGGGAGGAGGGAAAGGAGAGCCGGGAGACAGCCACGGGGAGTGGAGACAGACGGGGAAGGGGAGGCGGCGATGGGCAGCTGGGCACGGCGAGGGAAAGGAGGAATTTTGGAGAGGAGGCTCAGGCGGGTCCGTGCTGGGGGTCAGTGTTCTGTGGAGGCTGTGCCTAGAATGGCGATAAAACCTCTCTGGGAAGGTCTGTCCTTGCCCACCTCATCCCCAGAGAGTCCTTGCCTGGCTTTCCATGAGCCCATCCATGCCCGGCTGAGGGTGGGGTGTGGATTTCCGAGGCGCTCACACCCCCCTGCAATGGCTGTGCACGGCGGTGTTTGTGGCAAAGCCACAGGCACCTTCTGCCTCCCTCTCCCTCGCCCTCCAGTCTCTCCCCGAGCAGATTTTCCGGGGAGATACTGTAAAATGAAAATAAACGGCCCCGCACTTGGCTCTGCCTCTGGATGCCCTGGTGAAGGTAATAATGTTGTAAGTGGCCATCAAAAGGAATTAAGAGACGTGCAGCCGGAAAGCAGATTTGCTTGCAGGCTCCCAGGGCAGATTTGACTAATGGAAGAGACCTTGGCTCTTATTCCCTTCCTGCTTTTTATTTTCTTTTTTTTCCCTTTCTTTTTTTTTTTTTTCTTTGTTTTTCCTTTTTATTTTCTTTTTTTTTTCCTTTTTGACTTTTTTTTCTTTTTTTTTTTTTGTCTTCCCTCATTCTGCAAGCAAGTTCTCCCTGCCTTTTTTCCAGGCATTGTCCCCTTCCCACCACCCAAACCTGCCTCTCCCAGCTTTCCTACCCCCTGGCATCTGCTCCTCTCATTCTGCCTGGCATCACCCACCCCTTCTCCAGCAGAATTCCTTCCCACTGGTGCCATTGCCCTTCCTGCTCACATCCCTCTCCCCATCTCTCCTGCCTGTGTCTTCCTCTGCCTCACTTCCAGCTTTTCTCCACAGAATTAAAGATTATCCCTTAGCCCAGGTAGGACAGGGTTTTTTTGCCAGGCGTGCCAGTGGTGCCTTCAGATCTTCCCAAAACCACTCTCCAGCTCCCCAAACACAGAATTCCTTTTCAGCTGTGAGGTAGTTGAGGTAGAAACTCCAATGTGATAAGGGGAGAGGCAGAGGCAGCATCCTCAGCCCTCCCATTTAACCTGCCATGGGCAGGGAAATCCCTGTGGACGGCCCAGCTGAAAGGCCACAGAAGTGAAGGTGGAACGTGTGGGGGACCTGTGCAATCCTAGCTGCTTTCGTCCCCTTTGGATTCTGCTGCTTTTGTTTTTTTCTCTCCATTTTAGAAGCTCTTTCCAGAGAACAGCCTCTGGGTAAGGATGCAGCTCATCTGCAGCCAAGATGTTTTTCCTGTGCCAGGGCCCTTTGGAGCCTCCAGGTTTTCAACATGGCTTTATTTTCTGACTCCTGCAGGGAGATATCCCACCCTCCGCCTCTGCTGTCACCCCAGAACGCTCCTCACATCGCCCTGGGGCCCCACTTGAGACCTCCGTTCCTCGGGGTGCCTTCGGCGCTGTGCCAGACGCCAGGTGAGTGCTCGAGTGACCCGTGGGGCAGCCAGGGCAGGGCAGAGGTGCAGCCTGGGACAATCTGCCCTTCAGCCAAACAGCCCTGCCACGTTTTCTGTGTCCCCATCACTGCTGTGCTGCCTTCAGCCTGGGTCTGAGTGATAGGAGCAGATTCCTTGGCTGCTCTTCCCCTCAATCCCCACCTGCCACGGCAGCGAGGGCTAGCTGGGCTCTGGAACAGAAAGGCATCACTCAGTTGCCCTTTTTCCCCTCAGTTTGCCCTCTGGGGAGCTGACCTGAGGCAGCCAAGAGTCAGTGCTGAGATGAATAACCCCAGTGCTGTTCTCCCTGCCCAGGTTACGGGTTCCTGCAGCCAGCACAGGCAGAGATGTTTGCACGGCAGCAGGAGATGCTACGGAAGCAAAACCTGGCCAGGTAGGAGCGAGGAGGGCCGGGTTCACCCTGGTGGCAGGTGTGGCAGGGGTGACAGGGTGTGGCAGGTGTGACACGGTGTGGCGGGTGTGGTAGGTGTGACAGGGTGTGACAGGGTGTGGCAGGTGTGGCAGGGTGTGACAGGGTGTGGCAGGTGCAGCAGGGTGTGGCAGAGTGTGACAGTGTCTGGCAGGGTGCAGGGTGCTGTGTGGGGTGCATTGGGCACAGATGGCAGCGCAGTGCCCGAGCGAGGCCTGTGCAAGGCTGTGCGGTGTGGAGGTGACACCTCGCTCCTGCAGGGCCGGGGGAACACGTTCCTCCAGATCCCCACCAAAGCTCCCTCTCCCCCCAGGCTGGAGATGTCGGCCGAGCTGATCCGCCAGAAGGAGCTGGAGAACCTGCACCGGCAGAGGCTGCTGGCCGCAGACCCCCTGAGCCTGCACCCCGGGCTGCCCCCGGACCACCCCGCGCTGCGCAGCGTGCACGACGTCCCCGAGGGCCACGCGCTGCGGGACGAGCTGTCCCGGCGCAACGCCATGCTGGTGCTGCGGCACAACAACGCCCCGCTGCTGTCCCTCACCCCCGGCGGCCCCGGCGCCGCCACCCCGCCCAAGGAGCAGCCCCGGCGGGCCGGGGGCGGCCGCAAGGCCTCGCAGCCCCGCGCGGAGCCGCAGGGCCCCGGCGAGGCGCGGGAGCCGGCGGAGCCGCGCGCGCGGGACGGGGCCCAGGACTGTAACGACGAGGAGATGAAGGACTCGGAGAGCGACGCCGAGGTCGGCGATGACAAAGCCGAGGGGCTGAAGGCCGAGGGCGGCTCGGGAGCGGAGCTCAAGGAGTGCAAGGATGGCGCGGGCAAGGCGTGCGAGGGGGTCAAGGAGCTGAGCGAGGCGGCCACGGCCCCCAGCGTCCCCTGCAGCTCCTCGAGCGCGGAGTCCCCCAGCCACCTGCTCGGGCCCGGCATCAGCAAGGCCGAGGTGAAATACCTCCCTCCAGCCTCCCTCCCGGCGCCCCAGCCGCTGCCCTTCGGATTCCCCTACACCATGAGCCCCTACTTCCATGCAGGTGAGCCTGGGGGGCTGCTGTGGGCGCTGGGGTGGGACAGGGACACGTTTGGCGGTGCTGGGAGCGGGGCTCTTCCCTCTCCCCTTTCCACAGCGGGGTTGTGGTTGCTTTTTCAGCTTTTCTCCCTTGTTTCAAAAGGAAGGATTTCTCCATGGAAAGGTGGTCAGGCATTGGAAGGGCTGCCCAAGGAGGTGGCGGTGTCACCATCCTTGGAGGTGTCCAAGGCATGACTGGACGTGGCACTCAGTGCCCTGGGCTGGTGACAAGGTCACAGGGGATTGGTCACAGGTTGGACTCGATGACCTTGGAGGGCTTTTCCAACCTGTTTCCCACGTGGCCCTGTTGCAGGGCAGGGCAGCTGGGCTCTGTGCTGGCCTGTGGTGCATTTCTGTGTGGCAGGCGCTGGGAGGGCTGGGCTGGGTGGCACAGGTGGGCACCGAGGGCACTGCCAGCTTCCTGCTCCCAGCACGGGCACAGCTGGAGCCAGGCAGGGGCAGGGGATACTCTGCTGGTACCAATGGGTGCCAATGGCTGGCCCTGCCAGCCCAGCCAAGAGCCCAAATCTGCCCTGGCTAATTACCTGGCAGAGCAATTAGCAGGAGCAGGACGCGGCACACGGGGAGGGAGGAGCGGGGGCTGTGCTGTGCTCTCGCTGCCTGTTCTCCATGCGAGGAGCTGCCTGTGAGCACGGTTGCCCATCCCTCATTAGAGCTGCCTCCCAGGCAGGAAGGAGGAAGCGATTTTTCAGTGACAGGCAGGTGGCCAGGATGATAAATATTCCTGCTGCCCTGGGCTGCCGAGGCTTCCTCGCAGGAGCCTTTTCCTCGCGGCCATTAAGGAGGGCCGGGCTCAGCTCCGGCTGCTCGTGGCTTGCGAGAGGCTCTGCAGGGAGGCCTGGCCTGGCCTGGGCTGGCTCCCCTCCCTCGCTGCCTGCCCCCCCAGCAGTGACTACTGTAATAGCCCATTTATTATTATCACTTCGGATTTGTATCACCAGCACAGCTCAGGGCTGGGATTCTCTGCCCGCCTCTCCCGGGCTGTGCAGCCTGTGCCAGGGCTGGAGCTCTTTTCCTCAGGGCTCTTTGGCTTCTGGCTGGTTGCACACAGCGCTGGGGCTGTTCCTGTGCCTGCCCGGGGCTTTGGGCCCTGCTGTGCTCGGCACTGTGCGGCTCCAGACCAAATCCTCCCACCTGGAAAGCCTGGGGAGCACAGGGAGTCCTGCAGGGTGGAGCACAGGGGGTTGAGCGGGGAGCTGGGAGTTCAGCAGCTGAAATATTGAGGGCTTTATCGAACTGAGGGCTGCAGCCATCCCAGGCTGAAGGAAAAATGTGTTCTGTGGGTCTGGGGGAGCACAAAGCACCCCAGGGCGCAGTCAGAGCTGCACCCACCTGTCCCCCTGTGCCAGACCAGTCCTGGAACCCTTTTGTGCACAGGGACTGCTCTCCCAGGAGGGATGGGATGTTCTGCCCTGCCCTGGAGATTGGAATTACAGAATGACCACCCAGCCAAGGCAGGCGAGGTGGCCGAGAGAAAGAGCCGGAGGGAGGAGAGGAGAGGGGAGAAGCATGGGGCTGAGAATGAGCCTGAGTTTGAGGCAGATCTCTGCTCTGCCAGCACGGGGAGGCTCTGTGGAGGCTGGAGCTGCTCGTGTCCCTGCTGGGCAGCGTTATCGATGAGGCAGCCGGGCCCGCTCGATTCCCTGAGCTGCCTTCTGGGGATGTGGCTCCATGACCTCATCTCCTCAAGGTTTCAGCAGCCTCGCTCCCTCCTCCTCCTCCCACGCCTCCCACAGCCCCGTCCTTTGCAAAAGGTGAAGGATGGAGTGTGCAGGAGGCTAAAATCCTTCTATTGATCCGTAGTCTGGAGAGCAATTAACGCCAGCCTTGTGCTGCTGCTGACCCCAGCCCTCTCCGGGGGAGGGAAGGGTGCGCAGGGAGTGGGGAAGGGGCTGCAGCAAAACTGATTAAAGCCAGAGGTGGGCTGGCTGCCAAGGGGGTGGCATTGTGTCCCCAGCTGGCCCCTGAGCTGTCCCCTGCGGTGCCGGGGGCACACACGGGGCTGTGCCCGTGCCCCGGAGCCGCTCTGGCTGCAGCCTGGGTCCGCTGTCCCTCGCTGCCACGGCCACGTTTGCTCTCCCTGACCCCTCCAGCCTCTGCTTCTCTCTCGGGAGCAGCTGGGTGTCAGGAGGAGGCACTGGCGATTACAGATGGCTTGTGGCTGGGTGGCAGGCTGTGCTGGGGACACCTGTCCAGGCGCGGCCGGGGACGATGGATTCCTCTCTGTCCCCGCACGCACGGCAGGCCCCAGCTGCTGCACGCTCCCTAATCCATTAGCAGCCTCCCCAGCATCATTTATCAGGGCGGGCGAGGGCCCTGGCAGGGAATGGCTGCTGCCCTTTGTGGCTCCGGCCCCGCAGAGCTGACATGTCATTATTGGGATCGAAGGTGCGGCCCGCAGCCGCTTGGCACCGATTTGTCCTCATTGTCCCCGCTGCCAGAGCAGGGGAGGGGACACGCAGAGCCTTGTCCTCCCCCAGAGGGGATGGCAGGAAGGACAGGAGCCCCTCTGCTCCGGGGGGCTCAGGGTGGGGAAGTGCTGAGGGCCTGGGCTCTGAGCAGGTGAGATGCACAGCGAGGGGAGGGACCTTACCCAGCCCCAGAAATCCTTCCCAGGGTCATTCCCCAGCGATGACAGGGCTGGGGTGGGAGCAGAGGGGCAGGGGGGACACCTGGACACCAGCCTGACTGAAAGACAAAAACAAACGCCACAAAAAAAGCCAAAAAACAAACAAAAAAACTCCCCCCAAAAAACAGCCCACCAAACAGGATGGAACTGAGCCTTTGGAGCTGGGAAGGCTCTTCTATAGTCACTGTTTGATTTTGGGGCTTTTGTGCAGGGAACGGAGGAGCTGTGCCACTGATTCTGGGGGACATGTGTTCCCACCCTCCAGTTCTACATTCTGTGTCACAGAAGCTGCTAACAGGGCAGAGCCCAAAATATCAGTATTTACCTTTCCCCCACTCCCAAGAATATTTCGACCCTGGGAAGGCAAAACAAACACTGGAATAAATATTTGGCCCCATTGTGTTTCTCCGTGTGTGGGGACATGGAAAATATTTGTCTTTCCCAAGGACTGGTGTGCCTTGCCCTCAGTGCTGGGCACAGCAGGCTCTGGGTGAGTGTCCGGGGGCATCCTGACCTCTCCTTCCTCCTCCTGCGGCAGGAAGAGGCGGAGGAGGGAAATCCTCCTTGGAGAGAGGCTGCTGGAGTGGCAGGAGCCTGCAGGGATCCTCATCGGGGCCGTGTGGGGGAGAGGGGCCCTGGGGAAGCCTCACACCTCTGCCCCCCAGATGTGGAGCCACATCTGGGCTGAAGCCCTGCCCAGCCAAGGGAATGGGGGGTACAGCCAGCCCTGGGTGAGCCTGAGTTAAACCCTGAGCGTGGCTGGGCTGGTGGTGGCTCCAGGAGCTCTGAGTTAAACCCTGAACGTGGCTGGCAGCTCCAGGAGCTTTCCCAAGGTCTGAGTTAAACCCTGAGCGTGGCTGGGCTGGCTGTTGGCTCCAGGAGCTTTCCCAAGGTCTGAGTTAAACCCTGAGCGTGGCTGGGCTGGTGGCAGCTCCAGGAGCTCTGAGTTAAACCCTGAGCGTGGCTGGGCTGGCTGGTGGCTCCAGGAGCTCTGAGTTAAACCCTGAGCGTGGCTGGGCTGGTGGCAGCTCCAGGAGCTCTGAGTTAAACCCTGAGCGTGGCTGGGCTGGCTGGTGGCTCCAGGAGCCTTCCAAAGGTCAGAGTTAAACCCTGAGCGTGGCTGGGCTGGCTGTTGGCTCCAGGAGCTTTCCCAAGGTCTGAGTTAAACCCTGAGCGTGGCTGGGCTGGTGGCAGCTCCAGGAGCTCTGAGTTAAACCCTGAGCGTGGCTGGGCTGGCTGGTGGCTCCAGGAGCCTTCCAAAGGTCAGAGTTAAACCCTGAGCGTGGCTGGGCTGGTGGCAGCTCCAGGAGCCCTTCCCAAGCTCGTCCAGCCCTTGGCTGGCTGGTGGAGTAAGGAAATCTCTGATCCTGGGGCAGTGGATCCCCCTGGACCTGCCCTGGCTGCAGATGGAGGTGTCTGGCCCCAGCATTGACTGTGCCTGGAATAACTGAGCTCACTTTCCCTTCCTCTTTTTGCCAGGCTCCAAAAAGGAGGAAGAGAATTTCTCCCCTTACCCTGAGAAAGAAAAATCCTCTCCCAAAATGACAAAAAAAAGGGGGAAAAAAGCCTTTGGTTGTTTGGGTTTTTTTGTGAATTTTAACAGCAGCAGCTGGGGGTGTGTCCCCTGGAGAATGGGATGTGATGGGAATGGGAATGAAGGCTCGTGTCCATGTGTCTGTTGGGTGGCTGGGGTGACAGGGGAGGACAGTGTCCTCTGCTGCTCCTCTGGCACAGCCTGTGCCTCCCCTCCCGCAGCGTGTTCCCAGCAAAGCCAGCGGTTCTGTTCCCAGGCACACAGAAGTGTTTGGAACTTTTTCTAGTTTGAAGTTTTTTCTAGCTCTGGTGTCCAGAGCTGTGCAGGAGCTGTGGGTTTGGATGGAGCTGCCAGAGCTGTCACCTTCTCAAGAGGAGGTGGCACGAGGGAGAGGATGGGGAGGGAGGCAGGACCTTGGGAAATGTGTGGGAATGGTTGCAGAGCCTGTGCCTGCTCCCCGTGCAGGCTGTGCTGGTGTAGAGCATCGCCCTGGCACAACTTCTGTGCACATCCCGAGCTTCTCCTGCTCCCTCGGATGTGCCGGAGGCTTTGCAGGAGCGTGTGGGGCCCTGGTGTGTGGCTCAGCTCCTTTCCCTGCCCGCTCTCTCGGAACTGGGCTATTCTCCCGGGAATTGGCTGCTCCTTGGCCTCTGTGCTCCCCACTGGGGTTTGTTTTATCCCTTTTTCCCTGTGGAAGTGCTGTCCCAGCTGCTGTGGGCAGGAGCGAGGGTTGTGTCCATCAAATCCACCAGGGGAAAGCCTGAAGGCCACAGGACAGATCATTTGGTCATGACAGACCCCTGGGAGAAGTATTTTTTTCCTGGCAGTTCTGTTCTCCATGCCCTGAGCAGAACAGCTCACACCCCTCATAAACACTTCCCCTACCTGAGAATCCTGGATCTTCTCATCCCAATAAATGTCCTCGTGCTCTCCTGCCCTAAACGCCCCACAGCAGCAAATTCCATGGGCTAATAATGGCTTTCCCCCATCCTGAAGTGGTGTTTTCTGGAATTTGGTTTCTCCTGTGTTTTCAGAGTTACCTGGCTGGTGTTGCTCTCTCCATTCTCATTCCCTGTGCATCCCCCACTCCTCCCTGGGTCCCGTGGGGATTTCTCCTGTCAGGCGCTGCTGCTGCAGGGCCGGGGGGGCTCCTGCAGCCTCTGGGAGCACATCACCTTCCTGCTGACAGGGCTGCACGGCAGCCGTGGAGTGTTCCGGGGAGCTGACAGCAGCTCCGTCGTGCCCTTGGCGTGGCAGGGCTGGCACCGCAGGCACTGCTGTGTTCCCGGGAGCTGACAGCAGCTCCGTCGTGCCCTTGGAGTGGCAGGGCTGGCACGGCAGCCACGCTGTGTTTTGGGGAGCTGACAGCGGCTCCATCGTGCCCTTGGCGTGGCAGGGCTGGCACGGCAGCCATGGAGTGTTTGTTCTGGGGAGCTGACAGCGGCTCCATCGTGCCCTTGGCGTGGCAGGGCTGGCACCACAGCCACACTGTGTTTTGGGGAGCTGACAGCGGCTCCATCGTGCCCTTGGCGTGGCAGGGCTGGCACGGCAGCCATGGAGTGTTTGTTCTGGGGAGCTGACAGCAGCTCCGTCGTGCCCCTGGAGTGGCAGGGCTGGCACCACAGCCACACTGTGTTTTGGGGAGCTGACAGCGGCTCCATCGTGCCCTTGGAGTGACAGGGCTGGCACTGCAGGCACTGCTGTGTTTTGGGGAGCTGACAGCGGCTCCGTCGTGCCCTTGGAGTGACAGGGCTGGCACGGCAGCCATGGAGTGTTTGTTCTGGGGAGCTGACAGTGGCTCCATCGTGCCCCTGGAGTGGCAGGGCTGGCAGGGCAGCCACGCTGTGTTTTGGGGAGCTGACAGCGGCTCCATCGTGCCCCTGGAGTGGCAGGGCTGGCACCGCAGGCACTGCTGTGTTCCGGGGAGCTGACAGCAGCTCCATCCCAGCCCCGCTGCCCCTGGAGTGGCAGGGCTGGCAGGGCAGCAGCACCTGGCACACGCCTGCCCAGGGAGCCAGGGCAGAGCCAGCCCATCCCGGGGGTAGTTTGGCCTGGGGAGGCTGGAAAACCATCCCTGGAAAGGAGCAGGAGCTCCCCAGCGATTCCTGCTCCGGAGAGGCTCCCGTTGGCATTCCGAGCACGTCGGCAGGAGCGGGGCTGCGAGAGGAACCCACAGGGCAGGCAGAGTTTTCCGCTTTGTGGTGTGTGAGGAGAAACTCCTCCAGGCTCTGCTTCTCTCCCCTCCCCTCCCCTCCCCCTGCTTTCCCTGCAGCTGAAGAACATTAAACACATGAAATGCATTAGCTCGGATTTTTCCTCCCCCTGCCCCCCTTCCCCAGCCGGGGACCTCCAGGAGGAAGAGGCCTATGAATTGACCCTGCCCAGTGCTTTAATTGACAGGTCATTAAAGATGAATGTGTGGCTAGAGAGAAATATTCAGATTGCAGGCTGGTTGTTGTCCGTGTGGGATTTTAATGATTTATGTTCCTTTCTCCTCCCCTCCTTCCCACCCCCCCCCCGACTCCAAACAATCCAGGCACCATGGGAGGTCTGTTTCTGGATGGGGAGGAGAGCCCTGCGCTGGAAGACATCAGCAAATGGACGGTGGAGGATGTCTGCAGCTTCGTGTCCAACTTGTCAGGCTGCACTGAGTACACTCAGGTAAATCCCACAGCCCCAGACTGTCCTGGCAGGAACAGGAACAGCACATTCCCTGGGAGCCTTTCCCTCCCTCCCTCCCTCCCAGCCGGGCTCACCCCTCCTGGAAGGTGCATCTCCGAGCTTTTTGGGTTTTTCCTCACGGACCATCCTGGCAGCCAAGGTGTGGGAAGAGTCTCTGACAGAAATGAGGAGGGAGTTCAGCAGGAGAGGATGGGATTAGGGACAAGGGACCGAACCCGAGCTCAGGTTGGTTGAATGAGCTTTGTTCAGAGCCCCTGGAGAGCCCACCCTGCTCTGGGAGAGGGGCACTGAGGGACAGGGGGGTGTGCTGGGGGGATGGGGGACAAGGAGCTTTCCACATGGCATGGCAGGGATTTAGGATGTGCTTGGGAGTGTGGCAGAGAGGAGGGTCAGGTTCTGATTGGGGTGAGGGAGGGAAGGGAGTGTGGCTAAAAGGGATGGAGGATGGATGTTTGTGGGATGTGTGTGTGCAGGGGCAGATCAGGAGCTCAGTGAGGATGAGGATGGTTCAGGACTGAGATGTGTGTGTGCAGGGGGAGATCAGGAGCTCAGTGAGGATGAGGATGAGGATGGTTCAGGACTGAGATGTGTGTGTGCAGGGGCAGATCAGGAGCTCAGTGAGGATGAGGATGAGGATGGTTCAGGACTGAGATGTGTGTGTGCAGGGGCAGATCAGGAGCTCAGTGAGGATGAGGATGGTTCAGGACTGAGATGTGTGTGTGCAGGGGCAGATCAGGAGTTCCGTGAGGATGAGGATGGTTCAGGACTGAGATGTGTGTGTGCAGGGGCAGATCAGGAGTTCCGTGAGGATGAGGATGGTTCAGGACTGAGATGTGTGTGTGCAGGGGCAGATCAGGAGCTGGGTTCAGTGAGGATGAGGATGGTTCAGGACTGAGATGTGTGTGTGCAGGGGCAGATCAGGAGCTCAGTGAGGATGAGGATGGTTCAGGACTGAGATGTGTGTGTGCAGGGGCAGATCAGGAGCTCAGTGAGGATGAGGATGGTTCAGGACTGAGATGTGTGTGTGCAGGGGCAGATCAGGAGCTGGGCTCAGTGAGGATGAGGATGGTTCAGGACTGAGATGTGTGTGTGCAGGGGCAGATCAGGAGCTCAGTGAGGATGAGGATGGTTCAGGACTGAGATGTGTGTGTGCAGGGGCAGATCAGGAGTTCAGTGAGGATGAGGATGGTTCAGGACTGAGATGTGTGTGTGCAGGGGGAGATCAGGAGCTCAGTGAGGATGAGGATGGTTCAGGACTGAGATGTGTGTGTGCAGGGGGAGATCAGGAGCTCAGTGAGGATGAGGATGGTTCAGGACTGAGATGTGTGTGTGCAGGGGCAGATCAGGAGCTCAGTGAGGATGAGGATGGTTCAGGACTGAGATGTGTGTGTGCAGGGGCAGATCAGGAGCTCAGTGAGGATGAGGATGGTTCAGGACTGAGATGTGTGTGTGCAGGGGCAGATCAGGAGCTGGGTTCAGTGAGGATGAGGATGGTTCAGGACTGAGATGTGTGTGTGCAGGGGCAGATCAGGAGCTCAGTGAGGATGAGGATGGTTCAGGACTGAGATGTGTGTGTGCAGGGGCAGATCAGGAGCTCAGTGAGGATGAGGATGGTTCAGGACTGAGATGTGTGTGTGCAGGGGCAGATCAGGAGCTCAGTGAGGATGAGGATGGTTCAGGACTGAGATGTGTGTGTGCAGGGGCAGATCAGGAGCTCAGTGAGGATGAGGATGAGGATGGTTCAGGACTGAGATGTGTGTGTGCAGGGGCAGATCAGGAGCTCAGTGAGGATGAGGATGAGGATGGTTCAGGACTGAGATGTGTGTGTGCAGGGGCAGATCAGGAGCTGGGCTCAGTGAGGATGAGGATGGTTCAGGACTGAGATGTGTGTGTGCAGGGGCAGATCAGGAGCTCAGTGAGGATGAGGATGGTTCAGGACTGAGATGTGTGTGTGCAGGGGCAGATCAGGAGCTCAGTGAGGATGAGGATGGTTCAGGACTGAGATGTGTGTGTGCAGGGGCAGATCAGGAGCTCAGTGAGGATGAGGATGAGGATGGTTCAGGACTGAGATGTGTGTGTGCAGGGGCAGATCAGGAGCTCAGTGAGGATGAGGATGAGGATGGTTCAGGACTGAGATGTGTGTGTGCAGGGGCAGATCAGGAGCTCAGTGAGGATGAGGATGGTTCAGGACTGAGATGTGTGTGTGCAGGGGCAGATCAGGAGTTCCGTGAGGATGAGGATGGTTCAGGACTGAGATGTGTGTGTGCAGGGGCAGATCAGGAGCTCAGTGAGGATGAGGATGGTTCAGGACTGAGATGTGTGTGTGCAGGGGCAGATCAGGAGCTCCGTGAGGATGAGGATGGTTCAGGACTGAGATGTGTGTGTGCAGGGGCAGATCAGGAGCTCAGTGAGGATGAGGATGGTTCAGGACTGAGATGTGTGTGTGCAGGGGCAGATCAGGAGCTGGGCTCAGTGAGGATGAGGATGGTTCAGGACTGGGATGTGTGGGCTGCAGGGTGAGCTGATGAGAGCTCAGGAATAAAGCTCCAAACCCAAAATCCAGCCACTCCCGTTCGCAGTCACCCCCACCCCAGTGGTGCTGCAGTGGCTGCGTTCCTGCCCTGGGGAATGACTCCTGGAATTTTCCCGGAAGCTTCTGGAAGGTGCAGGAATCTTGGGCACAGCCCCTCGGCGCAGGAATATCCTTCCCTCCTTCCTCTCACACCGTCCTGGTGCTCCGGTGGGGCTGGAAACGGCAGGGAGAGAAATATAAAATAAAATAGAAAATAAATATAAAATAAATATAAAATAAATATAAAATAAATATAAAATGTAAAAGAAAAGGAAAAAAGAAAAAAAAACCCCAGACAAAAAAAAAACAAAAAGAAAAAAAACCACAAAAAACCCACAAAAAAAAAAATCGTCCCAAAAAACGCCCCCGAAAAACCCAACAAAAAAAACCCACACAAAAAAACCCACAAAAACAAAAAAAAACTTTCACAGACAAAAAAAAAAAAAAACCACAAAAAAACCCACAAACAAAAAAAAAACCATCGTCCCAAAAACACCAAACAAAAAGCCCCCACACAAAATAAAAATCCCAAAAAACAAAAAAACCTCCACAGACAAAAACCAAAAAGAAAAAAAACAAAAAAAACCCCACCAAAAAAAAAAAAAATCGTCCCAAAAAAAAGAACCAAAAAAAAACCCCACACCAAAAAAAAAACCCCCAAAAACCAAAAAAACTCCACAGACAAAAACCAAAAAGAAAAAAAAAAACCACAAAAAATATCCCACAAACCAAAAAAAAACCCATCGTCCCAAAAAACCCAACAAAAAAACCCCCACACGAAATAAAAATCCCAAAAAACAAAAAAAAACCTCCACAAACAAGAACTAAAAAGAAAAAAACCACAAAAAAATCCCACAAACAAAAAAAAAAACCGTCCAAAAAAAACCCCAAAAAACCAACAAAAAAAAAAAAAAGCCCACACAAAAAACCCCTCCAAAAAACCAAAAAAAAACCTCCACAGACAAAAACCAAAAAGAAAAAAAGCCACAAAAAAATCCCACAAACCCAAAAAAAAAACCATCGTCCCAAAAAACCCCAAAAAAACCCAACAAAAAAAAACCCCACACCAAAAAAAGCCCCCCAAACAAAAAAAACCTCCACAAAAACCAAAAAGAAAAAAAAACCCACAAAAAAATCCCACAAACAAAAAATAAAATCGTCCAAAAAAAAACCCCCAAAAAAACCAACAAAAAAAACCCACACAAAAAACCCCTCCAAAACAAAAAAAAACCTCCACAGGCAAAAACCAAAAAGAAAAAAAACCACAAAAAAATCCCACAAACAAAAAAAAAACCATCGTCCCAAAAAAAACAAACAAAAAACCCCACACAAAATAAAAATCCCCAAAACCAAAAAAAACCTCCACAGACAAAAATGAAAAAGAAAAAAAAACCACAAAAAAATCCCACAAACCAAAAAAAACCCATTGTCCCAAAAAAACCCAAAAACCCCAACAAAAAAACCCCACACCAAAAAAAACCACAAAACAAAAAAAAAACCTCCACAGACAAAAACCAAAAAGAAAAAAAACCCACAAAAAAATCCCACAAACCAAAAAAAACCCATCGTCCCAAAAAAAACCCAACAAAAAAACCCCCACACGAAATAAAAATCCCAAAAATAAAAAAAAACCTCCACAGACAAAAATGAAAAAGAAAAAAAACCAAAAAAAATCCCACCAAAAAAAGAAAAAAAAAAATCGTCCCAAAAAAAAGAACCAAAAAAACCCCCACACAAAATAAAAATCCCAAAAATAAAAAAAAACCTCCACAGACAAGAACCAAAAAGAAAAAAAAAACCCAAAAAAATCCCACAAACCAAAAAAAAAAAAAAAACCCATCATACCAAAAAACCCAACAAAAAAACACCCACACGAAATAACAATCCCAAAAAACAAAAAAAACCTCCACAGACAAAAATGAAAAAGAAAAAAAACCCAAAAAAATCCCACAAACAAAAAATAAAATCGTCCCAAAAAAAAACCCCCAAAAAAACCAACAAAAAAAACTCACACAAAAAACCCCTCCAAAACAAAAAAAAACCTCCACAGACAAAAACCAAAAAGAAAAAAAAACCACAAAAAAAATCCCACAAACAAAACAAAAAAAAACCCATCATACCAAAAAACCCAACAAAAAAAACCCCACACAAAATAAAAATCCCAAAAATAAAAAAAAACCTCCACAGACAAAAATGAAAAAGAAAAAAAACCCAAAAAAATTCCATAAACAAAAAAAAAACCATTGTCCCAAAAAACCCCACACCAAAAAAAACCACAAAACAAAAAAAAAACCTCCACAGACAAAAACCAAAAAGAAAAAAAAACCCACAAAAAAATCCCACAAACAAAAAAAAAAATCGTCCCAAAAAAACCCAACAAAAAAACCCCCACACAAAATAAAAATCCGAAAAATAAAAAAAAACCTCCACAGACAAGAACCAAAAAGAAAAAAAACCACAAAAAAATCCCACAAACCAAAAAAAACCCCATCGTCCCAAAAAAACCCAACAAAAAAAACCCCACACCAAAAAAAAAACCAAAACCCAAAAAAAAACCCCTCCACAGACAAAAACCAAAAAGAAAAAAAAACCACAAAAAAAATCCCACAAACAAAAAAAAAAATCGTCCCAAAAAACCAAACAAAAAACCCCCACACAAAATAAAAATCCCAAAAATAAAAAAAAACCTCCACAGACAAAAATGAAAAAGAAAAAAAAACACAAAAAAATCCCACAAACCAAAAAAACCCCATCGTCCCAAAAAAACCAAACAAAAAAACCCCACACAAAATAAAAATCCCAAAAAACAAAAAAAACCTCCACAGACAAAAACCAAAAAGAAAAAAACCCACAAAAAAATCCCACAAACCCCAAAAAAAAACCATCGTCCCAAATAACCCCAAAAAAACCCAACAAAAAAACCCCCACACGAAATAGAAATCCCAAAAAACAAAAAAAAACTCCACAAACAAAAATGAAAAAAAAACCCCAAAAAAATCCCACAAACAAAAAAAAACCAAAAAACCCATCATACCAAAAAACCCAACAAAAAAACCCCCACACAAAATAAAAATCCCAAAAAACAAAAAAAACTCCACAGACAAAAATGAAAAAGAAAAAAAACCCAAAATAATTCCACAAACAAAAAAAAAACCATCGTCCCAAAAAAACCCCAAAAAAACCAACAAAAAAAAAAAACCCACCCAAAAAAACCCCCTCCAAAAAACCAAAAAAAACCTCCACAGACAAAAATGAAAAAGAAAAAAAACACAAAAAAATCCCACAAACCAAAAAAAAAACCATCGTCCCAAATAACCCCAAAAAAACGCAACCAAAAAAAACCCCACACCAAAAAAAAGCCTCCAAAAAAACCAAAAAAAAAACCTCCACAGGCAAAAAAACAAAACCCCAATTAAAATTTTTTTCTGTGTGTTTTTTTCTTGTTCTTTTTTTTTTGTTCTTTTTTTTTTTTCTTTTTTTTTGTTTGTTTTGTTTTTTGTGGTGTTTTTGTGGGATTTTTTTTTTTGTTTGCTTTTTTTTTGTTTTTTGTTTTTCCGGGGAGTTTTGATGGTTTTATTTTGTTTTGTGGGGTTTTTTTGGGGGCGATGTTTTTTGGGGGTATTCTTTTCTTTTTTTTTTTTGGTGGGATTTTTTCTTTTTTTTTTCCCCCTGGGTTTTTCTTTTTGTGTTTTTTTTTTTTTTTTTTAAATTTGGGTTTTTTGTGTGTGGGGTTTTTTTGGTTGGGGTTTTTTTGGTTTTTTGTTTTTTTTTTTTTTTTTTGTTTTGTTTTGTTTTTTTTTTTGTGTGGTTTTTTTTTTTTTTTGTTTTTTGTTTCTGTTTTGTTTTGTAGGATTTTTTTGTGTTTTTTTTTAAATTTTTTTTGTTTGTGGTGTTTTCTTTATATGATTTTTTAAATTTGGGTTTTTTGGGGTTTTATTTTGTGCGGGTTGTTTTTTTGGGGTTTTTTTTTTTTTGTTTTTGGGTTTTTTGGGGGTTTTTTTTGTTTGTTTGTTTTTCAGGGGTTTTGGTGGGTTTTGTTTTTTTTTTTTGTTTTGTGGGATTTTTTAATTTTTTTTTTGGGGGTGGGTTTTTATTTTTGTGATTAAAAAAAACCACAACCAAAAAAAAAAAAAAATCCAAAGCAACAAAAAAACAAAAAAAAAAACCCCACAGAAAAAAAAGAAAAAAAAAACCCAAAATCCCACAAAACAAAAAAAGCCCATCGTCCCAAAAAACCCCCCACCAAAAAAATCCCAACAAAAAAAACCACACCAAAAAACAAAAAAGAACCTCCACAGACAAAAAAACAAAACCCCAATTAAAAAAAAAATCACAAAAAGAAAAATCCACAAACAAAAAAAGAAGAAAAAGAAAAAAACAACAAAAACATCCCACAACACAAAAAAACCCGCAACGAAAAAAAAAACCAAAAAATCCCCAAGAAAACCCCCATGAAACAAAATAAAACCACCAAAACCCCCCGGAAAGAAAAAACAAACAAAAAAAAACCCAAATAAACCCCCAAAATCCCAAAAACAACAACAAAAAAAAAGCAAAAAAAAACTGCACAGAAGAAAAAAAATACCAAAAAACCCAAATAAAAAAATTATATAAAGAAAATCCCACGAACAAAAAAATTAAAAAAATAAAAAAACCCACCAAAAATAAAAAAGAAATCCCACTAAACCAAAAATCCAACAAAAAAACCCCACAAAAAAAAAACCCCAACCCAAAAAACCCCATCACCCCCCAAAAAAACCCCATGAAAGAAAACCACCAAAAACCCCCCGGAAAAAAAACCAAAAACCAAAAAACAAAACAAAAAGAAAAAAAACCCACAAAAAAACCAACCAAACAAACAAAAAAAACAAAAACAAAAACAAAAACAAAAACAAAAACAAACAAAAAGAACCAAAAAAACCCAAAAAAGAAAAAAAATCCAATTAAAAAAAAACCCCAAAAAAGCAAAAAAAACCCCCAAAAAAATAAAAAAAAGAAAAAATAAAAAAAAAAAAAAGAAAAAAAATCCACAACAAAAAACCCCTGAAATTAAACCGCACAAAACAAAAAAAAAACAACCAAAAAACTGCAAACCCCAAAAAAAGAAACCAAAGGACAAGAAGACTTCAGTGCATTTATTGACCTAAATCAGCGTTAGACACTGCAGTGTCCCCTGGGCCATTGTCACCGCCCTCAGTGTCCCTTGGGCCATTGTCACTGTCTGCAGTGTCCCCTGGGCCATTGTCACTGCCCTCAGTGTCCCCTGGGCCATTGGCACTGTCTGCATTGTCCCCTGGGCCATTGGCACTGCCCTCAGTGTCCCTTGGGCCATTGTCACTGTCTGCATTGTCCCCTGGGCCATTGTCACCACCCGCAGTGTCCCCTGGGCCATTGTCACCGCCTGCAGTGTCCCCTGGGCCATTGTCACTGCCCTCAGTGTCCCCTGGGCCATTGGCACTGCCCTCAGTGTCCCCTGGGCCATTGGCACTGTCTGCATTGTCCCCTGGGCCATTGTCACTGCCCCCAGTGTCCCTTGGGCCATTGTCACCGCCAGCAGTGTCCCTTGGGCCATTGTCACTGCCCTCAGTGTCCCCTGGGCCATTGTCACCGCCAGCAGTGTCCCCTGGGCCATTGGCACTGCCCTCAGTGTCCCTTGGGCCATTGTCACCACCCGCAGTGTCCCTTGGGCCATTGTCACTGCCCTCAGTGTCCCCTGGGCCATTGTCACTGCCCTCAGTGTCCCTTGGGCCATTGTCACTGCCCTCAGTGTCCCCTGGGCCATTGTCACTGCCCTCAGTGTCCCTTGGGCCATTGTCACCGCCAGCAGTGTCCCTTGGGCCATTGGCACTGCCCTCAGTGTCCCTTGGGCCATTGTCACTGCCCCCAGTGTCCCTTGGCTCCGCAGGGCTGTGCCGGGGGGCTCAGCCGTGTCCCTGCAGTCCTGTGTGTCCCCTCAGCTATTCCGCAGGCTCAGCCGTGTCCCTGCAGCTCTGTGTGTCCCCTCAGGTGTTCTGGGGGCTCAGCCGTGTCCCCTCAGCTATTCTGCAGGGTCAGCAGTGTCCCTGCGGCCATGTGTGTCCCCTCAGGTGTACCGCGAGCTCAGCCGTGTCTGTCCCCTCAGCCGTGTCTGTCCCTGCAGGTATTCCGCGAGCTCAGCCGAGTGTGTCCCCACGGGTGTCCCCACGGGCTCAGCTGTGTCTGTCCCCTCAGCCCTGTCTATCCCCTCAGCCGTGTCTGTCTGTCCCTCAGCGATGTCTGTCCCCTCAGCGGTGTCTGTCTGTCCCCTCAGCGGTGTCTGTCTGTCCCCTCAGCCCTGTCTATCCCCTCAGCCGTGTCTGTCTGTCCCTCAGCGATGTCTGTCCCCTCAGCGGTGTCTGTCTGTCCCCTCAGCGGTGTCTGTCTGTCCCCTCAGCGGTGTCTGTCCCCTCAGCCATGTCTGTCCCCATAGCCGTGTCTGTCCCCGCAGCTGTTCCGCGAGCTCACTGGTGTCTGTCCCCTCAGCAGTGTCTGTCCCCTCAGCCCTGTCTGTCCCCTCAGCGGTGTCTGTCTGTCCCCTCAGCTCTGTCTGTCCCCTCAGCAGTGTCTGTCCCCTCAGCGGTGTCTGTCTGTCCCCTCAGCTCTGTCTGTCCCCTCAGCAGTGTCTGTCCCCTCACTGGTGTCTGTCTGTCCCTCAGCCCTGTCTGTCCCCTCAGCCGTGTCTGTCTGTCCCTCAGCCCTGTCTGTCCCCTCAGCCGTGTCTGTCTGTCCCTCAGCCCTGTCTGTCCCCTCACTGGTGTCTGTCTGTCCCCTCAGCCCTGTCTGTCCCCTCACTGGTGTCTGTCTGTCCCCTCAGCCCTGTCTGTCCCCTCACTGGTGTCTGTCTGTCCCTCAGCCGTGTCTGTCCCCTCACTGGTGTCTGTCCCTCA
Source organism: Acanthornis magna (assembly GCA_036785705.1). Lineage (NCBI taxonomy): Eukaryota > Metazoa > Chordata > Aves > Passeriformes > Acanthizidae > Acanthornis > Acanthornis magna. The sequence goes on from JAWUZG010000286.1 coordinate 1,344,123, forward strand.
CTGGTGTCTGTCTGTCCCCTCACTGGTGTCTGTCCCTCACTGGTGTCTGTCTGTCCCTCACTGGTGTGTGTCCCCTCACTGGTGTCTGTCCCGCAGGTATTCCGCGAGCAGGCCATCGATGGCGAGACGCTGCCGCTGCTGACGGAGGAGCACCTGCTCAACAACATGGGGCTCAAGCTGGGCCCCGCGCTCAAGATCAGGTCACAGGTACGGAAATGTGCTCTCCTGACAAGTGACACCACTTGGAGCTGGCCCTGGGCTGGCCAGAAACTTATTTATTGAAAATCATTTCTTAAGCGATAATTCCTGGTTCAAGAATGCTTAATCTGTCCTTGAAAATGTTCCATATCCTCACCCCAACAAGTCACAGCTGTCCGGGGAGAAATCAGGGACAGAATTCAGTGCCAGGGCAGAAACAAACAGTCCAGGGTGGATGGGGAGGGAATGAGGGATGCAGTGGGAAACTTCTGCAGTGAGCTGGTTCCAGCCACGGCACTTCAGTCACCTTCCCCAGTGGGACCCAAATGCCTGAAGCTCACTCCTGACACACCAAGGGCCCAGCGGTGCTCCATTCCCTCGGGAATTGTGTCCTGGAAGGAGCCAGAGCTGTCCCATGTCCATCCCAGGCCCCAGGACAGTCCCGGCTGTGCTCTGTTCCCTCGGGAATTGTGTCCTGGAAGGAGCCAGGGCTGTCCTGTGCTCATTCCGGGCCCCAGGACAGTCCTGGCTGTGCTCTGTTCCCTCGGGAATTGTGTCCTGGAAGGAGCCAGAGCTGTCCCATGTCCATCCCAGGCCACAGGACAGTCCCGGCTGTGCTCTGTTCCCTCGGGAATTGTGTCCTGGAAGGAGCCAGAGCTGTCCCATGTCCATCCCAGGCCCCAGGACAGTCCTGGCTGTGCTCCGTTCCCTCGGGAATTGTGTCCCAGAAGGAGCCAGAGCTGTCCCGTGTCCATTCCGGGCCCCAGGACAGTCCCGGCTGTGCTCTGTTCCCTCGGGAATTGTGTCCTGGAAGGAGCCAGGGCTGTCCCGTGTCCATCCCGGGCCCCAGGACAGTCCCAGCCCTGGCCTGGCTCCCAACCCACAGCTCTGCGCTGCTCCTCTTGGGCTGAACGCTGAGAGCGACTGCAGTGCTTTCCCTGCAGCCCTCCTGTTTATGAGGGGCTCATAAAAAGGTTCTGTGGGCAATTGTTCCCCGTGGGTCAATTCAGGAGGAAATAAAACTCTTACGTTTCTCAAAAAACAGCCCTGAACAGCGCAAAGATGGGGCTGGGCTGGAGGGGGAATGTGAGATACGGGCTGGAAGCGGAAAAATTCCTCCCATTTAATCAATAGCGTTTAAAGTTGTGTACCGAGGCAGGGCCGGGGCTGGAGCTGGGGGAGCAGAGCCCTGCTGCTGCTCTGAATAATGTCCCACTTGTCTGGGGCCGGCGGCGGCGCTGGCTTTGGTTAAGCTCAAATGGGAAGCAGCTGTGGAGATGCGGGGAGGCTGTGGGGCCTTGGCCCTGCTGGGAGGCAGGAGAGCTGCAGGAGATGCAGGAGAGCTGCAGGAGAGATGCAGGAGATGCAGGAACTGCAGGAGAGCTGTAGGAGAGCTGTAGGAGCTGCAGGAGAGCTGTAGGAGAGCTGTAGGAGCTGCAGGAGATGCAGGAACTGCAGGAGAGCTGCAGGAGAGCTGCGAGAGCTGCAGGAGTTGCAGGAGAGCTGCAGGAGCTGCAGGAGAGCTGCAGGAGAGCTGCAGGACAGAGAGGGACAGGCTCCCTCTGGCAGCATTTCTCTTTGCCCTCCCTGCATTGTCCTTTTTAAGACAATTAATTCCTGCTCCTCCGAAGGGCACGGGGAGTGCTGTGCCAGCAGCAGAGGGACAGGAGGGTCCTGCCCAGGGGTAAGAGGGGCAGGAATGAGCCCGGCCCCTCGGCTGGGGTGTCCCAGCACAGCTTGGGAGCTGTGGATCCAGGGCAGAGCTGGGGCTCCCAGGAGTGCCCAGAGCTGGGAGCAGAACTGCAGGACAGAGCCCTGGGGAAGAGAGGAGGACACCCTCCCTGGTTTGGTTTTTCGGTGCATTGGCAATGGCAGTGCTCCATGGCAATGATGAGACCATAGAGCAGTTTGGGGTGGAAGGGACCTTAAAGGCCATCCAGTGCCACCCCTGCCATGGGCAGGGACACCTCCCACTGTCTCCGGGTGCTCCAGTGTGGCCTTGGACACTGGCAGGGATGGGGCAGCTGCTCTGCAGAACCGCTCCTGTCAGTTCTGGGGGATTATGCCCAGCCCACGGCGGTTCCGGGGAATTCTCCAGTTCGTTCCCATTCCCAGTGTCCTGCCTGGCCCCCACAGCTGTGTTTCCCGTGTCCCGCAGGTGGCCAAGCGGCTGGGCCGGGTGCTCTACATGGCCGGGATCCCCATGGCGCTGCCGCTGCAGCCACCGGCGCTGCGGCCCCCGGAGCGGGAGGTGGCCCCGGGGGAGCTGCGCCCAGCCTCCACCGGCAGCGTGGCCTCGCCCTTCGGCAGCGCCCTGCCCGCCAGCCGCGGCTCCCCCAAGCAGGAGAACGGGAACCCTTCCCTCCTCAACGACACCACCAAACCTCCATCCTAACGGCGGCGGCGCCGGGAGCCAGGGAACGAGGACAGGGCGGCGGAGCCTCCCGCAGCGGCGCCGGGCACGGCAGGAGGAAGGGAGACTTTTCTTTCTTTTGGATGCATTAGCTTTTTCGTTTGGGGAAAATTAAAAAAAAAAAAACAAACACGCAGAAGATTTCAAAACTGTCAAAAAAAAAAAAAAAAAAGGGAAGGAAGGAGAATTATCCAAAGATGTTGTCCTGGGACGACGCCAAGTGAAGAGAAGGATGCTGGAGGATGGAGGCAGCATTCCCATTCCCTTCCACACCCCTCCCGGGAGCTGGAGAGCCCTGCACGGGGAATAAACGATGGACAGGCTGTTCTGTGCCTTCAGGAACTGCGGGTGTGACTCCACGGGGAACGGGAAGGGCTCTGCTCCTCCCGCCGGTACTCAGAGCAGAACAGCCCCTCCACAGCCACAGCACCACCTTCCTCCAGCCCTCTCCTCCTCCCTGGAAACGGCTCAGTTCCTCATTCAGGTGTCTATGCATCTCTAGCAACTTTGAAAACAATACCAAAGACAGACAAAAAGGATAAAAAGACAAAAAAGACAAAAAAAAAAAAAAAAAAGGCAAGTTCCCGTCCATGTTTACTTTGCGCGGATGGTACAGAGCCACCCTGCCCTGGCCCCGGGCCCTGGCAGCAGCAGGACTGTGCCCGTGCTGCAGCCCTGCGAGGTGTTGTTTCCCATGGGATGATGGATCGGTGCCCAGGAGCAGCAGAAGGAGTGATGCTCTGGGGGGAGGGTCCCGGCCCTGCTCGGGTCCCAGCCCTGCTCTGCCCTCCTCTCTGCCCCCAGACCCATTCCTGCAGCCAGGGGGGTTTTGTGCAGGGTGGTTTTTAGGGTCAAGCCCTGCTCCAGAGGTGGCTGCAGCTGCACACTGTGTCCTGCTGTGCACCACCAGACAGAGCCTGGGCGCTCCAGAGCCTGCGAGGAGGGTCAGGCTGAAACCACGGGCAGAGTTTTTACTACTGTGAATGAGCTGGGAACTCCTGGGGTGACCTCCTGTGACTTGTACAGTTGTGAACAACAATCACATGTGGTACTTTTCTCTCTCTCTTCCCCCATCCCCCTTTTTTTTTTGGGTTTGTTTTTGTTTAAACGTTGCACGTGCTGCCGTTTTTCTTACAGAATAGCTTTGGTGGTACTTTAGCTTCTTTATATTGTAAAAAAAGGAAAAAAAATTCATTATGCATCACATCACGATAAAAATGCTTTCCAGCAATCAATTTAAATAAAAAAGAAGAACACTTAATTTACAAATGGTACCTGGCTTTACCCAAGCAGTCTCTGTCCTTTTCCTTCGCTGGGTTTCCAGCTGGCAGAGGGCAGCCAGCGCCTGCCCAGCCAAGGTAGAGCCAGGGAAAAAGGAACTTCCTTGCTCTTGGGGAAGAACAGGTAAGTTAAGATACTTTACGAAGTGGAAATACTTTCTTTACAGTCAAGGTGGTGCAATTCTCACCTGGGCAGTGTTTCCTACAGAATTCCTTTTGCCTTTCCTTATTCCTTCACGCCTGCACAGCCTCCCCAAGCCAAGGCACTTTGAATTGAAGTTTCCTTCTGCAGCACACTCCGAGCCAGGGTGACTGAGCTGAGGAATGATTCCATGGATGCTCCAGAGCTCTGAGAGAGTCTGTGCAGTCCTTAAGGCCTCATGGCACCGCAGAGGGTTTGGTGAGGGTCCCAGAGGTAACTGCGGGGTGAGGGGATGGTTGTGGGACAGAGGAGGAACCTTGGACAAAAACCTCGTCCGTGCCTTGCTCAGCTCACTTAGCAGGGGCTGAACGTGAGTCCTGTGCTACTGAAAGCAGCAGATTTTAATGAGGCCTTAATTCCCTCTGCTGAGCAGTTTTTACTGGCCATGACTTGGCCACAGTTTTATTGGTACCAAAACCAGCAGTGGTAGAAAAAGCTTGAGAAGTCCAGTTTGTGTCACCGAGCAGGTCCCGGTGCCAGCGGGGGCTCACTCCCACCTGTGCTCCCAGCTCCGAGCCCCAGCTCCGGTGCCGAAGGTGCAGTGTGGAGGGGTCAGGCTGCAGGGGGGGCTGCCAGGGGCTCAGTCCTCATCAGAAAACTCCAGGTCCTCCACGACGTCGTCCCCACCCCGCGCCAGCTGCTCCAGGTCGGAGCGGGACATTCCCTGGGGACACCTCCTGTGCCTTCCCTGGGAGTCCTGGGCACCTTCCCTGCCCTCCTCTGCGGGGAAAGGAAAGGGAGAGGTCAGTAATGGGGTCCCTGGCAGGGGAGGCAAGGCAGCTCAATAGTAATTAACAGCAGACACTCATTAATTTGTCCTGGGGAGCCCTGCAGGGGTGGGCACGGCTCTGAGGCACCCGGGGAGCCCAAACCTCCCCCTGAGGCTGAACCCCAAGGCAGGGGGACTGGGGGGCATGAGACAGGCAGAGAGTCCAGCAGGGCCTGGGCACACATTCGCCACTGCAGGAACCCCAAAGAATGCAGGGCTGCAGCAGTGAAGGTTTCCCCGTGCCCCCTGTGCCCCCAGGCTCAGGTGGAGGCTGAGGGTGGCCTGGGGGTGTCACCTGCAGGGAGCTCTGAGGTCTGTGTGGCTCCTGAGCCCCCTGGGCTGGGCTGGGCTGGAGGGGTTTGAGCCTCACTGCAGGAGGCCCCAGGGAAGAGATGATTGGGGCTGGGGCTTGTGAGAGCCCAGAACACCTTAATCCTTTGCTCTCTGCACCTCAGAGCTGCCAGGGCTCCCCTGCAGGGTGTGGGAACCCCCCTGACACAGGACCAGAGCCCCCTGGGTCCCAGGAATTCCCTTCCCCACTCACCCTCGGACTCGCTGTCCCCTTCCAGTTCTTCCTCGTCCTCCTCGACTTCGTAATTTCCTTCTTCATCATCATCCTCCTCCCCAAACTCCTTGCTGCTGGCTTCTGAGCTGTCATCCGAGGCCTGCCGGGCTCTGCCTTTCCCTGGAAGAGTTTTCCGTGTGAATGGAACACGAACAGCAGCACACGCGAGGGGCAGAGAGCTCAGGAGTGCCAGGCACACTGAGGGGGAGATTTCTCCACATTTCTCACAAATATCCCCCAAAAGCACCTCCCTTTGCACCAAAGGCCCTGAGGGGATTGAATTTAATTCCAGAGCATTCCCAGCTCCCCTTCCCTGAGCTCAGAACTCCCAAATTGCACCTCCAAGGCCCAGGAGCATCAGTGAGACCCCAGAGAGGGTGAGCAGTGCTCTCCCCTCTCCCTGCCCCAGCTGCTCGAGCCCATGGCAGGAATGTCCCCTCTGAGCAGGGCCAGGATTCTCCTGGTGGGGACTGGAAATGCCTGACTGCCCCTGCACAGCCCTGAGTGCCCTCAGCCTGGCGTTCGGTGAGGGATAAATGCAGAACTGCCCCAGTTCTGCCCCCAGACCCAATGGGGACAGATCCCTCATTAGCGCTGGGCCCGGGGAGCGCCCACGGCCACACTCGCTGCTTTCCTTTAATTGCCTCCTCTATTTGATGAAGCAGCCCAGCCCCTCTTCCTGAGCCATTAACAATTCCCACTTTTCCCTTCCTGCCAGAGGTCCAGCTGGGAAGCACAGCAGTGCAGGCACCTCCCCAGCTCCTTTCTTCCCGCTCCGATTCCCAAACTGGAGTCTGTCCCCTCTGCAGCCCTCGCCCAGACCCCAGCCAGGGCTTCTCCCCTCCTGCCGAACATTTCCCATGGCAGGGGAATGGATCCCGATGGACACTGGGCTGGGATCCTCTGGAAGGGGCAGGCAGCTCCCAGCCCCACCTGCACAGGGAGCAGCAATCTCCCCTGGACCCACAGCACCAAAAAACAACTTCAGATTCCCTTCCCTTCCCCCCCTTGCAGCCTCCCCTGCTGCACCCACCTGGGACATCCCAAACGTGCCAAATGACACAAGAACACCCGAGTTTGTCCCCAGACTCTGTGCTGAGCTTCCCAGGCAGGTTCCACAATTTACTGTGGCCCTCTCGTGGTGACAGCCCAGGTGACATCAGCCCCTGCTCTCCAGGTTTTCCTGCTTGTCAGGAACGTCAGTCAGTGTGAAATAAATCAGTCAGAAGGGCAGGGAGGGGAGGGGGACAGAACCTGCACAGGGCTGTGCTCAGCCACACATCCCTTGGCCTTTGGCCTCTGACCTTGGTGCCAAGGGGAGCAGAGGGTGGGTCATGCCCAGGAAAAGAAACCCAGGACTGAGGCTTTGGGAAGAGCTGGACTGACAAAGCAGGAGAGGGAGAGAGGGATAAAAACCTCCCCAACACCTTCTGTGCCACCTCATCCTGAGTCTCCTTCCTTAACAATCAGTGAATCTTTTGAACCCCCCTGAGGGCAGGGCCAAACTGACCCCATCACACAGAATTCTGGACAAGGAGAATGGAATTCTGGACCAGGAGAATGGAATTCTGGACCAGGAGAAGGCAAGCCCAGCCCCAGCCCTGTACCTTTCACAGAGAAGCCACCTTTCTCCTCCTCAGAGTCACTGTCCAGCTCGAAGAGGTCCTTGAATTCCTTCTTATCCTCCTCCTTCCTCTCATCGTGCTTCCTACGCTTGATTTCTGGGAAGTTCAAGTCTTCAAGCTGGAAAGAAAACAAACCCAACGCTAAGAACAACCCTAATTTGTACTTGTAAATGTCAAATTCTGTGTTTAAAGCCAGGAATTTGGCTTTGCCCAGCCCAGCTGGGTCTGTCTCGGCAGCCACGGCAGCCCCAGATCTGTGAGGGGTCACAGAGGGGAGTGAGAGCTCTGCTGCTCCACTGATCTGAACCCAACGAACCTCTTCTGCTAATGAGCACCCACTGCTGATGAGCACCCAGTGCTGATGAGCACCCACTGCTGATGAGCACCCACTGCTGATGAGCACCCAGCAGGGACAGGAACGCAGATATCGCTGAGATGTGCCCGGGGATCTCTGCAGGGAGAGCCAGGCTGTGCTGGGCACAGCTCCCCGAGCCCCTCTCTGCTTTTGGGGCAGATCTGAGGATTTCAGGTGCTGGGGACGCCGGAGGTGTGTCTGCACGCCCTGCCCTGCCGTGCTGGAGATCAATGGGCCAGGAGCCCCTGCAGCAGGCAGCCAATATCAATGCTATTAAGTCCTTCCAATTGACACCACCTCAGTGCTCTTTACACCTCTCCGGAGGGGGATTAGGGGGAGGATTTACTTGCAAGGGCTCAGGCCAGCAGGGCAAAGATAATCAGAATGCAAATGAAATCCCAAGTGCTCTCTGAGCATCAGCTGCCCTGCCCTGCCTGGCTGCACATCCTCCTGGGAGGCACTCAGGCATTAGCGCACATTAGAGCCTGCTTGGAAACATTCAGCCCCAGGTAATAACTCAGTGCTCTCCCTGCCGCCCCTCAGACCACCCCAAACACTCTCCTCTCTGAGCACAGCCCCCCAGCCCTCCTGGGAGCTCCTCCTGATGGGAACAGCAGCCTGGAGCAGTCCGGGGGAAAGCAGCTCCCGGCAGAGACAGAGACAGGATGGGGGTGAGGAGCAGAGGGATGGAGCTGTGCCTTTGCTCCCACACCGATTCCAGCAATTCCTCCCAGCCTGCTCCATGGTTATGGTCCCCAGCTGGGCCATATTGATCCCAGAGCTGAGCACTTCCCAGCAATCTCCTGCAGGAGCTGGGCAGGGAAGGGCAGAGGGGAACGAATCCCCCACCGCCATTTGCAGGGGCCGCATTTTAAATCCTCATCTTCCCCCTGCTCTTTCTGCCCCCAGGAGAGGCCCCTGCTCCCCCCAGCCTGCTGGGAAGGTGTGGGAGGGGAGCAGCACAGGCCTGGCCTCCCAACCAGCCCAGAGATGCCAGGGAAGAGCCTTGGGAGGCGAAATGCAGCAGGGGCAGTGAGCAGAGGCACTGCCAACTGCTGCCCCCCGGGATCTCAGGGCTGTCCCCAGCCTCCATCCAGGCTGGCCATGGGATCCCAGCACGGTCTGGGTGGGAAGGACCTTCCATCTCCTCCAGTGCCACCCTTGCCAGGGGCAGGGACACCTCCCACTGTCCCAGGGCGCCCAGAGCCTCATCCATCCCAAAACATTTTCCGTAATTGCCGTCCTTTCTGGGGGACAGGACAGGCTCCTGTCCTGGCACCAGGGTCAGCTGGGGCTGCTGGCTGGGACCCCACATCTCCACAGTGCCCATTTCCAAAGGCAGCCCCAGTTCTGGTGGCATCAGCACAACCTGAGCACAGCCAACAGGAGCTGGTGCTGAGCTCTGCCACCTCCACCCCACAGCACCTTCAGGATGGGCACCTCGAAATTCAGGCAGCAAACCCCAAACCTGTCCCCAAAGGGTGGAGTGACCCCAAAGAGAAGGGCTGAGACTGGCCCTGCCACAGCCACAGCCAGGGGCTGTGTTCGTCACACACAGGCACTAATTAACTAATTTGGGGGCCAGCCCTTTAATCCCCAGCTCGAGGGGTCCTATCCACCACATCCCACCAGGCTGATTAGTCCACATCCCATTAAAAACCATTGGGAAAAGCAAATGGAATGGGCAGCCAGGTCAGAGCTGTTACAGAAGGCAGGCTGCGGCTCCCAGCAGCTCTGAGCCAGCCTGGGATTTTTTTTTTCCCTCTTATTACCTTTTTTCCCCCCAATGGCTGCTAATGGGACATGGATTTTCCCAGCCCTAATGGGCCTCATGGTGTTCCCTCTCCTGCTGGGGCTCACAAAGCTGCATCATTAAGCCACCAGTCCCCACCGAGCCACACAACAGTCCCATTCACCAGCAGAGCTGCCAGGCAGCCTCGGAGAGAAACCCCAAACCTGCCTCTCTGCAGAGAGAAACCCCAAACCTGCCTCTCCGCAGAGAGAAACCCCAAATGTGCCTCTCCACAGAGAGAAACCCCAAATCTGCCTCTCTGCAGAGAGAAACCCCAAATCTGACTCTCTGCAGAGAGAAACCCCAAATCTGCCTCTCCGCAGAGAGAAACCCCAAATCTGCCTCTCTGCAGAGCAAACCCCAAATCTGCCTCTCTGCAGAGAAAAACCCCAAATCTGCCTCTCCACACAGAGCAAACCCCAAATCTGTCCCTCCAGAGAGAACTGCTTCAGCAGCAGAGAAATGTCCCAGCACAGCAGCAGGGCCATTTGGGGCAGGAAATCGGCCCCGCTCTTTGCTGTCCCTCTGGCCCCACTCCTGGCTGCAGAGCCCTGTGCTTTGGGTGTGTTTCTGTGCCCCTGCACGATTCCCAGGCTGCCCTGGGCAATGCCAGCCCTTTGTGCCAGGCTGCCCCACGTCCCGAGTGTGATGCCCAGCTCTGTGCCCGCTCCGGCCCCACCGGTGCCCCAGCCCTCCTCCCGAGCCATCGATTATTTTAATTGCTCCCTGCCTGCGCTGCAGACAGCATTAGATCTGTTTCCTGCTGCCTGCCCAGGAGCTGCCTCAGCCACTTTCATTGCATTAGCATCCAGACAGCTTTCCCTGCGACTCCTAATGCAGCCCCAGCCCCTCCTGCAGCGGCCAAGGAGCGTTCCCTGGGGCAGGGGATGTGGGAAATGACAGCCTGGCCATTTATGGCCAGACAGAAAGTCCCAGCACCATCCTGGGTGTCACCAGGACGAGGCTCTTGTCTCCCCATGGCTCAAACGATGCCCAGAAATTGAGGATTAATACTCACTCTTTCCTTGCCACTGATTTCCAGTTGGATCTCCTTCTCTCTCAGCTTCTTCCACTGAGTGTAGTATTTGGTCAGAGGTGTCCCTTCCTCCTTCACCTGCTTCTCCCATTGCTCCTGGGGACAAAGGGTACAAATTTCAAGGTTTTCCAAGCAGTTTTCCAATAAACACAGGGAGTCAAGGCACAAGGTGAAGACTCTTTCCCAAACCACATTTTCCCAGCTCTGGGCAGAAATTGGGCACCCCAGTGAAGGAGGCAAGCAGGACTAAGTGTGAATTGAGGTACAATTATTTCAGCAGCTGCTGAGCCAGGGGTGGTGGCACTGAGAGCTCTCCTTGGGCCAAGCAAATCCTGGGCCCTGCAGGGACAGCAGGAGCCAAAAGCTGGCGTGGACAGGAGGGACAAGGCTATCCCATGATGCCAATGGCACTGAGGGGCAGCACAAAGCCCCCACAGAGGAGCAGCTCTGGGGGTCTGTAGGATGCTTCAGCTTACGGCAGATCCCCACATTTTCTCAGCCTGGAACGTGAGCTCCCAGATTCCTATTTCTGCCTGCTGGAAGAGGTCTGATCCTCAGAACTGCTGGAGCTCACAAGAGGCTCTCCCAAAAAGAGCTCAGTGCCCTCTGGGAACCACTGCTCCCAGCCTGGCCTTGAGCATTGCCTTCTGCTCCAGCTGCAGTGAGAGCACAACACCCAAGTCAAGGCTGGAGATGATGCTCTAATGAAAGAAAATCACTTCAAATGAGACCTGAAGGCAGGAACAAGAGAGGGACAGACAGAGAGGATCTGTCAGGACAAAACCTGTGCCCTGCCCCTTCAGTGGGAGCATCTGGTCACCTGCTCAGCCCTTGGTTCCAATTCAGGCAAAGCTCCACAAGCATTTCCAAGCCCTGAGTGCCAACCAGAGCTGCCTGAGTGCCTTTCCCCTGTCCCAAGCCAAGTGGTTATTTCTGAAACAAACATTCCCCTGCAGGGTCCTGGACTGGGCCCAGCCCAGGGAGAGCAGAGCACGAGGAGGTGCAGAGCCCATTCTGCTGCCCAGGAGGGAGAATAAGGAGGTGCAAACACCACACACGGTGGGAGGCAAAGGAGATGGTTAAAAATGCTTTAACCCAACAATCATTTGGCATCCAAGTGCTGAAAGGGACTGGGGGGTGTCAGGTTAAAATTAATTGTTAACCTGCCAATGTCCCTTTAGCCACAACCCCTCCCAGGACTGTACCTGTGCCCTGGGTCACCACAGAGCTCTGCAGGACCCCACGGTAAAATGGCAGCAGCACAAAACCCAGCAGCAGCTCAGAGATTCTCCAGCAGATCTCAGCTCAGAGATTCTCCAGCAGATCTCAGCTCAGAGATTCTCCAGTAGATCTCAGCTCAGGTGCTCCTGGGAGCTGAGCCCCAGGAGCTGAGCCCCAGGAGGAGGGAGCTCGTCTGATTCCTGCTGCTCAGCCACCCAGACAGCACCAGGAGGCAGCCAGGCAGCAAGAGTTAAAAGAATCCACTGGTTCTCACCCCAGGCCTGCAGCCAGAGCTGCTGGGAAGAGCAGGCGGCAGCAGAGCTGTTGAAAGCCCTGCTTTACTCAGCCAAAGAGCTTCCCCAGCCCCTCTGTCTCGGGGAGGGCCCGGGAGGTTGGCAGCTCAGCCTCTGCATGGGTGGGTGGTCACAGCAGGGCCCACAAAAATCCAACACCCCCTGAGCCACCACAGCTCACTCCAGACAGAGCACAGCAGCCCCAGCCAGGCTGGCAGTGCCACCCCAGAGGCTGCTGAGTCACTGCAAACCAGTGCCACCAAGGCCTGAGTCCCAGAACAGCTCTGCCGTGCCCTGGCACGGAGGTGCCAGACTTTCAGCAGCTCCTCTCCTGCACTCCCTGCCCTCGTGGCTGAGACGAATGAGGCTGCTCTGCACTGCTGCTCAGGGCTCAGCCTGGTGCCAACACTGGAGCTTCCAGGGGTGCAGAATCCAGGCTTCCCAATAAACCCTGTGGCCATAGAGACTGCTCGGACCCATCAGTCACCTGGCAGATGGAGATGTTCCCCAGGCAGGGCAGTGTCAGTGTCCCTGTCTCCTCCTGGAGAGGACACGCAGAGCTCACTGTGCCCAGGCTTGCAGAGCTGGCACAATCCCCTAAATCACATCACTTTAGGCACAAAGCGGCACTGACAGCAATGGGATGATGAAAGCAACTTCCCAGCAAAGGCAAGGCCCTTCCATGCGTGTGTGTGCACCATAAACAACACAAGGACACAATTTAGGACTGTTTTCCATGACGCCCTGCCAGCCCCAGCCCCGCCGAGCTCGGCTGCTTGGGAACATCTGCCCCACCTCACCCATCCCCTTTCCATCAGCTCCCCCTGCTCCTTCTGCCTGCCAGCCCAGCCCAGCCCAGCCCAGCCCAGCCCAGAGCCTGTCTGTGACCCCGGGAGGGCCAAAGGAGCAGTGAAGGCCAAAGGGAGGAGGGCCAGGCTCACCACGGCGGCGGTGCTGGCCACGCCGAAGGCTGCGCGCTGCCGCCGGCTGCTGATGTGCGCTGAGTTCTCCTGCACCTTCTCCAGGAGCTGCCGGATGGGCTTGCAGTAGTTGGCAACCTTGCACTGCTTCAGGAAGGATTTCAGCTGGGAGGAGGGAAAGGAGAGGAAGAATGAGAGCAATGGAATGGTTTCCATGAGCATCCCGCCAGTGAAAAAGCATTTCCCACCCTCAATGTCCAACAGCAATGCCTTTTCCCTTTAATTCATCCCATACTGCCATGGGATTTGTCACCCATATTCTGCCCTGGGGGTCCTCCTTCCCTGGGCTGGGAGGATGCAAAGAGCTGCAGTTTGCTCCAAAGCAGCTCTTTAACACTACTTTTTTCTGGAAAAGATGGAGCAAAAGGTCTGAGCTCCTGTGGCCTCAGCTGCCACTGCAGTTACAAGTGCTGTGTCTCCTGCTCAGCCAGAGAAAAAGGATTGTGGACCTGCAGGAAGAGCAGAACAACAATGGATGCTCCATGGGCAGAGCCAGAGGGAAGGCAGCACTGGAATGAGGGAAGGTGTCTATGGGGTGGGAAGATCCCACAGAGGGGAATGAGGGTGGGAACGATGGCTGGGACTGAAGGAAGGGTTTGAAAAGAGACTTCAGACTGGGGTGGAGGTGTCTGCACTGGGAGTGAGGGGCTGTGGCTCTGGGGAAAGCCTGGGGCTGCTCCAGGGTGGGGATGGAGCCAGCAGGGTGGGGCTTGCTCCAGCTCTGACCCACCAACCCCACCCCAGCTGGCACCCCAGCCTTTCCAGGGCTCACATCCACCCCAAAAATGACAAAATAGAACTCTCCAACAGCCCCGCCCTGCTGTGACGCCTCCAAAACAAGAGCTGAGGCAGCAGGGGATGCTCCTGGTGACAGCAGGAAAGATGGGGGTGTCCAGGTTGATTCATGGCTCGAATTCCAGCGGACTCCACCGTGAGCTCAGTTTTCAGCTCCAGCAGTGCTGCCCAAATCCTGCAGGCCCAGCTCCTTGCTGGAGCCATAAATAAATGCACACACACACACACACACAAACACTCCACAGACATCTGATTTAGAGAAGAGGCCCAATAAGGCAGGAGAAAATGGCTAAGCACAAGGGAGCCCTGCTCTCAGCTGGGACCTGCAGATGCTATCGGGAGGGAGATGAAGGCTCTGCAGGCAGCACATCCATTCCTGCCCTCCCCACCCACAGCTTCCGAGGCTCCAGAGGCACACCTGGGGGAAGGAAGGACATGTTTCCCTCCTGTCAAGCTCAATCTGAAATGCCAAGTGGAGAGGTGGCAGCTGCTCATCAGAAGAGCCAGGGCCACCCTGCCCCTCTCTGCCAGGACTCTGCTCTCTGAGGGCTTTGCTGCAGGACCTCCCCCATGAAGGAGCAGCAGGGGCTTCCCTTGTCCCTTGTCCCTGACACCACAGCACCAGCTCAGAAAAATGGGAATTGAAAGGCAGACCTTCCCTGCTTCCCCCAAGCACACAGCCCATCAGGCCAGCACAAAGAAACCATCAGCACAACTATTCTTCTGCTGCTGAAGCCTCCCCCCCTTCCTAAAATATTTATTTTTTATAGGTGCTGCATATTTATCTCCAGTGAGAGATGCATTTGTCATTCGATTTATCTCACTTGATCCCCCCAGCTGCAGCCCCAGATCCATTCCATCCGCTGCCACATACATTATCGTTTTTCTTCCCTTGCAGAAGTGTCACCAGAAATCCTGCAAAATCTCGGGCTCTATCAGCGCCGTTCGGAGCTGTGCGTTCCCTCACACATTCCTGCTCCATCCCTGCTCTCCCCCTCCTCCCTCCCACCCCTGCAATCCCTCACAGTCCCACCTCTATCTGCCACAGATATTAATGAAACCTAATGAGATCTCAGCCCTGTCTTGCGAGGCAGGGACACAACCAGGGAGGTAAAAGAAGATAAAGGACAGAGAGGGGGAAAAAAAAGGGTCTGTGTGTGCTTTTTCCTGCCCTGCCAAATGGAACAATCCTATCTTTGCAGAATAAAAGCAATCAGAACAGCAGTGTGTGTGGGGGGGATGTGGCACTGAGGTCTCACATCGCAGCTCTGTCATTAGTGGGGTTGATTCTGTCCCTCTGCCAGCCTGGAACACCAAAGGTTTATCCCAGCACAGACCACAGAGCAAAACCCCAGCTCCTCTTACTGGAAGCGATGCAGGGAACTAGAAATGATCTGAAGGGACTGGGAATGTGCATCCTGCCCAGTGCCCCAGCAGGAATGCTGCCCTGGGGCACAGGAGCAGCAGCAGAGCAGTGCTGGCCAGGCCAGGCCAGGCCAGGAGCAGCTCCTGCCCTTCTGTCTCACTGCAGGCCGAGCCTGGATCCTGCCCCTCCTGCCTCCCCCCGTCAGCGCCAGCTTTTCTCCTCCAAGCCCCACTTGTGCTCCGTGCTGCCTGCCAGGCTCTGGAGCAGGGACCAGGCTCTTCCCAGCATCCAGAGCCTCTTCCCTCGCAGCTCCTCCCCAGCCCCAGCAGCAGTGACCACCACGGGGTCAGCCCTGGGGCACAACAGCAGCTTTGAAGTGTCTCCATCCCCAGGCTCTCCTCTCCTTTCATCTGCCGGGCGCTTCCTGCCTTCCAGGCAGGGAGTTGGGGAAGCTGAGGCTGGAAAGCTCAGCCCAGCTTCCCCCAGAGCCACTGACCAGAGCAGGAGGAGGAGGAGGAGGAGGGACACAGCCCCTGCCAGCTGGAACAGCCCTGACACGGCGCTGGGAGAGGCGTGAGCTCACCAGGGAGGCAGGATCAGGCCAGATGGATCTTTGCAGGCAGCTGGAAGCGCTCCAGGAGAAAAGCCTCTCCCCACACGCCTTCCCGGAGGCGCGGGGATTTTGGGAAGCCAAGGCCAGCCCCAGCCCAGCAGACGCCGCGAGGCTGCGGGCAGTGGCAGCCGAGCAGGAATGCGAGAGCAGCAATCCCTGCAGGATTCCAGGCTGCTCCCAGGCTGTGTTTGGAAGCCACAGGGGCGTCAGCCGCTCCTCCCTGCAGCCAAACTTGGGCTCCGGCAGCTCCGCTGCTCCCACAGCTGCTGGCTGCGAGCACAGGGCCCTCTGCGCTGCCAAAGCAGGGAGCAGGGACGGGCAGGGCACAGGAGCTGCTCTGCTGCACTCACAGGGGCTGGCAGCTCCCGGAGCCAAGGCAGCCCCGGTGCCAGGCTGGGGGACACAGCCAAGAGCTGCGTGCCTGGCAGATGCCAGCCCGCGGCAGATGCCAGCCCCTGGCACGGACACGGAGCTCTGCTGCCCAAAGCCCCCGGGGGCACTCCCCCAGCAGCCAGAGGGTGTGCAGGGCTCAGGGCACACAGCAGCACGAGCAGGTTTGTGTCCCCACGGGGGATGTGACAGCAGCCACTCCTGAGCTCGGAACAGAGGGCTGGGAATGAGGGAACAGATTCCGACGGCGTCACACTGAGCGGGGCTGCAGGGGGCCGGGGGTTCAGGATGGATATCACAAAAAGAGCTCCCCAAGAGGGTGCTGGGGCACCGAACAGGCTGCCCAGGGAATGGGCACGGCCCGGGAGGAGGAATGGAGACAGAACTGCACTGGGCTGCGTGCAGGGAGCTGGGGAGCAGCTGCCCCAGGTGATGGAGCTGAGGAGGGAGGGAAGCCTGGCAAAGAAGACTGGGAGGAAGATTGGGAGGGAAGCCTGGGAGGAAGATTGCCATCTTGTGGAGAGCATCTCGGGGAGGCTGAGAACAAACAAAACCCAGGGCTCAGAGCACAGGCTCTGCTCCAAGACCCCACAGCAGCTGGGACAGCTCTGAATCGCCAAGAACTCCCCTGAGCTCACATCCTAACCCCACCTCACAGCAGCCTCTGCTCCACTGTGGCTCCCAACAGAGTGCCAGACTGCACAGACACCTTCCCCTGCCTCCAGCCTCCTCATCAGATGTGACGCGTCTGTTCCTCCCCAACAATTCCCCAAAACACAAACAAAAATTAAAATGGAAAGATAAATGGCTCTCCCATCATTCTGAGAACCATCTTGAGTTTACTTTTAGCTTAAATGACTTTATCCCACTCTGTGTGGGAGTGTCTGCACCCTTACCTGGATGACAGTGGGGAGGACCAGCTCTGGGAAGCCAATGCTGTGGGCCTGGCCGTGGAGATACTCCAGCAGAAGGTCATAGAGCTGGTCAATGAGCCCGTCCTGAGCAGGAGAAACACAAATCAAGACACGGGATACGACCTAAACCCTGGGGATTTCCTACAGCAACTAAACCCTAGGGATTTCCCAGCCTGGGAGAGGCATCTCCAGCCTTTGGGGACAGGGACACAGCACATTCACAGTGCTCTGCTGGTCACAGAGAGCCCTGGCACTGCTGGAGGCCCCACTTACCCTGAAGGCCTTTTCCTGCAGGTTGGCATTGGAAAGTTTCAGGATCACGGCGAAGTTGATAGGTTTGGAACTCATCCGTCCTGGCTTCTTATTGAAATCCACTTGTTGGAAAACCTGGAAGAGAGAAAAACTGAGAGTAAAGGTGATCACAGCACAAACCAAGCACCACACGGCTCAGCTGAGAGCATGCAGCTGCTGGCAGAGCCAAGAAGACAATCCAGAAACCTCAGTTCCTGCTTCCCTGTTCTGATCAGTGTCCCTCAGCTTTCCCAAATATCCCAGCCAGGGACAGGGAGACCGAACACCAGCCCCACCTGAAGCTGTGGGGACCTGGGGGTGAAAGGTGCTGAGGTGCGAAGGGGAAACCAACACAACCTGCAGCACGAGAAAATGAGGTTTGAAAGGTGCTGAGGGTGAAAGGTGCTGAAGTGTGAAGGGGAAACCAACACAAACTGCAGCACAGGAAAATGAGGTTTGCTCCTCACTTCCCGTGGTCAGAGATTGTACCTCAAAGCTGGAATGGATTTTGGAGCTGTCCCTGAAGGTGAGAAGGGTTTTTAAGGTTTTTTAACAGCAAGACTGAGCAATGCTTACACAAAATCCCCTGCCCTGCTGCTGTCACTGAGATAACTGTGCCAGGAGCAGAGCCCAGGGAGAGCTGCTCACACCACCCGAGAAGAGGCAGATTCCCAGAGATCCCAGAGGATCCCACGTGCCAATCATGGAGGCTTCAATGGCAACGGGAGCTCATTTAACAACAATAAAAAGCCCCAATTGATAACGTTTGCACATCTGCTGACACCCACAGAGGGGTGAGGAGCACATTCTGCTCACCCACACTCCGGGGCCCCTCCAGAGCAGCCCCAGCTCCTCTCTCCCTGTGCCCAAATGCTCTGCAACAGCACTCCTGAGCAGGAAATCATTTCTCTTCCCTGTGAGCAGCAGCCCAGCGAGGTGGGGATGCAGCCCAGGCACTGCTGGAGGCTGCTCAGGTCACAGCAGTGCCCCCAGGCCACGGAAGCATGGAGACTATTATCGATTTCTTACATTTTATTTGTCAATCCAGGTTATTTGGAGCGGAGGGACAAGCGCGGGGGCTTGTGCAAACAAAGAGCCCTTGCCTGGGGAATCGATGCCATAAACCTCGTTATGCACAGTTATTTCCTTGGCCCAAACAGAGCTATTGATCCCCCAGGTCAGACACATGAAAGCCTGGGATCCTCAGAGCCTCCAGGCAGGCAGGGAAGTGCAGCAGGAGGCTTTGGAACTGGCCCAGGAGGTGGCAGGGAGCTGGTCAGGGCCTCTGGGAAGGGCAGGAAGTGTGGTTCCCATCCCAAGGGCTGCCAGCCAGGCTGAGGGACAGGGTGAGGACGTCTAGGAATCCTGGGCCAGGGTGGGAAGGGCAGAATGAGGCTCTGAAGGGCCACAAAACGTCACAAGTGAACAGTCTGGCTGAGGGGATAACCACTGGCAGACAGAGGGAAGGACAGGGCAGCACAGGCAGGAAGGAAGGGATTTTTGGCACTCCCAATTTCCACGTGGGTAGCGGGAAGGGAGCGGGACACAGTTCCCATGGCCAGAGTGCAAACCAGGGGCCAGCTCTGCCCCACAGCACTAGCCATCCATCCCCCCTGTTCCTGCTCTCGGGCTCCAGGGAAAGCCCCTGGCACCTGCCTGGATCCTGAGCTGGCAGCCCCTGGCACCTGCCTGGATCCCGAACTGGCAGCCCCTGGCACCTGCCTGGATCCTGAGCTGGCAGCCCCTGGCACCTGCCTGGATCCTGAGCTGGCAGCACCTGGCACCTGCCTGGATCCCGAGCTGGCAGCACCTGCCTGGATCCCGAACTGGCAGCCCCTGGCACCTGCCTGGATCCTGAGCTGGCAGCCCCTGGCACCTGCCTGGATCCTGAGCTGGCAGCACCTGCCTGGATCCTGAGCTGGCAGCCCCTGGCACCTGCCTGGATCCCGAGCTGGCAGCACCTGCCTGGATCCTGAGCTGGCAGCCCCTGGCACCTGCCTGGATCCTGAGCTGGCAGCCCCTGGCACCTGCCTGGATCCTGAGCTGGCAGCACCTGGCACCTGCCTGGATCCTGAGCTGGCAGCACCTGCCTGGATCCTGAGCTGGCAGCCCCTGGCACCTGCCTGGATCCTGAGCTGGCAGCCCCTGGCACCTGCCTGGATGCTGAGCTGGCAGCCCCTGGCACCTGCCTGGATCCCGAGCTGGCAGCCCCTGGCACCTGCCTGGATCCCGAGCTGGCAGCACCTGGCACCTGCCTGGATCCTGAGCTGGCAGCCCCTGCCTGGATCCTGAGCTGGCAGCCCCTGGCACCTGCCTGGATCCTGAGCTGGCAGCACCTGCCTGGATCCTGAGCTGGCAGCCCCTGGCAGCTCCCAGCAGGGACAGCAGCAGCTTCCCCAGCTTCACTGCCCTCCTCGCCGGGGAAATCTCATTAAACTGCTCCAACAAAGGCCAATTCCAGTGCCAAGTCCAGCCAAGCTGCCCAGCTTTCTGCAGAGGCTGCTTTGAGTCCCAAAAGAGCTGAGGTTGGAAGGCACCCCTGCTGAGGATGTGGTTTGCAAGGGACCTTTCCAGCAACCCCAAACCACAAAAGCCTTTGCTGCGGCAGAACTCAACTGGAGTGAGCCTGGCTGAGGCAGGGCACTGAGCACAGCAGAGCAGAGTGTCCCTCCTGCCCAGTGCCAGCCTCGTGCCAGCCTCCTGGGGCTCCTCAATGCCTCACACATACCTTCCTGAATATTTCTTTTAAATTCTTGAAGGGTTTTTCCTTCCATTTCCTGTTGTCTGCAGTCAGGAACAGCTCTGCCTTTCCCAAGGTACAACCACACCAGCAGGATCATGCTTGGGGAATTCCTGCAACCACCTGAGGCTCTGAAATTCCCTCTGCCTACTGCAGTGCACCAGTGCAGCCCCCTGGGAATGCATTTTGCACCCAGCTGGGCTCAGGCACAACTCACAGCCCAGAGAAAGATGGATGCCATTTTCTCACCAAGTCTGGTGCTGTTTGCCAGGGATTTCAGGGAGTGAGCAAAGGGGAGCTCTGGAGAGCTGCTGGAGGGTGGGGTGAGCTGTTTCTCAGGGACAAGGGGCCAGCAGGGAGCCACCAACCTCGAGGATGAAGGGCAGCACGGGGATGAAGGTCCTGGTGCTCTCGGACAGCAGGGTCAGGGCACGGATGCAGTGCATGCGCAGGGGATAGAAACGAGACGTTGGCACCAGCCTGGGGAGGGAAAATGGAATAAAAATCAATTCTGGTAGGCCAGCTTGAGCCAGGAACTGCACCTGCAGCCTTCAGAGGGAGCATCTCCCACTCTGCTGAGGGAATCTACACAGCAAATGGGGCAGCTGAAGGCACTCCATAGCTGAAATAAAATTCCCACATGAAATACATAACACCGACAGACAAATTCCTCCTGCCACAGCACAGCCTTGCAGCTCTGCTGGGACAAAGGACACAGGAGCTGTGCAGCTGAAGTTTGCCAGTGATGCTGCTCAGTTACACTGAACACCTTCAGCTCTGCCCCTGCAGCACAGGCAGGAGTGCAAGGAAAAGGGACAGAACAGCAGCAAAATGAGCCCCTAAAGCAGCAAATCTGAAAGCCTCCACCTTAAGAATTTTGGTTTTTTTAAACCACAGCTCACAGATGACAGACCCAAGCTGATAAATGAACCCCTCCCTCCCCAAAGGACTTGCTGAACAATCCAGGGAGCACACAAAAAAAAGCGCTTGACCAGGCACCATAAATCAGCTGCATCCCCCCTCCAAATAGTGAAATAATTATCACTGGATCCATTGCAGAAATAAATCTGCTTTGCACCCCTGCTCTGGCACCTCTGGAGATGACGAAAGCCATTCTCAGGAATTAATTGATCGAGGAATAAACCTGTTAAGTGTATGGATTTACTGTAAAGCAAGCCCATTAATTTCAGAGCGCGTGGCCATGCAAAGCTGCTCCACATCCCGGGGCTGGAGGCACAGGGAGTGCTCAGCCCAGCTGGGAGCAGCCCTGCTGAGGGAGGCCCAACTGCCTGATCATCCTGGGGACCAGAGGGACTCATTTCACCTCAGTGCAGAGTCCCCAAGGCCTTTCCATCGCTGTCTCTTGTCACCTCCTGTAGGTGAGGAGAGAAAGGGACTCCCACCCTGCAGGTCAAAGAATCACAGAATGGTTGGAGTTCAAAGGGACCTCAGAGATCATCCATGGGCAGGGACACCTTCCACTGTGCCAGGGTGCTCAGAGCTCCATCCAGCCTGGCCCTGGGCACTGCCAGGGATCCAGGGGCAGCCACAGCTGCTCTGGGCACCTGTGCCAGGGCCTCCCCACCCTCCCAGGGAGGAATTCATTCCCAAAATCCCATCTAACCCTACCCTCTGGCAGTGTGAATCCATTCCCCCTCGTCCTGCCACTCCAGGCCCTTGGAAATAGCTGGACAGAGACTTTCGCAGAGGCTCCTTTCAGGTCCTGCAAGGCCACACTGAGGTTGGAATGGCTCCTGTCCTTTCCCAGGCTGTGGGGCTGGGAACAGCCCCAGGGATTCTCGAGGCTTGGTCTGATTGGTGCTGCTCATCCTGTCCCACTCCGGTGAGCAGAAAGGACATGGGAACCTCTTCTAGCATCAGCCTCTGCTCCAGCAGGACAGGGCACCCAGGGCCCTGCGCAGGGACACCAAAACTGTTCCCCTGGACGTGCTGAGAAAAAAAAAAATTCCACCAAAAATCTGCCAGCAGCCACCAAAAATCCTCACTCACCTACACAGCAGGGAACAGCTTCACTGCCATAGCTCGGACTGGGAGCAGGGCAGGAATCCGAGCAGAGAAGGCCAGGAAAAGATGGCAAAGGGAACCCAGAGCAGGAGCTTGTGCTGCTAGAAACAGCCCTGAGCTGGGAGAGGTGCCAGCGCTGGGATCAGAAGGAGCAACTCCAGGAGGATGGAGCAGGGCCCAGGGACAGAGGACACGTGGTCACTGTCCCTGTGCTGGAGCCAGGCGCCACCTCCCGGCACAGGGCACAGCAGGGACTGGGCCTCTCTTCCCGTCCATCCCTGGGGATAAACCCCCCAGAGGCCACTCAGTGTCCTGTCCCACGGAGCCACGTCACCCCCACATCTGCCAATCTGCCTCCTTTACACCCCAGACCTGGGCCTGGCTCGGGAAGGACTCCAGGTGGGATGTGTTTCTGTTTTCTCAACCCTGGAGTCACAGAATCATGGAATGGTTTGGGCTGGAGGGGACTTACAGCCCATCCAGTGCCACCCCCTGCCTGGGCAGGGACACCTTCCACTGTCCCTGGGTGCTCTGAGCCCTGTCCAACCTGGCCTGGGACACTGCCAGGGATGGGGCAGCCACAGCTTCTCAGAGAAATCCATTCCAGGGCCTTGTCACGCTCAGGAGGAGGAATTTTTCCTGATATCTCATCTAAACCCACTCTCTTTCAGTTTGAAGCCATTCCCCCTTGCCCTGGCACTCCATCCCTTAGAAATCCTCTCTCTCCATCTTTCTTGTAGCTCCTTCAGGTCCTGGAAGGGCACGATCAGGTCCCCCCAAACCCATCTGTGGGGTTCCCAAACCTCCACAGGCCCCTCAGGCAGCACCTGCAGCTCATGCCAAGCTGCCCTGGCCACCACTGCTGCTAAAAAGCTGCTGAGATTCCCCCAGTTCCCCTCTCCTCGGCCCCAGATTCCTGACTGATCTGCCTGCACAGGTAGAGAGCCGACTGAGGCTCCCCAGGAGCGGCGGGGGATGGGAAGAGGGATGTTTGCATCCTCTTATCTGCTCGTTTAAATCTGCTTATCGTCATCACCACCGGGGAGCTCTTCCAGACCAGCTTTAAAAGCTGGGAATCTGGTTAACAGAGCTAACAGGATTTGGGAGATCACCAGAGATCCCAAAATTCCCTCAATGCTCATTATTAACAGCCACCTCCGAGCACAAACATTTCATACAAATAAACTGATGGGAGAAGAAGGGAATTCTCAGCAGACATCCTGAAAATAACAACTGTGGCCCACTTCTTCAAACCCTAACGAACAGGCACTAAAAATGCAGCTTCTGAACGTATTTACAGAGCTGGAGATGAGGATTTTCTGAAGCGAGGCAGATCCTTTTCCTTGCAATTCCAAGGATAATCTGCCCAGGTTACGCAGATTGACACTTTTCTCATACAGAGGAAAGAACAACCCACAGCACAACTCTGTCACCACCTGAACAGGTGCTCACTCTCATCTTGGGTGGGAATATTTCAATTAAAAGCAGCTTTGACACCATTCTTTACAGTGCAGGCTTAAATCCGGATCACAATAAAGCAGAATAGCCTTATAGACAGAAGCAGAGCAAAAAGAATGAAAAATTCGACTCACTTGATGCAGCCAATAATGACCTGTGCCAAGGGGTAGATCAGGGGCTCCAGGACCTCGCTGGGGTGGATGGTGCTGAGAACTCGGCACCAGAAGTACAGGCAGTGGATGTACTGCCAGTTATAGACAGACTGGAAGTTCTCCTGTGGGAAAGGGGAAAGAAATAAAGGCACAAACTTGAAATGGTGGCATTTGATAGGCGCTCACTGTGCTTCCTCTGCAGGCTCGTTTTACCCAGGACACTGCAATGCCCAGGGAGGAACAACTCACACCAGAGCTGCCATTCCCAGGGCAGCAAGGTCCTTTGGTAGCAGCCAGTGCCTGAGGGAAAGAATGGCAATAAAAGCAGTCTGGTGCTGCTCAGGTGTGGCCCCTTGGAGGAGGGTGAATTCCCAGCCTCAGAGCACAGAGATATGGCCAAGCACAGGGAATCCTCACCTGCTCACTGCCAAAGCAAGGAGCAAAGGATCAGCACTTCTGGGAAAGACACCCCCCAGGACATCTTCATTTTTTAAAACTGAAGGGAAAAATGACAGGCAGCAGAGCAGAGAGCAAACTTCCAGCTCTGCTTCTCAGCCAGTCTGGTCACCAGCAAAAACCATTGCCCCAGCAGTGACACAGTGACAGCAGTGACCCAGGGACAGCAGTGACCCAGAGATAGCAGTGACCCCAGGGACAGCAGTAACCCAGGGACAGTTGTGACCCCAGGGACGGCAGTGACCCAGGGACGGCAGTGACCCAGGGACGGCAGTGACCCCAGGGACGGCAGTGACCCCAGGGACAGCAGTGACCCCAGGGACAGCAGTGACCCCAGGGACTCCAGCCTGGCTCAGCAGCACAGCTAAGAGTGGCCCAAGGCTTGCACCAGGCCAAGATGTTGTTTTCAAGACTCTGGGCAACTCCCCACCCTCCCAGCCATGTGCTGCAGCAGCTCTTAGTGCCAGATTAAACAGAAGCCCAGCTAGGGCAGGAATGCCTGAAGGAAACCCTTCCCAAAAAGTCCTGCAGCTCTGCAGCATTCCCCAAAACCACAGCAGACTGCACCCAACAAGGTGCCACAGCCCCCACTTGTGGTTTTCTCAGACCTCCAAGGCTCATGTCCTGTGCACAGAAAAGCAGGACACACAGTGCCGGGACAGGGACAGAATCCTTTCATTGCAGCCACTGGGCCAAACCTTGCAGCCCTTGGGACTTAAGCCAAGGCACAGCTGGGCATGGCAGAGCTCTGCCAGCTCTCCCCAGGTCACTGAGATGGACCAAAAAGCTCTGCTCAGCTTCTCCTGCACAGGAACAGACGAGCAATCTGCTCCTGTAATCACCTTCCACAGCCATGCCCTGCTCCATTTAAATAGGCTTAGTGCATGGATTGGGACATTTTGGGGGTGCCATTCCCACGAGAAGTTCCACAAGCCTCCCAGCTGTGAAACCAAGTGGATTTACTCCTTGTCTGGGCCACAACTGAGGGTGTAAGGAGCCAGTGCAATCCAATTAGGGGATATGCAGCCCAGACTTCATTTATCTCTGTTTATTTATCCCCATGTCTGACCAGCCAGGAGATTTAGCTAGGCACCAATCCTGCCCTGTTTGGGGGCAGCTGAACGGTTAATCTGTGGGGTCTGTTTTGCTAAACAGGAATAAATCCAGGATCAGCAATCTGACTCGGATTTCCCAGGTCAGACTGGAGGTGGCTGAAACCACGGCTGCTCCCCAAAGGTCTGAGCTGCTTTGCTCCATTAAATCCTTCGAGCAGCACGGGCCGTGCTGGGAGGGTGGAACACCCCAGGGTGGGCCCTAAGCTTCTTTGCCGTCAGGTGTTGGAAGAGAGGCTGCAAACAGCAGCTCCAGGGTGGGAAGAGGGTGCCCAGGGAAGAACAGAAAGTGCAGCACAAATTCTTGCAGGTGAGGAGAGAAAAGAGACTCCCACCCTGCAGGTCAAAGAATCACAGAATGGTTGGGGGTCAAAGGGACCTCAGAGATCATCCATGGGCAAGGACACCTTCCACTGTGCCAGGGTGCTCAGAGCTCCATCCAGCCTGGCCCTGGACACTGCCAGGGATCCAGGGGCCTCCCCACCCTCCCAGGGAGGAATTCATTCCCAATATCCCATCTAACGCTACTCTCTGGCGTGAATCCATTCCCCCTCGTCCTGCCACTCCAGGCCCTTAGAAATAGCTGGACAGAGACTTTCTCAGAGGCTCCTTTCAGGTCCTGCAAGGCCACACTGAGGCTACCCCAAAGCTTCTCCTTCCTCTCCTTCCTGGCTGGAATTTCAGCACAAGCAACTCCCAGGAGCTCTTTGGTGCTCCAACCCCTTGGAGGGTCAAGCAGCAGCTCAGACACCCCCAAATCCTGAAACGGTGACTGCGATTCCTCCTCCCCACACACCTCCCCCTAAGAGAAACTCCAGGAATGGGAGCCCACCTTCTTCCTGAGGGTCATGGCGCTGCGCAGGTGGATGGCCAGCTGGCGGATGTAGATGAAGGTGTGCTGGTACGAGGTGTGCGTGTCCAGGGCGAACATCTCGGTCAGCGTGCGCTGCATGAAGTTGATCATGGGCAGCACGTTGGGAGAGGTGAACCTGGAGTTCTTCACAAAGGCGATGTACATTTGCTGCGAGGGGAAGAGGACGAGAAAGCACCACGTGAAATGGAGCAGAAGCCATTCTTGGCCTCAGCTGCCCCACTCAGGGGTGTGCAAACCAGGGCTGAAGTGGTGAGTTATCACACAAAGCAATAATCCAGCCAGCTCCTTCTTCAGGGCAGACAGGAGTGGGTTTAGCTCAGAGATGTTCCCAGCACTGACTGTCAGCAGGACAATGCTGCAGGAGGGTGTGAACTGGGCACAGCTCTCCTGCTCAGGCGCCACTGGGACAGGAAAACACACTTGGGAACCCAGCTGGAAGGTCCGAGCAGCTCAGGAGTGTCAGCACTCAGGAAAGCCCTCAAGAACTTGGAAGATGAATATCCATCAAGCACCAGAGAGCTCCCCTGCTCAGGCTCTGTGCCCCCAGCAGGAAGGGCAGCAGCGGGAAGCAGGACTCACCCTGACCTAGTGGAATTTCTGCCCTTTTTGGTTCTCTGGAGGCTGTCAGCATCACCTCCAGCACCCACTCTGTCTGCTGCTCAAGGCTTCAAGGGACTCGCACGTAACATGAGAAAGAAAAGGTGCAGGTGACAGCAAAAGCCAGGCTCACCTTGAGCAGGGGGCTGAGGTACACCTCCTTCTTGTGCCTGCAGATCTTGTTCAGCACCAGGAAGGCCAGGACTCGCACGGTTTCCTCGCCGGTGCTCCACAGAGTGATTGTTTGCTGGGATCAAACAGACAGAGACAGGTAAGAGCTCCTTCCTGCTCACAGACAGGCCTGCACCTCCCCCCCTGCCAGCAAACAGGCAGCCGGGGGCAGGGGACACAAAGGTGACACGAGGATGACAGAATGTGCTGTCACAGAGTCTGTCACAGCCGCACTGGCAGCCCTTCTGGCAAGGCTGCTGTCTCCATGATCAATAAAGGAACCTGTCCAAAAGCAGCACCTCTAGACAATACAAACACTTTTGATTAAATTCTCCTTTATGCTCCCCAGGTTCACCTGGCCACAGCTGGCCCTGTCAGGAAGCACGTGGTGCCCCAAACCAATCACCTCAGCTGCACTACAGAACTGCACAGCACAGAGAGCTCAGCTGCAGGGCTGGAAAAGCCTCAGAAATGCCTCCAGCAGCACTGCAAGCCCTCACCTGCAGCTGTGGGGTGTGCAGCCTGCCCCACTCCATGCCCTCAGTCATCTCCACCATCCAAGGCTCCCCTGCCTCCTCCCAGGGCTGTCTTGCAGTTTCCATTCAGACGCCACCCTGCTGCCCTCAGAGTCTGCTCCACGCCTCCTGTGTTGTTGTTCATGCTCAGCAGTTGTGACTGAGCTGCCACAGAAATATTCCACCCCCAGCTCCCCGAGTGGAGAGGCAGCACAGACATTCCCAGGGCCTGGCAGCAATTCCTCCATCTGGGAGGAGGAAGCAGCTTCCCAAAACACCTCCCTGCCACTTCCTTGGGAGCAGCAGCCACAAACAGAGCCACCCACCGCTCCCCTCAGCCTGGCAGGGCCTCGAGGCACCTGGACAGGGGCAGGAATGCTCTCCAGGAACACTGCAAGAGACCCAACTGCCAGGGGATCCAGCCCAAATACCACAAAAGGCTTGGCTGGAAGGGGAAAATGTGTCTCAGATGCCAACGCCACATCCCAGCACACTCCCTTACCTTGAGCAGGGCCCGGCACTGCTTTGGGAAGGACAGGAAATAGGGAACGATGGAATTCACGTGCTGCAGGACTGCTGCACCCACTGAGGCTTCTGTCAGACACGACAGCAGCTGTGGGGGCAGAACAAAACCACCCCAGTCAGCAGGCAGGGCTCAGCACCTCTCCCTTCCCCAGCTGTAGTTTTCTGTTTCCAACCCTCCTTTGGCAGGAAGGAGCTCAAACAAAGCCCAGCACTGGATCAGGGAAGGAGCAGCACGTGGCAGGTTAGGAACTGCCCTGCAAGTCCCTCATGCTGGCAAAGAGCAGCTCAGGATGCTGCACCTGGATGGCCAATAGCCCAGAGCTCCTCACACGGCACCTCCTCTGTGAGCACTGCAAAATCTCCATTTAGCTCTAGTTTAGGACACCTGACAGGTGCCAGGACACCAAACTCACCTGACTGCAAATGGCCAAATTCCCCCTCAGTCTGCACAGGAAACATCACCTGAGCTGCCTGATAACACGCTGCATTTCTCCAGCATTTCCCAGTGGGAAGCTGAACACCCCTGGCTGGGTATCCAGAGGTTATCTCAGCTCAAGGAAAGGTTTAGACAGAATACTAAGAACCAGGATCTGTATTTCCAGGCTGTGCAGCCAACCCCAGAGATGCTGCAGTTTCCCATCTGAAGACAAGGTGAGCTCCAGGTGACTTTGAGAGGCTCTGCCTGATGGATGCAGTCCCATCCCATCCACATTTAACTTGTCCCCTCACCCTCCTCCTTGCTCTGCAAAGATTCTGGACTGAGCAGACTCTGCCAAGTCCCTCACACACCAAAAGGAGAAGATTTTGTTCCAAAAACCCACGGTGGTGAAGGCTGGCACTGAGGGCTCTCAGGAGTCAGCCCCGGAGCAGGGATTGCTCCCAGGGACTGCATTCCTTGTCTGCAATGCTCTGCTGCTGGAGAGAGGCACCACAGCTTGAGAGGAAAAAAAAAAAAAAAAAAGCTCTCCTGCTCCAAGTGCTCTTTCTGCTAAGTCATTGTGCCAGCTCACAGCTCAGGGACAGCAGCACTGGGGCTGTCTCTCCTGGAATCCTTCCCTCAGCTGCTGAGGAATGAGTATTTCAGTGCTGTTTTGGTTTTCATATTCTAATTTGGGGATGCATCTCAAAAAAAATTAAGTGGGGGTAGAAGTTTCCTTCAGAAATAACCCACAAATCGTCTCTGAAACACCAGCCATCAGTAATTTTGATGGGTGGGATGGAACATCACTGTAGTCAGAGATGTCACATGTGAGGTTACCAACAGAACATCTCAGTATTTACCTCAAGTGGAAAGATCACAGCCCCAAAAATGGAATTAATGATGCAGAATGCAGGCGCACAGACTGCAAATTACTTAAAGCCTATTAAATATTAATCTGCCAGACAAATTAAAACAGAGAGAGCTGCCAGAATGTTAATTCAGCCCTTCCTGCTGGTTTACCTATTTTGACCCAAGCGTCCTGTGAACCTCCAAACTGTTAATTAGACCAAACACTTCCAAAACAAGATGAGAACCAGATGAACACAAACATATCCAAAATGCGAAACTCCAAAATATCCTAAATAACCAAGCAAAGCACAGATTGATCCCAGAAACAGAAAATGATGGTATTTCTTACTTGTATGGTACAGCCAAGATAAACTTTGATGTCCAGTCGCAGCTTTCCCCAGAGGGGGCTGGTGGAAGGGAGAACCATTCTGGAAAGGAGCAAGAGTTGGGTTTAGCTTTAAAAAAAACCCAAATAAATCAGATTTCAGTAGCAAAATGAGCAGTGAGATCCATTCCTTGCAACAACAAAGCCTGCAAAGCATGAACTGCAGGATGACCTGGGGTCACACACTGGTGACACCATGGGACACAGACAGAAAGGTCGGTCCCTTCCACTGAAAACCAACTCCCAGTGCTGAACTGTGCCCTGAGTGAAGGCACAGGCAATTCCACACCATCCCAAAGCCACAGATCCTCTGCAAATGCCTGGAGTTTAATATTACAGGGAACACACTTTGGGAGAAGAAAAGAAGAACTCCATGAGCATCATCAGGCACTCAGTGCTGGGGAAGAGCTGGCAGCTCTTCCCCACGTTCAAAGCCAGCTCTGAAAATCCCCACCAGCTGCCCTGGAGGCCTCCAATCCCCCCACACTTACTTGAGCTTGTTCTTGGGGGCTTTGGGGAGCAGCAGCTTGTGCAAATGGTGGAAGAGGTCCCGGATACAGAAAGACACCAGGGCATTGAACACTGGGTAAAACAAGCCAGGAAAGCATTTATAAATAATTTTCCATTTATTCCTGCTTTTCCTAAGGTGAAAAGAGGTCCCTGAGGAACTGAAGCCAGGAATTTCCACAGCAGAACTCCTGCATTTCCTTCTAGAAACCCTCAGCTTGCCTTATATTAGATTTTTTAATCTCAAGAGGAAGATGAGAAGTGGCAGCTTTTGGCACAGGGGCCACCCCTCCAGGCAAAGAGCACCAAACACCCACACTCAGAAGAAACAACCCCAGTGCACTGAGCAAGATAAGACACTTAATAATCACGTGAAAGGGTAAATGAACTCCTCCCAGTGCCCAACTCCCCACAAAATGCCTTCCCTTCCCTCACCTGCAGTGTCAGTCACCTGGAACTTGCTGGGGTCACCCCCACTGTCTCCTTTGGTGGTGGCCACAGCTGCCTTGTAGGCTTGGGTGATTTCATGGAAGAGTTTTGGGGTCAGATCCCTCTGGGGAAAGAAGGAAAGGGATTGCTGAGGGGAAGAAGCAAGAGATCTTCTGGAACTGTGAAGCTCTTGACAGGGGAAGAATACTGGATTTTTTTTTTCTGGTTTTTCCAGTAGATTCCATGGCAAAAATAGCTCTATCCTCTAACATGAAGGAAAAGCATCAGGACGTTGTTAACAAACACAATGGCCTTCACCTGCTCTAAAATTGGCTTTTAATTGCTGAGGCTTGAGAAGCAATTAATCAGCTGCAAGCAATTTCCAATTAGAGCTTCATTCCCCTTAGCTATTCCATCACTGCTCAGAATGGGACTAAAGCTCTTGGAGCTACCAAAGGTTTAGCAACAGTGAAAAACCCAAATTTGATCACTCTGGCCTCTTCTGAGCCACATTTCTCCACTTCCTCCCTCACACGGAATGCAAGTTCTTTAATTTGTAACCCAAAAGAAATGACAAAGTCATGTTAAAGGAGCAAGAGCTCTGGGGGCATGAGACATAAATTTTGGGACAGACTGACAAATCCCAAGTTGGCCTTTTACAGGCAGTGAGGAGAATTCTCCAGTGCTTTGTGTTCCAACTCCCTGCTCACCTGGGCACCTTTTTTCCATTCTTCCACCATTTTCAAGCTCACATGGATGAAGGAAACTTTCTTCCTTTTGACTTTTTCTTGTTCTTCATCTTCGTCATCCTCATCTTCATCACTGGCTTCCTACGGAAAGCAGCAGGAGGACTGAGGAAAGGTTTCTATAATTCTTGCCTGGCCCCACAAACACCCCCCATGGAATTGAATTAATTGATCCCAACACTCCCAAGCAGGTACCTCGAGTGTATCAGGGGGTCTGTGCAGAGCCTCCTCCTCTTCAGAGCTGTCTGAGGCATCAAAATCCAGCAACTTGCGATCGTTTTCCTCCAAAAACTTATAAAACTCAGGATCTCTGTCCTTCAGCCTGGAGAGCTGATCTTTGTGTTCAGATGCCTTTCCCTTCTTCCTGCTGGGGAAGAATTAAATATTTATTAATTGTTCAAACTTCTGCTAATGCTGTAAGAAAAACAATTAAGGAGTAAGAAATCTTGATAGCAAGATAGCAGGTTGCACTGGGATAGAGGAAAACCTCTGGAAAAAACACCACAAACTTGTTTCTCAGTTCCTCAGAACTGGTCATGGGATGGGGACTGCAATACCTCCCTGGACAGCCCCTTCCAATACCTGACAATGGTTTCCATGGAGAAATTCCCCCTGATGTCCAACCTGAACATCCCTTGGCGCAACTGAGGCCTTTCCCTCTCATCCTGTCCCTGTTCCCTGCGAGCAGAGTCCCACCTGGGGCTGTCCCTTCCTGTCAGGGCGTCGCGGAGAGCCAGAAAATCCCCCTGAGCCTCCTTTTCTCCAGGCTGAGCCCCCCCAGCTGCTCTTCCCAGGCCGTGCCCAGCCCTCACCTGCCCGGCCGTGCCTGCAGCCCCTGTCCTGCCTTCCCGCTCGGCCGCCGCCGCCTCGCAGCGCCGTTGAGGGCCCCGCCGCCCTCGTTCTTCTCCTCCTCCTCCTCCTCCTCCCAGCCGCCGTCGTGCTCCGAGTCCGAGCCGGCAGCGAGGAACTCATCCAGACTCAGCTCCGCCAGTTTCCTGCGGGGGAACAAAGGGGTGTGTGAGGGGGAAGCAGTGTGTAAGGAGCAAGCTGCTCCCGCCCGTGCTCCCCGTGCGCGCTCACCTCCTGCCGGGAGCCGCCATGTTCCTCCGCCACGCGGCCGCCGCTTCCGCTCCCGGCGTGCACCGCGGCGGGCAGAGGGAGCTCATTTGCATAACCACGCCCCCAGCAGCGCTTGCCCCGCCCACTTCGTCCTGGCCCCGCCCCTGTATTGCCTCGCCTGCGCTCCGTCCCAGCGTGCGGTGCCTCCATCCTGGACATTCCCGGCCAGAATCAGGAATGGTGCGGGCAGCAGGGCCGGGAAGGGATTATCCCCTTGTTCTCGGCTCTGCTGAGAGTGCTGTGTGCAGTTCTGGGCCGCTCAGTACGGGAAGAACATTCAAGTGCTGCAGTGTGTCCGCTGGAAGGACATTGAGATGCTGGGATGTGTGTCCCCTGGAAGGACATTGAGATGCTGGGATGTGTGTCCCCTGGAAGGACATTGAGATGCTGAGATGTGTGTCCCCTGGAAGGACATTGAGGTGCTGGGATGTGTGTCCCCTGGAAGGACATTGAGGTGCTGGGATGTGTGTCCCCTGGAAGGACATTGAGATGCTGGGATGTGTGTCCCCTGGAAGGACATTGAGATGCTGAGATGTGTGTCCACTGGAAGGACATTGAGATGCTGGGATGTGTGTCCCCTGGAAGGACATTGAGATGCTGGGATGTGTGTCCCCTGGAAGGACATTGAGATGCTGGGATGTGTGTCCCCTGGAAGGACATTGAGGTGCTGAGATGTGTGTCCCCTGGAAGGACACTGAGATGCTGGGATGTGTGTCCCCTGGAAGGACACTGAGATGCTGGGATGTGTGTCCACTGGAAGGACATTGAGATGCTGGGATGTGTGTCCCCTGGAAGGACATTGAGATGCTGGGATGTGTGTCCCCTGGATGGACATTGAGATGCTGGGATGTGTGTCCACTGGAAGGACATTGAGGTGCTGGGATGTGTGTCCCCTGGAAGGACATTGAGATGCTGAGATGTGTGTCCACTGGAAGGACATTGAGATGCTGGGATGTGTGTCCCCTGGATGGACATTGAGATGCTGAGATGTGTGTCCCCTGGAAGGACATTGAGGTGCTGGGATGTGTGTCCACTGGAAGGACACTGAGATGCTGGGATGTGTGTCCCCTGAAAGGACATTGAGGTGCTGGGATGTGTGTCCACTGGAAGGACATTGAGATGCTGGGATGTGTGTCCCCTGGAAAGACATTGAGATGCTGGGATGTGTGTCCCCTGGAAGGACATTGAGATGCTGGGATGTGTGTCCCCCGGAAGGACATTGAGGTGCTGGGATGTGTGTCCGGAGAAGGGAAATGAAGCTGGGGAAGAGTCTGGAGCATATATCCTGTGAGGAATGGCTCAGCCTGGAGAAAAGGAGGCGCAGAGGGGACCTTCTGGCTCTCCACAATGCCCTGACAGAAGGTTGCAGAAAGGTAGTGGTTGGTCTCTTCTCCCACGTAACAAGTGACAGGACAAGAGAACAGAGTTTTGAACTGTGCCGGGGGTGGTTTGAGATTGGACATCAGGAACAATTTCTCCATGGAAAGGGTGTCAGGCATTGGAAGGGGCTGTGCAGGGAGGCGGTGGAGGTGCCCAAGGGAGGCCTGGACATGGCACTCAGTGCTCTGAGCTGGTGACAAGGCGGGGATTGGCCACAGCTTGGACTCGATGATGCCAGAGGACTTTTCCAACCTCAATGATTTTGGGACACCCCGTTCAGGCCACGCCCACCCAGCACTGACCACGCCCCCCAGGAGTGCCCCGTTCCGCTTTGTGCAGGGCGCAGCGCTAGGGGGCGGAGCCTGCTCGCTTTCCCCGCCCCTTTGTCCAGCTTGGCCCCGCCCCTTTGTTCCGCTTGACTCCGCCCCCACGCTGGCACCGCCCCTTTGTCCTGCTTGCCCCGCCCCTTTGTCCCACTTGGCCCCGCCCCTCCGTCCCACTTGGCTCCGCCCCCGCACTGGCCCCGCCCCTCTGTCCCGCTGGCCCCGCCCCTCTGTCCCTCTGTCCCTGCCCCTTTGTCCCGCTGGCCCCGCCCCTTTGTCCCGCTGGCCCCGCCCCTCTGTCCCTCTGTCCCTGCCCCTTTGTCCCGCTGGCCCCGCCCCTCTGTCCCGCTGGCCCCGCCCCTCTGTCCCGCTGGCCCCGCCCCGGTGGCGGTGGCGGTGGCGGTGGCGGTGGCGGTGGCGGTGGCGGTGCCGGGCCCGCAGCGGCGCCGGTGCCGCGCGGTTCGGGGCGCTGGGCCCGCACACGGCCACACGTGCGGGGCCGGGCCGCGCCTCCCGCGCCTCCCCCGCCGCTCCTCGGGGTTATTCCGGGTGACGGAGGAAGCCGCAGCCGCGGGGCCGCCCCGGCTCGAGGAGGAGCCGCTGCCGCCGCCGCCGAGCACCTGCCCGCCCCCGGCCCGCCCCGTCTCCCCGGCGCGGGGCCGGCGGTAGCGGCGCGGCCGTAGCGACCCGCAGCATCCCCCGGCTCGGGCCGTGGCCGCAGCGGAGCCGTGAGTACCGCCGGGCACGGCCCTGCCGCCCGCACCTCCTCTCCTCTTCCTCTCCGTCTCCC
Source organism: Acanthornis magna (assembly GCA_036785705.1). NCBI lineage: Eukaryota > Metazoa > Chordata > Aves > Passeriformes > Acanthizidae > Acanthornis > Acanthornis magna. Next base: position 1,378,795 of record JAWUZG010000286.1, read on the forward strand.
TCCTCCTCTCCCTCCTCTCCCTCCCCCTGTCCCTCTTCCCGGCGGGGCCGGGGCGCGCAGACCCCGCGGGCGGAGGGGAGCGGAGGGGTCACCGGGCACACCGGAAGGGTTACGGGATGGGGGCACACCGGAGGGGTCACGGGGGATGATGGGGGGACCCCCAGAGGAGCTGCCTCTCCATCACTCCCGGCGCTGCTCCTGCGCATCCCTCCTCGGAGAGCAAGTTTGCTTTTGGGGTACCACGCAGAACGTCCGGGAGGAGAACCGGCGCCGTTTCGGAAGGTTTTGGCACAACTGGTGTCGTTTCCAAATATTTCCAGAGCTTTGGAGCGGCCGATGCCGTTCCCAGCCTCGGTGGGCACTGTCTCTGCACCGCGGCATCATCTCCGGGGCCGGCAGCATCCCTGTGCCCTCCTTCCCTGTCCTCTGCCAAGTCCTGGCGAGATCCCGCTGCAAAAGGGAAGAGCCGCAGCTCCGGAGCCCCGGGAGCAGCCGCAGAGCGGGGCTGGCCTGGCCGCTGTCCCCTGCCCTCGCTGGGGCACTCGGGGATTCAGTGCTGGTGCTGCTGGGCGAGCTGAAGGGCACGGGGAGAAACATCGCCTCGGGTTTTCTGGAAACTTGTGGGGGACGCGGGATGCAGCTTTTTTGTGGCCTCTGCAGTGGCTGTCAGGGCAGAGGGCTCTCCTTGAGCCACAGCATCGCTGCTGCTGCTGGAGCTGGAGCAGGTCCCGGCAGCTCGGGCCAGCCTGGCAGCTGGGCTGGTTCTGCTGCCTGAGCAAATGCCTCTCTCTCGGGGGAATGGCAGCCCTGGGACCCCGGCGAGGAAGGAGAAGGTGTCTGTCCCCGCTGTGTGTGCCACCAGCCAGGCTCCTGTGCCAGGCTCAGCCTGCAGGAGCAGTGGCCCTGCTTTGATGTGTCTCTGTGCAGGAAGTCACCTCTCTTTGGCTTCAGTGCCTGCTGTCCCATAGCATTATTTCAGGGGGCTCTGCATTGCTGGAGGTGATTCTGGGGTGATTCAGCAACACGTGGATGTTTCTGGGTGCCTTTTGCACCAGGAGGTGCTGGTTTGTCCCAGGTTCAGTGTTTTGGGGCTCGCTGACCCTTCAGTGTCCAGCGGCCTGTTGGTTTTCATCCCTGCGGCCAAACCAAACCCTCTCTGCCATCCCTTCCCTCTGCACCCCGAGTTTCTCTCCCGACCCGCGAACATCTGCTGGAAATCCTTTATTCAGCACAGCAGTGAGTAAGACTCAGGGAGATGTTGGGTGTAGAGATCTGAGTTTCCTTCCTGAGCACTGAGTGATTAATGAATCACAGCAAAGAGCAGCTAATTCAGAGCACACCAGGAGCTGGCAGGCGTAACAGGCACCTGCTCTCTTGGCTCCGGAGCTCAGCATCCGAACGGAGCTGCTCCTGAGCATCTTGGGGAGCTGCGATGGTCCCTGATGCTTCCTGTCAGCTGAGGTCAGCTCGGTGGGGGTGGCAGTGGGACGTCTTTGTTCTGCCAGCACAGACAGCGGCCATCTGTCCCTGCTCCCTCACGCCAGCCTGGGCCTCTGTAGATGGAATGGGAATCAAAGCAGGCGTCCTCTGAAGGCTGAAGATCTGCTGGGGAGGCTGCTCTGGGTTCTTGTTTTGCTGCATTTCAGCCTCAGCAGCTCCAGAAATGGAGCAGCCCCGCTGGAGTGCCAGGGCTCCAGTGCTGCCTCCTGGAGCTGCTCAGGAGCTGGGGCCCTGCCTCCAAACCCTGGGGCATTGGGAGGCTTGGGAGGCTTCATCTGCTCTGCCTGGCCTGCTGCAAACCAGCCCTAAACGATGTGGCTGCTCAGGGACACGAATTCGAGCTCCTCCAGCCACAATTCCTGGGGTCTGGGACCTGCTGGCCTTGGCAGGTCCCCAGTGTGCCAGCGAGCTCAAGGCCATGCTGTCACATGCTCCTCGGAGCTCAGTTTTTGGGGATGTGGCCTGTGCTGCTGCTTGCCAGAAGATGTGAGGGAATTCTTTTGTTTTCTGGCTTGAAAAGACTTTCCCACTGCTGCTCAGAGGCTCAGAGCTTGTTCAGAGCAGGAGTTGCAGAGCTGGTGTGGTCTGTGTTGCCAGCGAGGGGCTGGAGAGGCCTTGGGAGCCATCCCTGAACGTGGTGTGGGTGCTGTGGGAGGGCTGAGCCAGGTGATGCTCTCTGCTGACCTCCTGCCTTGGAGAGGCAGCAGAATTACTCTGTGTCTTGTCCTCTGTGAAAGATCTTCCTCTGTTTGCAGCCAGCAGATCTGAGTGCTTTCTCCTTCTTCCCCTGCTGCTCTTTCCTTCTTTCCCTGCTGCTCTTTCCTTCTTCCCCTGCTGCTCTTTCCTTTTTCCCTGCTATTCTTTCCTTCTTTCCCTGCTGCTCTTTCCTTCTTTCCCTGCTGCTCTTTCCTTCTTCCCCTGCTGCTCTTTCCTTTTTCCCTGCTATTCTTTCCTTCTTTCCCTGCTGCTCTTTCCTTCTTCCCTGCTGCTCTTTCCTTCTTCCCCTGCTGCTCTTTCCTTCTTCCCCTGCTGCTCTTTCCTTCTTCCCCTGCTGCTCTTTCCTTCTTCCCTGCTGCTCTTTCCTTCTTCCCCTGCTGCTCTTTCCTTCTTCCCTGCTGCTCTTTCCTTCTTCCCTGCTGCTCTTTCCTTCTTCCCCTGCTGCTCTTTCCTTCTTCCCCTGCTGCTCTTTCCTTCTTCCCCTGCTGCTCTTTCCTTCTTCCCTGCTGCTCTTTCCTTCTTCCCCTGCTGCTCTTTCCGTCTTTCCCTTCAGAGGCCAAGTGGTGTCTCCTGCTGAGTCTCCCCAAATCCATCGCTGTCCTGTGCCATCAGGGCACTGCTGAGCAGTGCTGACGTTCTGAGCTGGCCCAGTGTCACCTGGAGCCACCAGCAACTGGCCCAGCACAGAGGTGAAGGGCACAGTCCCTCCTTGAGCCGAGGATGCTGCAGGGAGAGAGCTCCTGGAGGGAGGGAGTCAGGAGTGGGGATGTGCTCTGCTCAGGCTGCCCTGAGCGCCCTCACCTTGTGTTTACCTGTCTGAAAACGAGCTGGGGACAGAGATGTGTGCCCCAGGAGAGAGCAGGGATCCCCCAGGGATGGGCAGTGCTGGTGCTGGCACTGCTGCCTGGCCAGGGCACTTGGCTTTATGTGCCAGGGTTTGGCACTGCCTGTGCCCTAAACCAGCGCTGGGTGCGACAGAGGCTCCTCTGCCGTGTCTGCTGGGGGACACTGGCAAGGGGAATCAGGACATGGCCCACGTTTCCAGGCCCTGACAGAGCCAAGGGCTCATTTTGCTCAGGTTTTGGTGTGCTTTGTGCTGGACTGTGCGAGTTGCAGTCTAAGCCCAGTGCAGCTGGGGAGCTGCAGCTTTCGCTGAGCATCTCAAGGCAGGAATCCATTTCCATTCCTTGTTTTTCCCTAACCTGGGAATTCATCGGTCCCAAACCTCCTCAAGTCCTGAGCCTCACAGCCAATTACTTGAAAATGACCCAAATATTGGCACAGATGCCCCAAATCCCTCAGCCACGGAGTCCTGCTTGGAGCTGCAAAACACAGGAGACAAATGTGAGTTTGGAGGAGTCTGAAGGAAGAGCTGCTGTCTGAGGGGAGCGAGGAGAAGGTTGGGGGCCCTGGGATGAGGGTGCCCTTCATCCCTCTCAGGTGTGACAATGTCCCCATGCATTGAGGCTCTGCCTCGTGCTCCTTCCTCTCACTTTTTGGGGGCACTGAGAGCAACTTTGAGCTTCCAAACAAAACTCCCAAGGAGTACCAAGGGGCGAGGCTTTAATTAGGAGAGTCCTCCAGCCTCGCGTGTGCACCAGGGCCTGCTGCTGGCAGCCCAGGGAGCTGCTGAGAGGCTCTGCCGAGGTCAATGTGCCGAGTGCCCTTCTCGCCTGGAGCCAGCTCTCCGTCTGTGCCGTGGAGCTGCAACTGAGCGCAGCTTTTCCCTGTCCTCCCCACCCCCTTGCCTTGCCGAGGCTCCACATCCTCGCTGGCAGCTTGTCACTTCTCTGCAGATGTCTAGACAGGAGGATTCAGTGCGTGTCAGTTATGCCTAATTCATTAAAAAAAAAAAAAAAAAAAAAAAAAGCCCCAACCCTACTGGGAGCTGGGGATTCTCAGTCCTGCAGACTCAGCGCTGTCTGTGCTGCCCTGCGCTGCCTCGAGGCTCCCTCGGAGCAGATTAATTCCAGGGATCTGCAGGAGCAGCCGGAGCTCGGCGAGGGAAGGCAGGGGCAGCGCTGGCAGAGGGACCAGAGGGGACGAGAGGAGGTTTGGAGGGGTTTTGGGGCTGGGCTGTGCTCCTTCTCGCCGCTCCTCACCCTGTTTGTGTGCTCCTGGCACACTCGTGTCTGTCAGGAGCTGGCACAGGGGTCCAGCATCCCTGGCCCTGCCAGCTCCCCAATCCCAGTGTCCCCCAAGGGCAGGGCTGCTCCCAGGAGGGACAGCTCCCCAATCCCAGTGTCCCCCGAAGGCAGGGCGGAGGGACAGCTCCCCAATCCCAGTGTCCCCCCAAAGGCAGGGCGGAGGGACAGCTCCTCAATCCCAGTGTCCCCCAAAGGCAGGGCTGCTCCCAGGAGGGACAGCTCCCCAATTCCAGTGTCCCCCAAAGGCAGGGCTGCTCCCAGGAGGGACAGCTCCCCAATCCCAGTGTCCCCCAAAGGCAGGGCTGCTCCCAGTAGGGACAGCTCCCCAATCCCAGTGTCCCCCGAAGGCAGGGCTGCTCCCAGGAGGGACAGCTCCTCAATTCCAGTGTCCCCCAAGGGCAGGGCGGAGGGACAGCTCCCCAGTCCCAGTGTCCCCCGAAGGCAGAGCGGAGGGACAGCTCCCCAGTCCCAGTGCCCCCCCAAGGGCAGGGCTGCTCCCAGGAGGGACAGCTCCCCAATCCCAGCATCCCCCCAAAGGCAGGGCTGCTCCCAGGAGGGACAGCTCCCCAATCCCAGTGCCCCCCCAAAGGCAGGGCTGCTCCCAGGAGGGACAGCTCCCCAATCCCAGTGTCCCCCGAAGGCAGGGCTGCTCCCAGGAGGGACAGCTCCCCAATCCCAGTGTCCCCCGAAGGCAGGGCTGCTCCCAGGAGGGACAGCTCCCCAATCCCAGTGTCCCCCAAAGGCAGGGCTGCTCCCAGGAGGGACAGCTCCCCAATCCCAGTGTCCCCCGAAGGCAGGGCTGCTCCCAGGAGGGACAGCTCCCCAGTCCCAGTGCCCCCCAAGGGCAGGGCTGCCCCCAGGAGGGACAGCTCCCCAGTCCCAGTGTCCCCCAAAGGCAGGGCTGCTCCCAGGAGGGACAGCTCCCCAGTCCCAGTGTCCCCCAAAGGCAGGGCTGCTCCCAGGAGGGACAGCTTCTCAATCCCAGTGTCCCCCCGAAGGCAGGGCAGAGGCACAGCTCCCCAATCCCAGTGTCCCTCCGAAGGCAGGGCTGCTCCCAGGAGGGACAGCTCCCCAATCCCAGTGTCCCCCGAAGGCAGAGTGTAGGGACAGCTCCCCAATCCCAGTGCCCCCCCAAGGGCAGGGCAGAGGGACAGCTCCCTTCCATCCGTGTTTGCAGCCCTGACCTCAGTGCAGGTGCAGGAACGAGCCCTGGGCAGCTGAGGATCTGCAGCTCAGAGCATCTCGCTGCTCCTGAGGCTGCTCCCTCCCTCTGCCTCCTGCAAGTGCTGACTCTTGCAGCCCGAGCACACCACGAGCCTGATGTGAGCGGGAGCTGCTGCACGCTGTCAGGGCCTGTCTGAGTTCCCTGGGCTCAGCCTTGCAAGGGCTGGGGAAGGACCGAACCCCAAAGCGTCCCACTGAGCAGATTTTTCTGTGTCAGTGACACTGAAGTGACACATCCTGGTGGGGACAGCTGTCTGGATTGAGTGCCTGCTTTGCATCTGGGTCCTGGGCATGCACAGTTGGATGGTTCCCATCCTCTTCAGTGGTGTTTATTGTGGGGAAGGGAGCAGGAAAGGTAGGAATAGAATTTATTTTGTAATGGGCCCTCTGAAAGAAGGAATGATTTGGAATATCCAAGTTTGAGAGGTAAGGGCAGTACATATCTGCTGTAGGTTGTGACAGCAGCCCTGGCATTTGATTATTGATGACAAAATGCTGCTCCACTGTGATCCCCTCGTTCCCCAGGGATCCAAGCTTTTGCTCCATCCCAGGGGGAGTTTGTGCTGCTGTGGAGGGCACTGCTTTGGCTTCAGCAGCACTGCCCTGAGAGGGGACCTGGCACCACGGGGCCACCTCCCAGACCTGCCTCGTGCTGCTGTGACACTCTGGGCTCGGGGTGGGAGCTTTGTGCCTCATCCGAAGGCAGCACTCGTGTGGGAGAGGCAGAGCTGTGCACAAACAGCTGATTCTCCAGGAGGGAGGCACACAGGGATGTGGCACAAAGGGATGGGGACACATGGAGGGGATGGATTGAAGCTTGACTGCGCGTCAGGCCTCAGGGCATGGGGGCTGTCCCTGATCCTGTCCCCACCACGGCAGCAGCTGCACAGGATGTGTCTCTGCTGCCTCCCAGCCCTCCTGCCAGACACAAAATCCCCATCCAGGCTGACAACAAAAAGCCATTCTGCAGGTCCTTCCTGGGGAAAGGGCCGGCTCGGAACTTCTCCCTGGAGAATCCTCTGTTCTCTGTTTATTGCTCAGCACACTTCTTTTCACTCCCAGCAAAATATGGTTTTTTGTGCCGAGAGAACAGACCTCCCTTTGGGCAGGGATCATTTGCATTAATTAACAGAGCTGTTATGCATGGCCACGCTCTGGCGCAGAGGAGCCAAACAAACGCCTCTTTTTTTTGGGGGGGTTTTTTTTTGTGCCATAACCTCCGAGTTATTCCAGGGGAGGCAGCGCATCCGTCCCAGCCCGTGGGGACACGTGTGCTGCTGCTGCCCAAAAAAGTGGGCCTGTGCTTCCTCTGGAGCCCTGGACACTGCTGCACTGTCTCCTGTGGCCCAGGCACTGCTCCCCATTAATCACACCCCACGGACCCTCATTTCCTGGGAATGAAGTTTTAACAAGGAAATCAGGAATATTTCGTGCTGCCAGCGAGGTGGGGAGCTCGGCACGGGGAGCAGCACTGGGGTGCTCCATCCCTTTGTCCACAAAGGTTTTGTTCTGATCCGTTAAAGCAGGAGAGTTCTGATGGGAACGAGTTCTTGTGGGGTGGAGGGGAGGGTGGGCAGTGGGACTGACCCACGGCAGGGCTGCAGGAGGGTGACACTGTCCCACGGGGGTGGCAGGGGGTCCTGCCCCTGCTGTGGATCCAGGAGCTGCCATCCCTCACTCCCAGCCCCCTGGGGGGATGAGGAGAGAGCTTCAGAGCTGGGACATGACTTAAATACTGATGGGGACAAATGTGCTCAGCGGTGGATGACACAGAGAAAGCAGCCCCAGTGGAGGGGGAAACCCTGGGGCTTGGAGCTGGGGATGGGAATAAAGGTGGGGAAGCTCTGTCTGCTCCCTGCCCTAAAGCAGGTCTGGGAAAGGACCTTGGAGCCTGACCCTGACCCCGACCCTGACCCCAACCCTGACCCTCTGCAGCCCAGATTAATAATAATAATAATAATAATAATAATAATAATAATAATAATAATAATAATAATATTCTTATAATTATTATGTTTTATTATATTAAAAATTAAATATAATATAATGCTAAATTATTATACTTTATTAATAATAATTATAAAAATGAATTATTATTATCAACCTCTGTTCTGTGTGGGCATCTCATCAGCAGTGTCCACCCGTGTGGATTGGGACATGGGCTGTCCTGGGGATGCTGCAGCCTCCCGAGCTGGGGCGTGGGAGAGCACCACACTCCTGGGCTCCTCTTGGCTGCCAAGGGCGCGGTGGCATCCTGCTGTCCCTGCCTGCGCCGTGTGCCCGAGCCCTCCCCGCTGCCAGGGAGAGAGAGGAGGAATCTCGGAGCACTCCGGGTGATGCAAATAGAAAAGGGCATTGCAGGCTTCTCCCCGCTCAGGAAACATGTTTATTCATCTTTTTTCCTCCCCCAGACTCTCGTACGTGCTACAACTGCTCTTTAAAAAGGGCCTGGCTGGCTGAGCAGGCACAGGATGCTGGGTTGCTATTTTTAGGCTCAGCGGGGCTGATGTGGAGGTGTGTGAGGAGCGGGAGGCTGAGGGGATTCTCTCGCCGCAGGGATGCGGGGGCAGCTCACAGCTCGGGTTTGATTCAAGCTGCCTTTTTTCCTGCTGCTCCCTCCCCCTCCTTCCTCCTGCTGCTGCTCAGTCATTCCCTGCTCGCTCCCCAGCTTTTGGGTGCTGCTGGCACCGAGCAGCCAAAGGCCTTTCCAAGCAGCGTGGATGCGAACAGCACCAGGGGGAGGAAAGTGCTGCATGAATAAATGGGCCTTGATCAGGCAGTTTTTGTTTTCCTGGAATCACAGAACGGTTTGGGTTGGAAGGGATTGTGAAATCCATCCAGTTCCATGGGCAGGGACTCCTTCTCTATCCCAGGGTGCTCAGAGCTCCATCCAGCCTGGCCTGGGACACTCCCAGGGATCCAGGGACAGCCACAGCTTCTCTGGGAAATCCATTCCAGGGCCTCCTCACCCTCGCGGGGAAGAATTCCTTCCCTACATTGAACCTGAATTTCCCCTCTTTGTTTGAACCAAATGACATTTCCCTGGCGGGGTCTGCTCAGAGCTGTCCTCGCACAGGACCTGCGAGCCTGGTGGCTCCTGCAGGGATTCTGCAGGGCTGGAGCTGCTCCTGCCCGGATAACTCTTTGCTTTCCCCACCCCAGAGCCGGTGGGAGGGGCAGCCCCCCTCCCCTGCCCGCCGCAGCCATGGAAGGAGGCGTGCAGCTCCTCAACCGCGACGGGCACAGCATCTCGCACAACTCCAAGCGCCACTACCACGACGCCTTCGTGTGCATGAACCGCATGCGGCAGCGGGGGCTGCTCTGCGACATCGTCCTGCACGTGGCCACCAAGGAGATCAAGGCCCACAAGGTGGTGCTGGCGTCGTGCAGCCCCTACTTCCACGCCATGTTCACAAGCAAGTAGAGTCCTCTCTTCCCCACCGCCAGGCTGGCCCTGCTCTCGGCCCTCCCCTCTGCCAACCCTTCCCGCTCTGTCCCACTGCCTGTTCTTGCTGCCCTGCCCTTCCACGTGGGATTTCTGTGATCAACACCGGTGATATTCCTCATTTCGCTCCCTTCCCTGAGTCCCCTGGCCCACGCACGGTGCCGCTCCTGCAGACCTGGCCCCTGTTCCCTAGAGCTGGGCAGAAAACCTTCCAAAAACCAGCAGCTTGTTCCATTTCCAGGTCAAATCCTCCGTTTCCCTCCCCTCCCTGAACCCCTCTGCCTATGCACAGGATCCTGCTCCCTCTCCTATTGACCTGGCCCCCACTCCCTAGAGCTGGGCACGAAACCTTCCAAAAACCAGCAGCTTGTTCCATTTCCAGGTCAAATCCTCCATTTCCCTCCCTTCCCTGAATCCCTCTGCCTATACACAGGATCCTGCTCCCTCTCCTGCAGACCTGGCCCCCACTCCCTAAAGCTGGGCACGAAACCTTCCAAAAACAATCAGCTTGTTCCATTCATGGTTAAATTCTCCCTTCTCTGAACCCCTCTGCCTATGCACAGGATCCTGCTCCCTCTCCTATTGACCTGGCCCCCAATCCCTAGAGCTGGGCAGGAAACCTTCCAAAAACCAGCAGCTTGTTCCATTTCCAGGTCAAATCCTCCATTTCCCTCCCCTCCCTGAATCCCTCTGCCTATGCACAGGATCCTGCTCCCTCTCCTATTGACCTGGCCCCCAATCCCTAAAGCTGGGCAGGAATCCTTCCAAAAACAATCAGCTTGTTCCATTCATGGTTAAATTCTCCCTTCTCTGAACCCCTCTGCCTATGCACAGGATCCTGCTCCCTCTCCTATTGACCTGGCCCCCGTTCCCTAGAGCTGGGCAGGAAACCTTCCAAAAACCAGCAGCTTGTTCCATTTCCAGGTCAAATCCTCCATGTCCCTCCCCTCCCTGAACCCCTCTGCCTATGCACAGGATCCTGCTCCCTCTCCTATTGACCTGGCCCCCATTCCCTAGAGCTGGGCAGGAAACCTTCCAAAAACAATCAGCTTGTTCCATTCGTGGTTAAATTCTCCCTTCCCTGAATCCCTCTGCCTATGCACAGGATCCTGATCCCTCTCCTATTGACCTGGCCCCCAATCCCTAGAGCTGGGCACGAAACCTTCCAAAAACCAGCAGCTTGTTCCATTTCCAGGTCAAATCCTCCATGTCCCTCCCCTCCCTGAACCCCTCTGCCTATGCACAGGATCCTGGTCCCCCTCCTGCAGACCTGGCCCCCGTTCCCTAGAGCTGGGCAGGAAACCTTCCAAAAACCAGCAGCTTGTTCCACGCATGGTTAAATCCTCCATTTCCCTCCCTCCCCTGAACCCCTCTGCCCACAGCCCCCTGCACAGGTGTCCTGTCCCCCTCCTGCAGACCTGGCCCCATTCCCTAGAGCTGGGCAGGAAACCTCCCTGGGCTGTGACGGGGAGGTGGATACAGCTCATTCCACACATCCTCCTGGGGGGAAGCAGCCCTGCTGGGGGATTTTTGTTCATTTCTGGTGTCCTTTGCCCCAGATGAGATGAGTGAGAGCCGCCAGACCCATGTGACACTGCATGACATCGACCCGCAGGCGCTGGAGCAGCTGGTGCAGTATGCCTACACGGCTGAGATCGTGGTGGGAGAGGGCAACGTGCAGGTAGGAGCTTTTCCCCCGAATCCCCCTTCTCCACAAAGCTCTTCTGTACGAGATTTGCCTCCTGGGGACTCCTCTCTCCGTCTGCTCAGCACTGCCAGCTGTGTTTCTGTGGTGGCAGCTGATCTGGCAGTGTTCAGGGAGCTGAGCTGCTTCCCTTCCCAGAGGTGCTGGGAATGGCTCCTCAAAGCCCTGGGCAGTTCCCAGCTCCATTCCTGAGCACCTGCCGTTCTCCTGGGGGTCCTGGGGGGTGTTTCAGGTGTCCTTCCCAGCTGCTCTGCACCTCAGAAAGCAGGACTGCTCTGTCCTTTCTGTGCTTCTGTGCCTGAAGGTGCTCTCCAAACCTGCTCTGCTCATGACTCGCAGTGGGACAAGGGCAGAAATCATTTCCTCGCCCTGGGAACTCCCTTTTCCCCCATTCTTTTCCACCGTGCCAGACCCTTCTCCCTGCTGCCAGCCTGCTTCAGCTCAATGGTGTGCGGGACGCTTGCTGCAAGTTCCTGCTCAGCCAGCTCGACCCCTCCAACTGCCTGGGCATCCGGGGCTTTGCTGACACCCACTCCTGCAGCGACCTCCTCAAGTCTGCCCACAAGTACGTCCTCCAGCACTTCGTGGAGGTGTCCAAGACAGAGGAGTTCATGTTGCTGCCTCTCAAACAGGTGAGGCCCTGCTGGCTGCCTGCAGCAGAGCTTTTCCTGCTCCGTCCGGGAGTGGAAAGGGATGTGCTCTGAGGGGACAGGGTTTGGCAGGGGATTGCACAGATTCTGGGGTTTGGTTCTCTGTGTTCAGTCTGTCAGCAAGCTGAGTCCCACGGGGAGTGAGGATGGGAGGGTGGGGCAGGGGTGGTTTTGGGCACTGGTGCTCGCCACGGGAGCTCTGAGCACACTGCCCTGGCTCTGGGAGCACAGCCCAGGGAATGAGTCCTGCCTGCCCCAGGCACGTAGCTGGGATGTTTAAATCAGAGCTCAGCTGATGTTTCCTGCTCCTCATCGTGTGGGGCCAGGCTGGCTCCAGCTCATCTGCTGGCCCTGGCCAGGAGCAATTCCCTGTCCTTGCTCGGCATCCCTGCCCTGTGTGGGCCCTCAGCAGCACCAGACACCTCCCTTCACCCATTCCCGGGGCAGGGGAGGGTGACAGTGAGGGGAGGGGACGCATCTGCCCCTGCTCCAGCTCTGCAGTCCTTGGCAGAGTTCTGGAGCAGCCTGGGGCTGTCCCAGGATATAGGGAAGGGGTGCGTGCCTTCCCACAGAGTCATCCCCCCGATCCCCCTGACATCGACTGGAATTGTCAGGCATTGCAGAGGATGCAGAGCCAGGGAGAATGGTCAGAGATGTCCCCACAAAGCTGCTTTGGGGCACCCAGCACATCCAGGAGCCAGGGCCGTGCCTCCAGCCCTGCTGTTCCCCTGGGCCGTGCGCTGGGCGGTGGGAACGGCTCCTTCCCTCCCGGCGCACACCAAGCAGCCCTGCCCTCCCCACCCCTGCAGGTGCTGGACCTCATTTCTAGCGACAGCCTCAACGTGCCCTCGGAGGAGGAGGTGTACAGGGCTGTGCTCAGCTGGGTCAAGCACGACGTGGACAGCAGGAGACAGCACGTGCCCAGGGTGAGAGGGCTGGGAAGGGAAGGGGCCTGGGAGAGGGCCCTGGTTGTGCCCACGAGGTCCTGGGCTGGCTGGGTACATGGCTGGAGGGAGCAGCAGGTCCCTGCTGTGCCACTTCCAGTCCAGCTTGGAAGGGACCTTGAATCCCATCTCATGCCACCCCCTGCCACGGGCAGGGACACCTGTCACTATCCCAGGTCGCTCCAAGCGCTGTCCCACCTGCCCTTGGACACTTCAGGGATGGGACAGCCCCAGGGCAACCTGTGCCAGGGCCTCCCCACCCTCTGAGTAAAGAATTTCTCCCCGATCCCTAAGCTCAGTCTCTCCCCTCTTAGTTCAACCCTGTCCCCGTGCCCTGTCCCCATGGTCGCTCTGCTGTCCCCCCCAGCTCATGAAGTGCGTGCGGCTGCCGCTGCTGAGCCGCGATTTCCTCATGAGCAACGTGGACACGGAGCTGCTGGTGCGGCACCACTCGGAGTGCAAGGACCTGCTGATCGAGGCCCTCAAGTACCACCTGATGCCCGAGCAGAGAGGGGTCCTGAGCAACAGCCGGACGCGGCCGCGGCGCTGCGAGGGTGCCAGCACCGTGCTCTTCGCTGTGGGTAAGGCCCTGCCGCCCCCAGCCCCGACCCCACCCCAGCCTGGGCTGTCTGGGCTGTGGTGATGCCTAAAACACAGGCTACCTGAAATAAATTAGGAGTATAAAAAGCAGACAATTTATTCAAGGCCTGCAAAGGCCTTGAAGGTACATTCGGGCAAGCAAAGCCTCCTGTCGGGGACGACACCCAAAATGGACCCTGGGTCATGAGCCCTTCACCTTTTACAAGTTCTGTCCCATTAGCATATTGGCCCTTAATTCTCCAATCACTTAGATTCCAATCACTCCAATCCTTAGATGATGATGTTCACCACCCCAGGCCCGCTCCCCCCATCTCACAGTTGTTTACATATTTTCGGGCCCTAAGGCAACGAACATGTCCTTGGATATGTATTCAGAGAGCCTTGTTTGGCCAAAGGTGCTGGGAACAGAGGATTTTAGCACTTTGTGAGGAGCACAGAACTGCAGCAAGTTACAGACACACAAAGAGTAAAAAACTAGAAATACCTGAAGGCGTCAGTGGTTGCTCTGTTTGCCCTCCCCGAGCAGGTGGAGGGAGCCTGTTCGCCATCCACGGGGACTGCGAGGCCTACGACACGCGCACGGACCGCTGGCACATGGTGGCCTCCATGTCCACGCGCAGGGCCCGCGTGGGCGTCGCGGCCATCGGCAACAAGCTCTACGCGGTGGGCGGGTAAGGGGGCGTGGGGTGGGGCAGGGAGGAGCTGGGGAGGGGCACAGAGCTGCTCTGGGAGCAGGGGTGGCCAGCAGAGCCTCCCGGAGCCAGCACAACCCGGGGTCTTGGGGATGGCGATGGAAAAGACCCTTCCCCGCACTGTAAGTTCTCCAGGCCTCAGTCTGGGGGTGGCTGCAGCCTGGGCTGGCACAGTTCCCCCCTCATTCCCCTCGGAATCACAGAATGGTTCGGGTTGGAACCTTAAAGCTCATCTCATTCCACCCCCACCATGGGAAGGGACACCTTCCACCATCCCAGGCTGCTCCGAGCCCTGTCCAGCCTGGCCTTGGGAATCCCAGGGATCCAGGGGCAGCCACAGCTCCTCTGAGCAGCCTCTTCTCCTCCCTTTCTCCCCCTGCAGCTACGATGGCACCTCTGACCTGGCCACAGTGGAGTCCTACGACCCTGTCACCAACTCCTGGCAGCCCGAGGTGTCCATGGGCACCAGGAGGAGCTGCCTGGGCGTGGCAGCGCTGCACGGGCTCCTCTACGCTGCCGGGGGGTACGATGGGGCCTCGTGCCTCAACAGGTAGGGATTGCCTTGCTCCGGGCCCTCCCTGCTGTGCATGCGTTTCCCTGGAGCTGGGAGCCCTGCTCCTGACCCTCGGTGGATGTTCTGCAACCCAGCTCCTTCTTCCAACGGGGACACCCCCACTTGGTAGCCCTCTGCCCCAAGAGAGCCCAGCCTCTGTCAGTTCTTCCTCTGTCTCCCCTGCCTATTCCCACCTCCCTCGGGAGCTGTCCCTGCGGGCCCGTGTCCAAGAGCTCTGACCTGGGCTTTTCCAGTGTCCCACCTTTTGTCCCTGTGTCCCTGCCTGCTGCAGCGCCGAGAGGTACGACCCCCTGACAGGCACCTGGACCTCCATCGCGGCCATGAGCACCCGGAGGCGCTACGTCCGCGTGGCGACGCTAGGTGGGTGCTGCCGTGGGGCTGGGGGTGCCGGACAGGCTCTGCCCTGAGGGGCTTCCCTCTGCTGCCCCTCTGCCCTGTCCTGGTGTGCTCCTGCCTCTGCCCCTCTGCTCAGCCTCCTGAGAGATAGGATTTGTCACCCTCTGAGGCAGCTCCCGAGGGGATCCACGGCTTGTGCCGTTCTCCTTTGGCCTGGGGATGAACCCAGGGACCCTGGGGATGAACCCAGGAAGGGATGACCTGATTAGTCCTTCACTGTAGGAGCAGGACAGTCCCTCAGTGATGATCCCAGCCCCACTGTCACTCCCTGGGGATGAAGCCCTGTCCCTAGAAAGGAAGGGATGACCTGATTAGTCCTTCACTGTAGGAGCAGGACAGTCCCTCAGTGATGATCCCAGCCCCACTGTCACCCCAGCAGGAGCTGCACCTCCCTGGGGATGAACCCCTGTCCCTAGAAAGGAAGGATTGACCTGATTAGTCCTTTTCTGTGGGAGCAGGACGGTTCTTCAGTGATGATCCCAGCCCCACTGTCACCCCAGCAGGAGCTGCACCTCCCTGGGGATGAACCCCTGTCCCTAGAAAGGAGGGGACATCCTGGTTAGTCCTTCTCTGTGAGAGCAGGACAGTCCTTCAGTGATGATCCCAGCCCCACTGTCACTCCCTGGGGATGAACCCCTGCCCCTAGAAAGGAAGGGATGACCTGATTAGTCCTCTGTGAGAGCAGGACGGTCCTTCAGTGATGATCCCAGCCCTACTGTCACTCCCTGGGGATGCTTCCCACCCTGCCAGGAGCTGCCCTGTGCGGTGTCCCGGTGTCCCTGTGCCTGTCCCCTGCCCTGCTCTCTGCTCTCAGTGCTGACTCAGAGCCTCCCTCCCCTCCGTGCCCAGCTCCTTCTGAGCCTGCCCAGCCCATCCTGGCATTGCCCTGCTCCAGCCTCCTCCGCTAAAAATATCCCGTGGCTCCGGCAGGGAGCACTGGCAGCTCTGTGAGGAGCAGCTCAGGAAGCAGCAGGAGCAGGAGCTCTTTGGGAAGCTTTGCAGAGGAGCTGCCTGATGAATATTTCACAGCACTCGTGCTGGAAGGGGAGGGCAGCCGGGCTAGCCCTGCTTGAGGAGCTGCCTGGGGCACGGGAGGCTCAGCCTGGAGCTGTGTGGGCCCCTCTGGAGTGGCACCTGTGGTGTTGTGGGGGCTGTGCTGGGACAGGGACATGCCTGCAGCTCATCCCTGTGCCTCTGTGACTGTCTTTGCAGAAGGCAACCTCTATGCAGTCGGGGGCTACGACAGCTCATCCCACTTAGCCACGGTGGAGAAGTACGAGCCCCAGGTAAACACAGCAGATTTGGGTGATTTTTTATTGCTTCTTCCCTCTTTAAGGGTGCCTGGAAGGACTTAAACCACTGTGCATGGGTGTGAGATGGAGGGGTATCAGCAGGGACAGAGCACCCAGGCTGCAATCCTGTGCCCAGTGATCCACAGCTCCTCTGTGAGATCTCTCTGGGAGCTTTCCCACCTCTGTCCCCACTGCCTGTAGTTGTGTAGGAAGAAGAGCTCCTGTCCATGGCCTGGGCTGTTCCCAGCTCCCAGCTGAGCTCCTGCCGAGTGCACAGCCAGCGTGGAGAGCAGGGAGTGTGGCAGGCTGGGGACATGTGCTGTGCCCGGGGACACAGCTCTGCTCCAGCAGGGTAGGTCACTGCAAAAAGATCAAAGAGAAGGTCCTGGAGGCTTTTCATGAGCTGCAAAGCCCCAGCTGCACTCGCACAGATTGGAAATAGATACAGCTCAGCCCCTGTGGCTGGGCTGGCATTCAGCTGGGACACAACTGGTGGCCTGGCACGGGCATCTCTGTGCCCCTGGGATGGCATCTCTGTGCCCTGGGATGGCATCTCTGTGCCCTGGGATGGCATCTCTGTGCCCCTGGGATGGCGTCTCTGTGCCCCTGGGGTGGCATCTCTGTGCGCTGGGATGGCATCTCTGTGCCCCTGGGATGGCATCTCTGTGCCCCTGGGGTGGCATCTCTGTGCCCCTGGGATGGCATCTCTGTGCTCCTGGGACAGCTCCTCCAGCTGCTGCCACACTCTCCTGAGCCAGGCAGCAGAGATTCCTCCTGGGAACTGCGGGAGAGCGGGGAGGAAAGAAGTGGTGTCCCCCAAAAACCCTTTTAGGGCAGGGCTGTTATTCAGGAGCTGTGTGGTCAGAGCAGGGCCGATCCCCCAGAGCTGATGTGTGGGAGATGCCCTGCACGGTGGCTGAAGGACACGCGTTCCCTGTCCCCAGATCAACACCTGGAGCCCCATTGCCAACATGCTGAGCCGCCGCAGCAGCGCGGGCGTGGCCGTGCTCGAGGGGATGCTCTACGTGGCTGGTGGCAATGATGGCACCAGTTGCCTTAACTCTGTGGAGCGCTACAACCCCAAATCCAACACCTGGGAGAGCGTGGCCCCCATGAACATCCGCAGGTAAGGCGCTGTGCCCCGCTCGGGATCCCACCTGGCTGTGCCTCGCTTGGCACTGCAAACCATAAAACACAGACAGATCTGTGTTTTGGTAGGTTTGGAGCTCACCGTGCTCCTGCTGTGCTGAGGGATTGAGGGGGTACAGCAGGGATGTTCTGCACAGGGATTTGTCACTGGTAGCTCGTGGTAATCAGGCAGTCAGCACACGCAAGATGGAGAATAAGGCAAAATTTATTTACAAAACTTTCTTTATATATGCATTAATAGTCTAACAATTATGGGTCGACAGTTTTCCACCCCCTAAAAGGATTGGCTGGAGCCCTACAGCATCCAGTACCCAAACAAAGATTAGAAAAGCACAAGAATTCGGCTTATCTCTATTCCCCGTGAGAAAGAAGAGAAAAACTTTTTAAATAGTGTATCCACAGAGATTTTTCCTCAGCACTCAGTGTGGCCATGAAGAACCAGGGGGTTCAGCTGGCTGAGCCCACGGAGATGCCGCTGGGCTGTGGGAGGATTTAAAGACTCTTGAGAGCCCAGGGATTTTGGGGTTTGTTATTTGATGGGGTTTGGATGAGAGCGTCAGAGCGGAGGGGGAGGTCTGTGGCTCGGTGCTGCGCTCTGCCCGTTTGTGCCCAAATTTTCACGGGGTGTTTGTGGGGCTGGGCACTCCTTTTGTGTGTGAATCCCCCCCACACCCCAGCCTCACCCCCCGTGCTCTCTGCGCCGTCCTTCCAGGAGCACCCACGACCTGGTGGCCATGGACGGGTGGCTTTACGCCGTGGGGGGCAACGACGGCAGCTCCAGCCTGAACTCCATCGAGAAGTACAACCCCCGCACCAACAAGTGGGTGGCAGCCTCGTGCATGTTCACCCGCCGCAGCAGCGTGGGGGTGGCCGTGCTGGAGCTGCTCAACTTCCCCCCGCCCTCGTCACCCACGCTCTCGGTGTCCTCGACGAGCCTTTGACACCTTGGACACCGCGGGTGGCTGTGCCTCGGGCCCGGGGGACAGCGCTGGCACCGGCCCGGCCCTGCGGGACAGCCGCTCGCTCTGAGGGGAGCAGGGCTCCCAGCCCAGCCCTTCTGGGGGGCTCTCCTCGCTCTGGGGACACCCGCGGGTCACCACGCCACCCGCAGCGGCTCCAAATGTGCTTCCAGGGCGAGCCCCTCCCGGAGGGGGCTCTGCCTCCGGCCAGACTCATCTCAGCACCCCCCAAAGGGCTCCTTTGGGCAGGGGAACCCAAACCATTGCTGCTTGTGGGACTGCCATGCCCCAGCCGTGCCCCAGGGCACAGCCAGCCCGGGGCGGCCCCGGGGGGACACGAATGTGCGACCACCGCTCCTCTGAATGTCACTGTAGCCAAACTCACGCCAAGCCTGTCTGCACTGTTCCGGACTCTGGGGCCGCTCCTGGCTCTCGATGGTGTCCCATCGATGCCTTAAACACACCAAGAGAAGAGGAGAAGCCCAGGCCAGGCACGGCCCTGCAGGACAGGGAGGGCCGAGGCAGAGCTGGGTGCAGTGTCCTGACCCCTCCAGGTCTCCCTCACTGCTGAGATCCTGGCCGAGGGGGCTCTGAGTCCCCAACCGGGCAGGGTGGGGAGAGACCTTGGTGGCATTGCTGCCATTGCTGTCCTGGGCTCCAGGACTGGGACTCTGCACCTGGCTCAGCCTGGGAACGGCCTGGCCTGTTTGCTGTTCCCCTCTCTGCAAAGCAGATTCTGGGTTTGTGGAAAGGAATCGGTTCTTGAAGAAGAACAGTCCAGCCTTCTGAATGAGGAGGATTGCCTGGCATTACTTTTTTGGGTATTGATTTTTTGCCTTTTTTTTATTTGAATGCTAATATGACTTCATATCCCTTTATTTTTTACACTGCCCTGGTATTCCCCATCCCCTCTGCTCTTGAGGCAGCAGAGGGGATGCAGTTCCTTTTCTCATTTGTTGAGGAGATGATTCCTGTGCCCTGGAAGATGTTCTCTCTGGGTGGGTGGGGTGTGTGCATGCGTGAGGTGCCAAAACCAGCACGGAAAGGACCATTTCCAATTAGCGACTCCCTGGCGACGAAGCAACCACTTAATGAGCTAAAGGTTGAATAAATGAGTACAGCAAGGCCTGTCCAGAGCCAGGCCCTGTGGGGTGGTGTTTGCAGGGCGTGCTGTGTGAGCTGAGGCACAGATCAGGTGTTCCCACATCCCAGAGGAACGGCTCAACCTCTGGTACCTCAGTAGTGTTCAAATGTAGCATTGGAAATATGCCCAACTGTTTGGAGCTCGTTCCTTCATCCTTTTCTCCCCCCTGCTCCTCATTTCGCACTCGCAGAGTTCAGATTTCGCTCGTGTGGTGCTCGTGGGCCTGAATTTCAAGTAGCAAGAGATTTCTCTATTTTTAGGGGAGTGAAAGAAGAGTTTGAGATGAGGCAGGGACTCCCCAGCTTGAGCTCGTTTTTCTGGCAGTTTGATTTCCCCTGGGCAGGTGCCTGCAGGTTTCCCAAGCCCACGGGCATTCTTCACTAGCCCACTCACAGTGCCTCACGTTGGACACCTGGAATTCCCAGCAGGTTCTGAAAATCAGGGCTGCCTCCTCCTCCAGCCTCTCCCCAAGGACAGTCTGAGCTGCTCAGGCTGAGGAGGCCTTTTTGGCTTTTAGAACAGACTCTAAATCTTCTTTCCGTCCCCTCCTCGCTGCCCCAGCCTGTCACAGCTCAGCAGCTCTGCTGTTCCCTGTCCTGCGCAGGACCCTGGGAGTGCCCAGGCTCTGAGCTTGTCCCTTGGTCCACGTGGGCTGCCCCAGGAAGGTCAAATGAATCTGCTTTGTTCCAAAAAAGGTGAAATCAATGGAACCTGCTCTGTTTTGTGTGTGGGTCTCCACCTGAGCGAGCTCCCAACCCTTTCCATCCCATTCCTACAACCAACATCAGGATTTTACTCTCCTGCTGGAGCCCCTGGCTCCAGGGTGCCCTTTGCAGGATGCTCAGCCCCAAAGCCCCGTGCAGAGGTGGAAGGTGCTGGTGCTGAGGAGCTCAGGAGGGTCAGGAATGGTGAAGGGAGAGCAGAGCCCAGCCCTGGAGCGAGGAGGGGCAGTGCAGGAACTGCCGAGGGGAAACCAGGGCTGGTTTCAAACGAGGAGTGAGGTGTTGGAGCTGGGGCTCCTGGAGCACCCAGAGGGGGCCGTGCCTTGGGGACAAAACCAGAGAGAAGTGAGAAATGCAGCAGCTGAGGGGAATTTTGGTGCCACGTGCCCTTGGCCTCCGCTGGAGCCTGCAGCAGTCACACTGCAAACCGCGTGTGATGCTGTGCTGCCTCCCGAGGAGCAGGGAAAGGGCAGAGGAACTGCTGTCCCCCAGCTGGGTCCTGAGCAATATCCCACCGAGCCTGATCCATGCAAACCCGGCGAGGAGGAGCCCTTTGTCTCTGCTGCCCGAACTATGCAGGTGCTCACTGCTTCCCTGTGCCGGGGGGAAGAGGAGGGAAAGGGCAAAAAACCAATTCCCCAGCAGCTCCTGGGGGTCCCGAGCCCCCTGACCCACACTGTGTGGACACGAGGTGTCAGCATCTGCCCTGGGAGATGCCAGGGTGGGATTGCTCCTGGTGCTGCACGTCCCTTGCCGAGGAGGAGGAGGAGGAGGAGAGCTCGGAGGGGACGTGTGTCTGTGTCTGTCTGTCTGTGCGTAGCAACCCTGTCCGAGGGGAGGAGAACAACTCCGTGTGGCTTCCCTGCCAGCTGTAGTCCGTGCTGTGTCACCCGAGGTGTTCCTTGTACGAATTCCCAGCAGAGGAGTGTCCCCGAGCTGGGGGGCTCCAGGCTCTGGGTGTCTTTCCCAGCGAGGCCAGGCAGGAGCCCTGCCCTGCCATGGGGGCAGAGGTTCCCTTGGCCTCCCTGCTGGGCACACCTGGTCCAGATCCATGTCCAAGCGTCGTCACTTTGATTTCTCTGTAATTTATCCGACTTTATTTATGTGGAACTCTGTTTCTCGGAATTTTTTGCACTACGTGGGACTGGGGAGGGGATACAAGCAATAGAAGCCAACGTGTACAATAAAGATGTTTTCTTGGATACCGAATCCTGCCTCGTGCATCCTTCCTTCTCCCTTCCCTGGCTCGCTCCTGGAGCTGCTCCTGCTGCCCAGAGCAGGGCGAGGATCCCCGGGCAGAGGATGCACTGCTCTGTGTCCGTGTCTGAGCAGCCACTGATGTGCCAGGGGGTTTGGGTTGGATTTTAGGGAAAGGTTCTTCCCCCAGAGGGTGTCGGGCACTGCCCAGGCTCCCCAGGGAATGGACACAGCCCCAGAGCTCCAGGAGCGTTTGGGCAGCGCTGCCAGCGATGCCCAGGGTGGGATTGTTGGGGTCTGTGCAGGGCCAGGAGCTGGACTCTGATCCTTGTGGGTCCCTTCCAGCTCGGGATATTCTGTGAGATCTCATGTGCCTGCATGTCACCGCTGCGGGACTGCCAGTGCTGCTGACAGCTTTCCTGCGGCGAAAATGAGAACAGCATGGGGAACCTCCCCTGGCCCTGCCACCGCCACCCACAGCCCGGCCGTGTGCCCGCGACAGGGGAGCTGGCCCTGCCACTGCCACCCACAGCCCGGCCGTGTGCCCGCGACAGGGGAGCTGGCCCTGTCCTGCTGTCCAAACTGGTGCCAGTGCTGCCCACACTGCTGCCAGTGCTGCCTAAACTGGTGCCAGTGCTGCCCACACTGGGGCCAGTGCTGCCCAAACTGGTGCCAGTGCTGCCCAAACTGGTGCCAGTGCTGCCCACACTGGTGCCAGTGCTGCTGCCCAAACTGGTGCCAGTGCTGCTGCCCAAACTGGTGCCAGTGCTGCCCACACTGGTGCCAGTGCTGCTGCCCAAACTGGTGCCAGTGCTGCCCACACTGGTGCCAGTGCTGCTGCCCACACTGGTGCCAGTGCTGCCCAAACTGGTGCCAGTGCTGCTGCCCAAACTGGTGCCAGTGCTGCCCAAACTGGTGCCCGTGCTGCTGCCCAAACTGGTGCCAGTGCTGCCCAAACTGGTGCCAGTGCTGCTGTCCACACTGGTGCTGTCCTGCTGCCCAAACTGGTGCCAGTGCTGCCCACACTGGTGCCAGTGCTGCCCACACTGGTGCCAGTGCTGCTGCCCAAACTGGTGCCAGTGCTGCCCAAACTGGTGCCAGTGCTGCTCACGGGGAGGGGAACGCTGAGCCCATGTCACGGTGTGGGAGTGCAGGGGTGGTAGGAGCAGGCAGAGCTGCCTGGCACCATCCCTGGGGCCCGAGGGGAGCTGGCCCGCAGTGCCGGAATGCCTGGCGCGACTGCGGCCCCTCGTGTCCCCTCGTGTCCCCTCGTGTCCCCTCGTGTCCCCTTCCCTGCTGCTCCTGCTCCTGCTCGGGGTGCTATAAATAACTGCCGAGCTCCAAAAGCCTTTCTGGAGTCCAGGGCTGCTTCCCTCCGTGGGCTCTGCGAGAGCTTTGTGCCCCCGAGCTGGGGATGGGGGTGCCACCTGGTGCTGGTGCCACCTGGCCCTGCCACCCCTGGCAGTGTCACTGCTGTCCCGGGGAGCAGTGGCAGGACCTGTGACAGCAGCAGGACGCAGTTGTGTCCCCGCTCGGAGCCGGGAGGTTTTATTTAGAACAAACGCTCTGGAGGAGCAGCACGTTTCTGGTCACGGTCTGAGCGCGTTAGGCACGGATCGGAGGGAGAGTCGCACTTTTCCCGAATAAAACACTTTTGGGGCTGTTCGCTGCAATGTCTCCTCGCGGCCAGGAGGTGCTGGGCTGGGCTGAGCTGTCACAGAGCTGTTTCCCAGCTGTGCAGAGGGAACAGAGCTCACACAAGCAACCCCTGCCATGAAAATCACGGAATTTTCTGGTCGGGGCCCTCCTGAGGGGTGTCCCCTGTGTGTCCATCAACCCCGGTTTGATTCCAAAAGATTCTTTAGGAAAACCTCCTCTCAGAGTCCTCCTAAAATAATGTGTAGGTTTGGCACATCACATCCTTTATAGTGATTTCTTACATCACTGTTATTTATATTTGCTAAATCTGATTTTTTTTTTCAAGCATGCTATCAATTCAATTAATTTGGCAAGATCTAATTTCCACAACCCCATGTTGATTTGTATTAATTATGTTCTCCTCCTGTAATTCTCAAAGTTAATCCAACTCCCTCACAGCTGTTACATCATTTTCCCAGGAACCAGCGTTAACTGACAACCCCATAATTATCAGGGTGGTTTTTACCCATGGAAACACTGATATTCCTTTTAAATTATGCAATTGCTTTGCAAATTCTGTGGTCCTGCAAGCCTTAACTGCAACAGCGATCCAAGCCCTTTGTGTTCAGCTCTGTAAAACTTTTTGATGTGAGTTCTCTCTATTTTCTGACCCACAGCATCCAAGTTTTGTGTTTACGTTTTAGCAGCCACACAAAATGAAAAGGGCCTGTCATTTCCTATGGTTGTAATTTCTGGGTTTTTTTTCAGCAGAGAAATGTCACATCTGCATTTACCTTTTGTTTTGCCATTAACTTCTCCTTTTTATTGTTTATATTTCCATGCAGTGAGGGATTCATAGCACAGTCAGGAATCTTCAATTTGCTTCCTTTTAAAGCATTGCTTCTGTAAATACCCCTTTGGTTTTGCTGCTCACGCACATCTCCTTTTGCTCTTTGCTTCCTTGGTCCATTTTCCACCATCCCTAAATTTTGACTAGTGTCCCGATTTCAATTCGATTTCCCCTCTTTGTCATTTTTTCACGCTGCCCATTCATTTTCACATCTTTAACCCCACTGGGCTCCGAGCGCAGCCTTTGGAACCCTTCAAGCACAACCTCGGAGATTTTTGTTAATGCTTAAACAACAATCACCAACATTATCTCGCTGCATCCTTATCTCCGTCCGTGCGGCGGCCGAATTCCATTTGGGAAAAGGCGCTCGGGATGGATTTATTGGTGGCTCCAGCTCCATCCCGCCGGTGGGTCGGCGATGCCGGCTGGCTCTGCCGTTCCGTGGGTGAATTCCCAGCGCACAGGTACCTGCCTCGCCCCTCCCAGCCCGCGGGGCGGGAGCGAGCGGCAGGATTGGGGTTTGGGCTCTGCCCACACCCACTCGAGTCCCGGCGGGCGGAAAGGAGCGGCCGGGAGCGATCGATCCCACACGAATCCCGGCACCGATCCCGCAGGAACCCCGGGACCGATCCCAGACAAATCCCGGGACCGATCCCGGACAGCCCCGGGACTGATCCCGGACAAATCCCGGCACCGATCCCGCACAGCCCCGGCACCGATCCCGCACGAACCCCGGGACCGATCCCAGACAAACCCCGGGACCGATCCCGCAGGAACCCCGGGACCGATCCCGCACGAACCCAGGAACCGATCCCGGACAAACTCCGGCACCGATCCCGGACAAACCCCGGCACCGATCCCGCACAGCCCCGGCTCCGATCCCGCACAGCCCCGGCACCGATCCCGCAGGAACCCCGGCACCGATTCCACACAAACCCCGGCTCCGATCCCGCAGGAACCCCGGCACCGATCCCGCAGGAACCCCGGCACCGATTCCACACAAACCCCGGCTCCGATCCCGCAGGAACCCCGGCTCCGATCCCGCACAGCCCCGGCTCCGGGGCGCTGCCCGCATGGGGAACATCGCCTGTGTCCCGCAGGCTCCCGGCGGCTTCAGGGGCTCCTTCCGAAGGAAACCCTCGCTGAAGAAGGAGTGAGTACCCTCTGGCTCTGGGCTGTGGGAGCGGGGCCGCGTTCCCGGGGGGATCTCTCCCGTGGATCCCCGGCGGGGATTTCCTATTTCCCGGTGGTTTCGGGGCACTGCCAGACCCCGGGACCAGCTCGCCCTAAGTGCCTGGGACGGAATTCTCAACCGGCAGGGAATGCCAGCCCTGGGGAGAAGCACCGCTTAGTTAATTTTTGTTTGGGTTTGTCCCGGCGGGACAAGGTGCAGAACACCGGCTATTTCTTGTTTTCACTCGTGAGTGTTTTTATTCAGAGTTGTGGTGCTGTTGGGAGAAAGTAATATTCCCAGTGCTTGTACTTCAGGGAGAAAGCCCCAAATCCCTGCACTTTGCTGTAGGATTTGGGTTTGTAAGCCCGAAGGAGGAACAGCAGAAAATATCGGTGAAATCCTGTGGGGATTTGGGTGCGGGGCTGGCCGGGGCAGCGCTCAGGTACCGCGGCGATGGGTGGTAGTCCCAAAATAGAGCTTCCCAGGAACGCAGAGCAGCCTTCCCAGCTTTCCACTGCTCCATCAGCACAGGCTGACAGAGCCCTCCTCATTCCGAGCACTCCGGGCTGCAAAAGAGCTCTGGAGGGAACCAGGATGATTCCTCGGGAACCTGCCAGCCCTGTCTGCGTTGGGTTCAGGGTCTGGGCTGTGCCAAACCCCCCAAAACTCTGCCAGGCTGAGGGGCTTCTGATTAAAAGGAGACATTAAACCGTCCCCTTGCTGTCCTGGGCTGCCAGGAACCAGGAGCAAACCTGCAGGAGCCTGGGGAGTTGTTGTGGGGTAAAAAAGAGGGGATCCTTGGGGAGTTTGGGGTGAAGGAGAGGGGATCCTTGGGGAGTTTGGGGTGAAGGAGAGGGGATCCTTGGGGATTTTGGGGTGAAGGAGAGGAGATCCCTTGGGGAGTTTGGGATGAAGGAGAGGTGATCCCTTGGGGATTTTGGGGTGAAGGAGAGGGGATCCTTGGGGAGTTTGGGGTGAGGGAGAGGCGATCCTTGGGGATTTTGGGCCCTGGGGTCTCACAGGTACCTGTGGTGCAGCAGCCAAGCCCCAGAGCACCTCTTGTCCCAGCGGCTCCCAGCTTCCCACGCTCATGGGAATTATCGTGGTTTTCTACTGCAATATGAGAGAGGAACTGCTGGGAAGTCCCAGCAAAGCAATCCCAGCGCTTCCCAACAGCACCAGCGACTGCCTGTACTGGTGTGCACGCAGGGAGAAACTGGGAGCGGGAGGGAAGGGACAGGGAAGCCACAAAGGCAGAAATAAACCCTCCTGGTGAGAATCTGCTGGTGGACACCCAGCCCCACACCAGGGGCTCTGCAGGAGCAGTCAGGGCTGGCTTTGCTCTTTGTGTTCTGCGGTGGAACATTTGTGCTGATTTGGGGGCCCAGATGAGCCAAGCTGATCATTTGGCTGTAAAAAAGCAGAGAAACCTCAACAAGTGCAGCACAGCTCCAGTTCCAATCCTCCCAGGCTGTTTGTCAGCCCTTGGCTGGGCTGGGATGATTCGAAAGCCCGTGACAAATTGCTTGTTTGGTTTCCTACCTTCCTTGTTTCTGGGCAGGATTCACTGTGCATCAGCCTGGATCTGTGTTTCCATGTGTGTGTTTAGGTTTTTTTTCCTTCCCCTTGTAGACAAAATGGCAAGAAAAAGCTGCCCAGCTTTTTTGGGATAGACGGAGGGCAGGAGAGAGACACGACCACCGACAAAATCCTGCAGTATATCCCAGCAAAGGCAAGTACCAACACAGCCAACCCCCTCCCCACCGCTCCAGGGCTTTATTCCCTCCCACCCCGAGCGCAGCACTCCGGAGGGACCCTGGGTTTGGATTTGGGGGCAGCAGCAGCCCAGGAAGGGCTGAGCTGAGTTCCCTGCCCAGGGTGTCCATGCAGGTGTGAGGGGACCTGGATCAGGCAGGAGCTGTGATGGGGTGTGGGGGTGATGCTGGGAGCCACTCAGGGGACATGGGGACATGGGGACATGGGGACATGGGGACATCTCCTCCTGCTGCCTTCCCTCTGGGTTCTCTCGTTTCTGGGGCGAGGGAAGGGAAAAGCCGAGCGAGCTTTGGCAGGTGGGGTGATTCATTCCCACGCTGCAATGAGACGGAGAGGAGTGGATTAGCGAGGAGCTGGGAAGGTAATCAGGAAGGGCAGGGCTGCCCCAGGCACGGCCCAGCCTTGTGCCCACATGGCCTCGTTCCCAGCACTGCTCCTGAAGCAGAGGGGAAACCGGGAGCCCCCGAGGGTTTGGGGGCTCCCCTTGGGTGGGCCAGGGGTGTGGGGGGAATTTGGGGAGCGTTTGGGCTCTGCTGGGTGTTCATCAATCCCGGTGCATGGCGAACAGGCCGTGTGGGTGTGGGGAAGGGGAAACTGAGGCACGGCCTCGGTGCCAGGCAGAGGGAATTGCAGGGAAGGCTCCCCGTGGGAATCAGCTGGATCCAGAGGGATCAGGCAGGTCCTCCTTGGATCCTGGATCCCTCCCTGGGGAAGCAGGACAGCTATCAGTGTTAGCAGATCCTGCAGAAGGAATCCTGGAGAAGGTCACTGGGAGATGGTTGTTTGGGAACCCCAGGGAGTGTGGGATCTCTGGAGGGAAGGAAGGCAGGAGGGTGGAGCTGTGTTCCAGCCTTTCAGCCCCTGGGGCACGGGGGATGCGAACTCCCCTCAGCCACCAGCTCGCTGTGTGGCCTGGAGGAAGGCTCTGCTTTGCCCTTTCCCACCCTGGGTTTGGGGAGCAGCAGCAGCTGCAGGGCTGGGGCAGAGCGGAGCTGTCAGCACAGCGCTCCGGGGCAGCGCACAGGAGATGGGATCACCCAAACCACAGGCGGTTTGGGGCCGGGGCAGGTGGATCCCTGCACAGCAGCCCCGTCTGCCCCTCTGGCACCCCAGCAGCCCCTGCCCCATTCGCAGAGCTCCAGCCAGGGGCAGGATGTGCCCCCCGAGCTGCTCAGCTGCTGCTGTTCCCATGAGCAGCTCCGGAGCCCCGCGGGGCTGAGCCTTTCCTGCTGGCAGTGAATCACCGCAGGCTCTGGGGGCTCCGGGGGCTGAGCAGCTAGTGAGTAACTCGTTCTACCTGCACGGTGAGACTGCGGAGAGAACATGTCAGGGCACTTGCACCTTGCCAAACCCCGGCAGAAGCCAAGGATCTGCAGGCCTGGAAGGCAGCGGGACCGCCGGGATAACGGGAATCGGTTGGGATGGGGCTGCAGGAGGAGCAGGAGGGTGCACGGCCCAGGCAGGGCAGTGAGCAGCTGGCTGCGGAGAATTCCAGAGGAAGGAAAAATGCCAGGCCCCTTTAGTTTTGGCTGAGGCCTCCCCATGGTTTGGGGGGTGCCTGCAGCTGGAAGGGCAGCAGATTTCAGGGATGTGATTCTGTTTTTCCATGGCCCTGGAGCTGCTCCCATGCTTAGCCATTAAATCCATCTGTCTTAGTCTCGCTGCCACCCCTCCCAGGCTGGACCCTTGTTTGGGAGAGGGAAATATTCCATTTATTTCTTGCCACATGAGTGGCTCCCTCTCCTCCTGCCCCCGGGAGGATCCCTCTGGAAGCTGCTGCATTCCCAGCTCCCAGCTTGCATTTTCTCCTCGGTGCCTGATTTTTTCCTGGGAAATTTGGCTGCCACGTCCCAGGCAGTGGCACGGCCCCGGCAGCTGGTGGCTGGTGCTGTTCCTTATCTGGGTCTATGATTTTATTACTCCATCCTCTCCCTGCTCCCAGGTGCTGCTGGTGCCCTTATCCGAGCCATGTTTTGTTATTGCCGTACCCGTGACCAGCTGCTCTTTGCTCTGCATTTGTGACACAAATTCACTATGTCCCAACACTGAGCTGCCCCAGTGCGACCTTTTCTGGGCACCCTAAATTCTGTTCCGTTGCTGGGAAAGCTGGAGGGAGGATTTCAGCAGGAAAGGGTTGACTCATGTCCTAAAAGGAATGACCCAAATCCAGCGAGGCCCTGGAAGGAGCCCTGAGCTCTGCAGGTCAAAGAGTCCTGACAGCTTTAGGCTTCCATTCCCGGTTCCCCGGCTCCATTCCCCATCCCCAGCTCCATTCCCAGTTCCCCAGCTCCATTCCCGGTTCCCCAGCTCCATTCCCGGTTCCCCAGCTCCATTCCCGGTTCCCGGCTCCATTCCCAGTTCCCCAGCTCCATTCCCCATCCCCAGCTCCATTCCCAGTTCCCGGCTCCATTCCCGGTTCCCCGGCTCCATTCCCCACCCCTGGCTCCATTCCCCATCCCCATGCTCCATTCCCGGTCCCGGGATGGCTGCGCAGGGCTGACCCCATGCTCCATTCCCCATCCCGGGATGGCTGCGCAGGGCTGACCCCATGCTCCATTCCCGGTCCCGGGATGGCTGTGGAGGGCTGACCCCATGCCAGAGGGCTGACTCAGAGCTGGGTGTCTGTGCTGGTTCCTCATCCATCACAGACACACGCAGCTGTCCCTGGCAGGGCACAGCGAACGGGAACGGGAACGGGAATGGACACACGGCGGGAATGGGGACGTGCTGGGAGTGTCACCAGCCCCTCTGAGCCCTCAGCCCTCGCCCTGCTCATCCCTGGGAATTCTCCCTTTGAGCCCCACGGCACCGCTGCAAAGCTCCCCTCGCCCACCCACCTTTCCCTTTGGCTCGGGAATGAATTCCCACAGTCCTGCAGTCCAACAAAACTCACATTTAAGGCTCTGCCGTTGGAGTGTGGAGCTGGGGGAATCAGAGGCTGGGATACAGCCCTTCCCTTCTCCCCAGGGACATCAGCCAGCCCCCGGGAACAAAAGTGTTCTTCCCAGGAAAATTGCAGGAAGAGGTTTTTCCCCCTGGGATTCATCCAGGTGCTGTGAAATGAGGGGTATGGGGTTGTGCCCCTGCACAGAAGGAAGAATTCCCATATAACCAGGAAATCAGGGAAGCCCCCAGCCCCAAATGCTGTCTCCTCTCCTCAGTCCTGCTCTCCTGTGGTGCTTGCTGGATTCCCCAAGATTTTCCAAGCGTTTTCACACTGAGCACCTTCATAGCCCGATGCCTTGGAGCTGCTTTTGTGGCTGTGGGGCTCTGTCCCAAAATTGTCTGGCACCTGAAAACCCGAGAAACTGGAGGGATGTGAGCAGAGATCTGAGCCGAGGGGAGAGCACAGGAATCCAGGTGGAATTGGAGCAGAGGAAACCTTTCCACTCACCCCAGCGGGAGGCACACGCAGGGCGCATTGGGAAGGTTTCTCTGCGGAGTTGGAACACCCTAAAAGTGGGATGTGCCTCTGCCCCGCTCTTTTCCAGCCCAAAAGCCCCAACTTTAGCTTAGGAACTCCTCTGAGGCTCCCAGCAGTAACTGAACCCCAGCCCCATGTTGGCAAGGAGACCCAACAACAAACAGCCCATCCTGGGCACCTGCCCCGGGCGCCTTTCCGAGGAATCCCTGCTGGGAAGATCTTCTGGGAATGTCTCTTCCACCAGCTCTGAGTTTTTTCCCCTGTATCCTTGGTACAGATTATTCAGAACCAGGAAAACCAGAAAGAAAACTTGGACCAGAGGTTCCCCAGCCTGTTCAAGAAGGGCCGAAGGAAAACAATCGTCAGGAATTTGGGCAAAATGATTTATTACTCCAAGGTCAAGTTTAAGTTCCAGCACTTCCAGGTAAATCAGAGGCATCTGTGGGTAGTGGTTTCTCTCCCCGGGGACAGTGTGACCCTGCAGGACTGGGAAGGAAAGGGAAATTCTGGGAAATGGGACTCGTGGAGAATTCCCTGGGATGTGCTGCCACACGGTGCCCACCTGCTCCCATCCCGGTGGGAACCTGGGAAGTGCTTCCACGAGCACAGATGTGGCCCTTGGAGAAGCTTTTCCATGGAGGGATCAGCCTGAGATGCGGAGGGAGGCTGGGAGGTGTCCTGAGATGACCCCAAACGTGTCCTGAGGTGACCCCAAAATGTGTCCCCTCTGCAGGAGGTCAACGACTGCTTCCTGGAGCTGTTCCAGTCCTACCTGTACTTCCAGTCCGCGGGCCCCAATGGCCTCACCTACCAGGTAGGGCAGTGCCCGGCCATGCTGGGCTTTGGGCAGCGGGGCTATGCCGAGGGCACTGGGCAGATGAACTCCGGGAGGTGTCCCCAAGGCCCTTCCCGGGGATGCCAAACCCCTGGGACAAAAGGGAGTTTGTTCCCAAGGCCTGTCCCCAGAGCAGCTTGGTGTCCCCCGGTCTGTGGGCAGGGATGAAGGACCCCAGGATGGGCAGGAGCAGGGGGAGCTGTTCAGGGCACCTGGAGCCACCTTTGTGCCGAGCACTGAGCATGGGGAGCTGAGCTCGGGGAGCCGCAGCTCCTACAGCTCCAGATCCCACTGGTGCCCTGGGGTCTGGGCTTCTGGGGGGTTCTCCGCCTGCAGGTTGGACTTTTCCAGCATTAATTATTCTGTGGGAAAAGGTGGGAGGAGAAAGCTGAGCCTTGGGGAGCTGTGTTGGCAAAGCACTCATTAATCTCTTAACCTGGTGGTGCTGGGGAGTTACAAATAATGAATGGGCTGTTCTGCACTGCAGCCAAAAATCACAGCTGGAAAACAATCCCTGGATTTTCTCACTCTTCCTCCACACGAGTGAGGAACTAAAACTGAGCATGGCAGTTTTGGAGATGATTCTAAAATTAATTCCTTTCAGAAATGATTGATTGGCTTTTAGGTGACTTGAGGTGGATGTAAAACATCAGGAAAATCTCTCCAGTCATCCCCCAAGGCAGCCTTCAACTTAAAATTCCCATGTCAGGAGACAAACAACATCCCAAAGTCTCCTTGACTCCTTTAGAAACAGCTCCTGAGTTTATTAATTGTGGAGCAATTAACAAGGAATTAATGCGCCAGTGCAGGCCCCAAGGCATTAGAGCCATTAGCATCTCTTGTGGAGCTTGCTCAGGAAGCCCAGGACAGGGAGGACAAAGCTGTCACCTCCTCCTGGGCTTTGTCAGAGGGGGAATGTGAACATCCAGAGTCTGGGAGCTGGGTCAATCCCATCTTCTGGCTTTCTCCTGCTAAACCACCATGGTTTGGCCAAGGTTTCTCTTAAAATGGGAAGAAGTAAGAGGGGAATGTAAAGCAATTCCTCAGCATGGTAGAGGATTGCTGCAGGATCGCCCTACGGAGCCCGGGGAGAGCTGAACCTGCTTCCCCTGGGGAGAGCTGAACCTGGGGAGAGCTGAACCTGCTTCTCCTGGGGAGAGCTGTACCTGCTTCCCTTTGGGGTGTCCTGGATCCAAATCCCAAATATCTGCAGCCTGAGTCTCACGGGATGCCTGGGGGTGTGGGCTCACCCTGCCGGGGCCGAGGGTCCCTCACTGCAGAGCCTGCCCCAATAACTCCTTGGTGCTGTCCTCGGCAGGGGCTGCTGCCTCTGAAGGAGCTGGACGTGCGGGAGCTGCAGGCGGCGCAGGGCGCGGGGCAGCAGGAGCACGCCTTCCGCATCGCAGGTGGGCACAGGGCACGGGGAGGGCACCGGGGTGGCTCTGATCCCTGTCCCAGCCCCAGGGAACACCCACGGGGGACAGGGGCTGCGGAGGGCTGGGCTCTGCCTTTCTTTGGGAATTTACATCCTTCCCTGCAAGGCTTCCCTGCTTCTAACCCCCAGGGCTGCACAGAGGGCAGGGCAAGGATGGGCCTGGGCTCCGGTGCTGGGGACACGTGGGGACAGTTCCCAGCTCTGCCCAGTTATTGAGGAAGAAAAGGAATAGAATTCCTTCTCCCAGCTCTGCCCAGTTATCTGAAGGAAGAAATGGAATAGAATTCCTTCTCCCCCCAGCTCTGCCCAGTTATCTGAAGGAAGAAATGGGATAGAATTCTTTCTCCCAGCTCTGCCCAGTGATCTGAAGGAAGAAATGGGATAAAATTCCTTCTCCCCCCAGCTCTGCCCAGTTATCTGAAGGAAGAAATGGGATAAAATTCCTTCTCCCAGCTCTGCCCAGTTATCTGAAGGAAGAAATGGGATAGAATTCCTTCTCCCAGCTCTCCCGAGGGCAGGGAGTGACTCCAAGCACTGGTAGGGCCCTGCTCAGGTTCCAGTGCCCTTCAGACAGTGCTGTGGGGTTTGGGAAGCAGTGCCAGGAAGCACCCAGGAGTATTTAGGATTGCTGGGAGATGCTGGAACAGTTTTATTTCCCTGCTTGGAGAGGAAGGAATGGAGGCACAGAGGGGACAGGAGCCCTTCCCATGTCCCCACACGAGTCAGGGTGGCAATGTCTCATCTCGTGACTCTGAGCCACCACAGCCACACAGCCGTGGCTTGTGAAACGCTGTGGGATCAGCAGTTCCTCATTGCTGCCCTGCCTGGGGAGGCTCGGTTCCCTGGAAATTGCTGCAGGATCCCTGGGAATGAGGAAAGGGAAGGATGCAGAGCCCTCCCGGCACGGGGACAGGGGCTGGCTGTCACCTGGGCCCTGCTGCCCAGCCAGCCTGGGGTGCTGATGGATTTATGGAGCACCTGCAGCCACCTCTGCCTTGCTGCCCTTTTGGGGCCTCCCCTCGGTGGGGTTTGGGTGGGAACCGACTGCTCCTGCCCCGGGAAGGGCTGTCCTGCTTCCAGCGCTCCTCTGGGAGCCTTCCGAGGAAAGAGGAAGGACAGGGCAGAAGGAAGGGGCCCGAGGGCTGAGGGGAGTGTCCCTGGGGCCAGGGCAATGGCAGAGGCTGAACTTGCAGCTCAGAACTTCATAGCAGCTCCTGCCCCAGCCCCAGGCGTGTCCCGGGAGCTCTTTCCTCATTTTCTCTTCCTCCTGGGCCCTGTTTGGATGTGGCAATGGGTGATGCCCTCGGGGTGTGTCTGAGGCTGGCCCAGGGGTGCCAGGGCCATGCTGAGGGTCGTGCCCTGGCAGCACAATTCCTGCTGGGTTCCAAATTCCTCCAAATTCCTGCTGTATTTATAATTTGTGTAAGGACCTGGATGCCCAGGGAAGCATCCAGAGCTGCCAGGATGCCCAGGGAGCACCTCCACACCCTCCTGGCTGCTCTGTAATCGCTGTGTCCTCCTTGCAAAGACAGGGAAACCAAGGCAAGGGAGGCAGGAGAAGTCCCGAGCCACGATGGTCCCACAGACACGTGG
The DNA here is from genome assembly GCA_036785705.1 of Acanthornis magna. Classification (NCBI taxonomy): domain Eukaryota; kingdom Metazoa; phylum Chordata; class Aves; order Passeriformes; family Acanthizidae; genus Acanthornis; species Acanthornis magna. Next base: position 1,412,577 of record JAWUZG010000286.1, read on the forward strand.
ATAAACTCGACACCAAATTGCTGTCATGGGTTTGGAGTCACTCTGCCCCAGCCTCCCCACCTCGGCTGTGTTTACTGGGCATTTCCTGAAAGACAGACGTGCTTCAAAGGCTTAATGAAATGTTGTTTATAAATAATGCAGGAATTAGGGCACTAAAGATACCACAGAAGGGCAAAGTCCCACGTTTATCCAGGCTTATCTGGGCACTTCCAAGTCCCACAGAGGCAGATCCCTCTGAGCCTGCAGCAAGCAGGGTTTAATATGAGTTGAGTGGTAAATTATTAATCACAACATCCACTCTGCATCCTGCCAGAAATGGTTATTGCCCTCACCAGGCTGTGTCTGGAGTGAGTAGTAGAGGGTGTGGGAGACTCGTGCTCGTGCTCTGAGAGCTGGAAACATGAAAATCAACAAGCTGCAGGGCTGTCCCTCCCTCCAAGGGGGTGTCTGAAGTCATCCTCAGCTTGGCTGGCACAGATTATGTTCAGTGAGGCAATAAATAAACAAAGTGTGTCAGAAAGCTACTGGTGTTCTACATATGGAGGGCCAAAGTGAAACTGGGAGATAACACGGGGCTTTCTGCTGAGGGAACAGCACCTTGGCACGAGGCTTCCCGCAAACTGCTGGGAGGGTTTGAAAGCTGAAATCTGGCTGCAGAGGTCAGGCTTGGCTTTCGGGACATCTTTGGGGCTTGCTCTTGGCCTGGTTTGGGATTAAAAAGTGTCTGGTGGTCAGGGCTGGGTGTGCTGAGAAGGGGCTGGAGCAGTCTCGGCCTGGTGTGACAAGAGGGTGGCAGGAAGGGCCGGAGGGTGGTGGCAGTAGAGCAGGGGTGTCCCCAGCACCCTGGGGTGGGATGGGCAGAGAGGGGCAGCTCTGCCGTGAAGGACAGGAGGGTGGTGGCAGCAGAGCAGGGGTGTCCCCAGCACCCCGGGGTGGGATGGGCAGCTCTGCCTGCCGATTCCCGGTGGATGCTGCGATCCCTGCTCGGATCTGCTCCGCTCATCTCGTGTCTCCCGTGCCCAGGGCCCCTCCTGAACCCCCTGATCGTGTTCTGCCCCTCCGAGGCCGAGCTGAAGCAGTGGCTCTACCACCTGGAGAAGCAGATCCAGCTCAACGGAGGGAGCCTGGCCCTGCCCCTGCTGGCCCAGGTGGGTGTCCCTGTCCCACGGCCATGTCCCGCTGCCAGCTCCCAGCCGGGACACTGGGGTGGATTCCCTTGGAGCTCATCTTTGGGAGGCTTTCCTGGGAAGGAAGGGTGCAAAAGGAGAGTGCAAGAGGGGTCTGGGAGCCACTGGAGGGGGGATGTGCTGGGAGGAAGAGCTGCCACCCACGGGTGCCACCAGCAGCACAACCTCGGCAAGGTCAGGGCTCTGGCTCAGAGAGGCTCTCACGCTTTTGGGTGCTTGTGCAACAGCCCAGAGATTGCAAAACCTCTGCAGGAGGAGGCTGGAGCCTGGAAAACAGGCCCAGATTCAAGAGATTGGCTCTCCCAGTCTCTGAGGCTGTTTTAATTCCCTCCCCATCTCCATCTCCCCACTTGTCAAACAGAAATATCCCCCTTGGAAAGGCATTTCCAGGTGATGCTCGGTATGGAGAATGATTATCCATTCCCAGCTGGAAAACTGCCTCATGCCCAGATTTATTCATTCTTTCCTGCTCCTGCCACATCTAAAAAGTGTCCCCGGGTGGGCCATGCCCTGGCTAAACTCAGGGGAGGACATGTCTGCCCATTGTCAGTGTGCTGCTGTCCCTAGAGCGGTTGGAAGCAGAGCTCTGGCGCCAAGGAGGAGCTGCGCTGGTCCGTGCAGAACCTGCCCGTGCAGGAGTGGAGAGGGACCCAGCGGGAATCCCTGGGAGAGATCCTCTGTGTCTCCAAAGTGAAGCTCCAGCACCTGCCCTTCCAGGTGGGACACGGCTCCAGGGAGTGACCAACCCACGGATGGAAGGATGGATGAGAGGAGGGAGAGAGGGAGGGAGGGAGGGAGGGAGGGATGGACAGGGATGGATGATGGATGGATGGATGGATGGATAGATAGATGGATGGATGGATGGATGGATGGATGGATAGATAGATGGATGGAGGGATGGATGATGGATGGATGATGGATGGGTGGAGGGATGGATGGATAGATGGATGGATGGATGGATGGATGGATGGATGGATAGATGGATGATGGATGGATGGAGGGATGGATGGATGATGGATGGATGATGGATGGACAGATGGATGGAGGGATGGATGGATGGATGATGGATGATGGATGGATGATGGATGGACAGATGGATGGAGGGATGGATGGATGGATGGAGGGATGGATGGACAGATGGATGGATGGATGATGGATGGATGGATGGACGGATGGATGGATGGAGGGATGGATGATGGATGGAGGGATGGATGGACAGATGGATGGATGGATGATGGATGGATGGATGGATGGATGGATGGATGTCCCAAAGCCATCTCCCAGCACAGGGATGCAGCTCAGCTGTTCGCAGAGCCCTTGCCCCAGGCTGCTGTCTGAAGGACAAAGCACAGAACTCTCCTGACCCAAGTCCTGGCTGTTCCCAGGGATCCAACCCCTCTCCCTGTCTGCTTCCCCAGGAGCAGCACGACCGGCTCCTGGTGCTTTACCCCTCCACGCTGGTGATCATGTCTGAGGAGCCCAGCGGCCTCTGTTTCAAGGTGAGTTCCTTTGGGAGCATCCTGCTGCTCTCTCCCCAGCTTTTCCAGCTGCCTGGCGCTCCCTTCACCTGTGTTCCCGCTGCTCCTGGTGGTACCTCCCGTGCCAGCTGGCAGGGAGCAGGCCCAGGGATGGTGCAAGATCCCTTCCCATGAGAAACACCTCTCCCTCCTCCAGCAGCCCAGGGGGAAGGAGCTGCCTGCCAGGAATCCCAGCTCTGGGAGGAGGAGGAGGAGGAGGAGGAGGGAAGCTGGCATGTTCCCGTGTGGCTTTGCTGGCATGGAGCCGGGCCCTCCTGCTCCAGACGGGAGCAGGCACAGCCCCAGAGTGCCCCCGAGGGGGCTGTGCTTGCCAGGCTCTGTGCCACGGGACCACCTGGGAGCCAGGAGCAGCCTGGCAGCACAGCTGATGCTCCTGGGAAGGGCTCGGGCAGGGAGGAGAGGCTGCTGCTGGTGCAGCGCTGGCAGCTTTTCCCCTCTGTGGGAGCAGGAGGGACAGCAGGGACAGGGAGCATCCTCAGGGATGCCAGAGCAGCTTCCCTGGTGTGTCTGTTTGTGGGGGCAGCGCTGGAGCTGCAGGCAGCGGCACTGTGCAGTCAGAACGGCCCTCAAATCACCCAGTGACATCCCCGGGGACACTTGGGGACACGGCTCAGCGTGAGCATGGCAGTGCTGCTTAATGGTTGGACCGGGTGATCCTCGAGGGTCTCTCTACCCTTCCAATCCTGCGATCCTGTGATCCTGAGCATCATCTGATGGCTCATTAAGAGCCCTGCGCTTTTTGCTCTCCCTGTGCTGGAACAAATGTGCCAGGAGGAGCAGTGAACTGTCTGTGACCCCGGAGCTGCTGCATCCCTGAGTCACCGCGCCAGAGCCGGGGACACAGCAGCCCTGCAGAGCTGGAGGGTGGGGGAAATGCAGCGTGAACCCGCTGGGGCCCTGCTCCACACGGCTCCACATCCTGCAAAATGCATTTAACTGCAGGGCTGGCTGTCCCTGGGAAGAGCATCTCCCGGGAGGCTCCTTCCCGTGAGGAAGGCCATGAGCAGGCACAGCTCTCCCCACCCCAGAGCAGCACTGGAAGGTGTTTCCAGCAGCTGGGACACACCTCGGGCAGAGCCTGGTTTCGGGAACGCGTTGTTTGAGCTCCTGGGAATGGGGCACCATGCAAGGGGGCCTGGGCTGGGCTCTCCCATGAGCTCATCTCTTTTGAAACCCTAAACCTGCCCTGTCCAATGTTCCCTTCCCAGGCAATGTTCCCTTCCCACGGTGCTGGAGCCCTGCTCCCGGGGCTGATTCACCAGCCTGTGACACTGCACTGGGAACCTGCTTTTCCACAGGCGTGTCAGGGCACGGGAGCCTTCTCCCGGGGCTGCTGCCGATGAACTTCCCTTCCCTGCAACTGGGCTGGGCGGGGGAACAGCCCGGCCCTTTTGTTCTGCAGCTTCACAGCGACCGCAGGAGCTGCCCCTGCCAAGTGTGTTTGTGGGGCAGGGAAGGCGCTGGGATGGGGCTCACCCCAATCCTCTGCTGGGAAAAGGCCCTGGGCAAGGTGGAAACCACCAAGGGGGAGCTGCTGGAGGGGCTGGAGTTATTTGTGGGACTTTATCCAGAGGCTGTCTCAGCTTTCTCAGGGACTGTTGTGATGGAGCAGCAGCCCTACACTGTCATCCTGGTGGCAGGAATCCTGCTGGGATGTGCAGGAGGTGACAGGAATCCTGCTGGGATGTGCAGGAGGTGGCAGGAATCTTGCTGGGATGTGCAGGAGGTGGCAGGAATCCTGCTGGGATGTGCAGGAGGTGGCAGGAATCTCACTGGGATGTGCAGGAGAGCTGAGCAGCAGCAGCAGCAGCTGAGCTGCCAAAGTCCATTTCTTAGGGGAAAAGGAGTCAGGGAACAGGGCAAGAGTGTCCCCTCCCAAGGTCAGCCTTCCTGCCCAGCCCACAAATCACTGCTAGAGCCAGGGAATGCCGCAGCAGGCTCTGTGTGCCCAGATTTTCAAGCTGCCAGCACAAAGCACTGAGCCCCAGCAGGAATTGCAGCCAGGCTCACTCCATCCTCGCTGGGGGCTTCCCTCCTCCTGCTCCCAGCAAAACCCTGCACTCCTAGAGCCTCAAAAACCCTGCACTCCTGAAGGCTCCCAAAGCCCTTGGGCTCCCCTGGCAGCAGAGCCCCTGTGGAAGCAGGTTTTTCTGCCCAGGTGCCTGCAGAGCCTGCAGCCCAGAGCAGGACACAGCCCCCACTGTGTCCCTGTGCCCCACGGCATGGACAGGAGCCCTGCTGGGCACTGTGATCCCAATCCTGCTCCTCTCTCCCACAGGGAGAGCTCCCACTCAACGCCATCCAGGTGCTTTTTGAGGAGAACGACAAAACCTCCTTTTTAATCGAAGGTGGGTGTCTGGCACAGCGAGGGGGGACCGGCAGCAGCTGCGGGGGGCTCAGGGGTTGGAATCTCACTGAGCGGCGGTGGCACCAGCCCAGGGGGCAGCCGGGCTTGGAAATCGGGGATTCTCTGAATGCTCTGCTGGCAGGAGACCCTGGGACCCACAGGGGGCACAGGGACCCCCTCGTTTGGAGCTGGGACTGCCCCGGCCTTGGAGCAAACAGCACCACAGGCACTGCATTCCTGCACCTCCAGATCCCAGGGAATGCAGGGGGGATGGAGCAGGAGGGGTCCCGTGGGTTGGTGAGGGATCCAGCCTGGGGTCAGCAGCGGGGGATGTTTTCCCAGGCCGCCTGATCAACTCCATCCGGGTGACCTGTCCCAGCTACCAGGACTACCAGGAGTGGCTCTACTGCCTCAAAACTGCCCAGTTCCGGAACGCCGACTCCTCCCTCTCGGGATCCGAGAGCTTCTCGGGATCCAAGCCGCCACACCCCAGCCAGGTAAGGGATGCTGCAGCTTTGGGTGGGAAGCCATGGCTGTCCCATCTGTGGCCACGTGTGACACTCTTGTGACACAGCAGACTCTGCTTGAAGCTGTCAGCAAGTGGCTGATCCCTGGAAATTATTTAAAATCCTGTAGGGCATGATATAGGCAAATACTCCATAGAATTCCATCAGGAGCAGAGGCCTGGGCACAGCCTGTGCCAATGTTAGGCAGTGAGGCAGTGGCACGAGGACAGTGACAGGCTCTTGGACATGATGTAGGTCCCTGTGGGACATTCTGTGATTCCTGCAAGGAATGGGAGACCCCTCTGCCAGCTCTGTAACTGCTGTGCACCCCCTCATTGCCCGTGGCCAGCCCACGCTCAGCCCCATGCACAGCACATCCCACAGCCTGGCACAGCCACCGGGCCCTGCTGGCATGGGGACACAGCCCAGACCCCGAGGGCTGGCCAGGGCTGTGTCCCCATGCAGGGGGCTCTTCCTACAGGATGTTCCTGTCCCCATCCAGTTCACCAGCAGTGGGAGAGGATCCCTCAGCTCCGACGGCCGGACAAACTCCTGGGCGTCCGGAGGGAGAGTGCCCACCCTGACCCAGCTGTCCCAGACCAGCGGCTCCCTGCCTGACGGACACTCCTTCCTGCTGATGCCCGAGGGCAGGCTGCTCGAGGAGCCCCTCTCCCCTGGCTATTCCCAACCTCTCCACGTAAGTGAACCCCCAAAAAGCCTGGGATGCCTGCGAGGATCCCCCTAGGATGGGGTTGGGCGTTGTCTTTGAGCAGAGGGCTCTGTCTGGGTGCTGGGCAGTGTTTGCTGTGGGGTTGGAGCAAAACCCTGCCTGGAGCCAGGCTTGTCCTGGCTCAGCTCTGCTGATCGGGGGAAAGGCTGCTGAGGGGTCCCATCCCAGTCTGAGGGGTCCCATCCCATCAGTGCCATCCCAGTCTGAGGGGTCCCATCCCAGTCTGAGGGGTCCCATCCCATCAGTGCCATCCCAGTCTGAGGGGTCCCATCCCATCAGTGCCATCCCAGTCTGAGGGGTCCCATCCCATCAGTCCTATCCCATCAGTTCCATCCCAGTCTGAGGGGTCCCATCCCATCGGTCCCATCCCATCAGTCCCATCCCATCAGTCCCATCCCAGTCTGAGGGGTCCCATCCCATCGGTCCCATCCCAGTCCTCTGTTCCGCACAAGGGCTGTTGGAGATTACAAACGATTACAAAAGGCAAACAGGAGGTTTAAAGACTGGGAAGTCCCAGAATAAAAGCTGCAGATGGGTGGAGGTGGTGGGGCAGGCAGGATTTTGCTCTGATCCTGGGCAGGAATTGCATGTCTGGGGATGTAGGAGCACACGGAGCAGGGAGCAATGCAGGACCATGGCAATGCCCGAGCCCGGAGCGATGTCCGTGTGCATTCCCAGCCTGAGGAGAGCCAGCTCCAGGGTCTGTCCTCTCATTCCAGTGCCTGGCACAGCCCGGCTGGCCCAGCACAGCGCTGCCCACGCAGGATCTGCGCAGGGGCAACAGCGCCAGGAAGTCCAAGGGCAAGTGCAGTGGGCAGCAGCTGCCCAGCCAGGATTCGGACAGGAGCATCTGCAGCCTCATTCCTGAAAATCCCAATGGAGAGATGCAGTCTCCAGTGTACCACGAGCCCTACGCAGCACACAGCTCCCAGCATCACCCCCCAGCACACCTGGAGCTGAGGGTAAGGGGATGGATGTGAGGTGGGGATGGATGTGAGGTGGGGATGGATGTGGGGTGGGGATGGATGTGGGGTGGGGATGGATGTGGGGTGGGGATGGATGTGGGGTGGGGATGGATGTGGGATGGGGATGGATGTGGGATGGGGATGGATGTGGGATGGGGATGGATGTGGGGTGGGGATGGATGTGGGGTGGGGATGGATGTGGGGTGGGGATGGATGTGGGGTGGGGATGGATGTGGGGTGGGGATGGATGTGGGGTGGGGATGGATGTGGGGTGGGGATGGATGTGGGATGGGGATGGATGTGGGATGGGGATGGATGTGGGGTGGGGATGGATGTGGGGTGGGGATGGATGTGGGATGGGGATGGATGTGGGATGGGGATGGATGTGGGATGTGGATGGATGTGGGATGGGGATGGATGTGGGATGTGGATGGATGTGGGATGGGGATGGATGTGGGGTGGGGTTGGATGTGGGATGGGGATGGATGTGGGGTGGGGATGGATGTGGGGTGGGGATGGATGTGGGGTGGGGATGGATGTGGGGTGGGGATGGATGTGGGATGGGGATGGATGTAGGGTGGGGATGGATGTGGGATGGGGATGGATGTGGGGTGGGGATGGATGTGGGATGGGGTTGGATGTGGGGTGGGGATGGATGTGGGATGGGGATGGATGTGGGGTGGGGTTGGATGTGGGGTGGGGATGGATGTGGGATGGGGATGGATGTGGGATGGGGATGGATGTGGGGTGGGGTTGGATGTGGGGTGGGGATGGATGTGGGGTGGGGATGGATGTGGGGTGGGGATGGGTGTGGGATGGGGATGGATGTGGGATGGGGATGGATGTAGGGTGGGGATGGATGTGGGATGGGGTTGGATGTGGGATGGGGATGGATGTGGGGTGGGGATGGATGTGGGATGGGGTTGGATGTGGGGTGGGGATGGATGTGGGGTGGGGATGGATGTGGGATGGGGATGGATGTGGGGTGGGGATGGGTGTGGGATGGGGATGGATGTGGGATGGGGATGGATGTAGGGTGGGGATGGATGTGGGATGGGGTTGGATGTGGGGTGGGGATGGATGTGGGATGGGGCTGGATGTGGGATGGGGCTGGATCCCCCTGCCTGGGAAGAGCAAAGTTCACCTTTTCCTGACGGTGCTGCTGGCAGGGATGGGGGACTGGCAGGTGCTCCAGAGCAGGTGTGAAATCATTTCCATTGGCAAAGGGGCTGTGGGAGGGGAGGTTACATAGGGCGGATGGAGCAATGCCTCCCAGAGCCGTGGGATGCTGGGCACTCATTCCTGAGGCAATCTGTGAGTAGGAGGCTTATTGCCTCATGGGACACAGCCTCTTCATCCAAGGATTTTCCAGCATGTCTCCATCAGCTTTTTAGTGTGCAATGCCACTTTTCCCACCCATCATTGACTGTTCCTTAAGGAATTCCCCTCGTTGGCACAGCCAGGAGCCAGTCCCATCATCCCACATGGATGGGCAGCATTTGGCACTTTATTTGCAGGGAGATTCCCTGCTCCAGCCCCTCCTGGGGATGAGTTGAAAGTCCTGTCCCTGTTTCCGTCCTGCCTTGGGGCTGAACGGATGGAGCTGGGTGGGAATTCAGCCCTCCACAGCTCCCAGTCCCCTGGAAAAGCCGCTGCTCCCCCTTCTCACTGATCCCTACCCTCCCAGTTTCCCCAGCACTCCCAGCACTTCCTGCAGGAGCTCCCTGCGCTGGCCCTGACTCAGCACCCAGGCTCCTGGCTCCAGAAATTGTGCCCGGGGCCATTTCTTTTCCTGCCATCAGAGGAGGGATGGGGAAACTCCGGCATTTTGGGGTGGGGCAGGGCCCAGCAGAGTTCCCTGCTCCTTCCAGCCAGGACGGAGGCAGAGGGGAACAGGTTTCCCCTGTCTGATCACAGCGTCACAACAACCCCTGTGAGAGCCAGAAAGCACCAAACAAAGGCAGAGGCTTCGATGTGAGCCAGGCTCCAGAAACCAGAGATGAGTCAGAGCCAGAGACCACTTTACCCAGCCCCAAAAAATTCCAGCTCTGATAAGCCACTGCCTGTTAAAGGCCACATTTCTTGTTTTGAGAATCTCTTGGGAAAAGACTTTCTGAGTCACTCTCCAGCCTGGTGGGGACCCCCCTTCCCTCGAGGGTCATTCCTGGCTGTTCCCTGTCCTTCTGCATCCCTGGAGTTGGTTTTACAGGAGTGACCCATGGCCATTCTCTCTTTCCCACCTGAGGCCTTCAGGATGGGAATGGAGCAGAGTTTGTGGGAAGGACAGAAACAGCAAACCTTGGTTGTGCTCCCAGGAGGGCTGGATTCCAGGTGGGGAGCAGCAGGTGGTGTTTCCCGGCTCTCCACGGCCGGGATCCCACCTGGGGCTGGTTTTGTTGCAGTTCCTGCCGTGCCATGGGCACACAGGCCCAGCCCAGGGCAGCGGATGCTCGGCACTGCCAGCCCCCCAGCACCTCTCCCTGGAGCAGTGGAACTGCCAGCCCCTGCCAGGACCCTGCCGAGAGGGGCACTCGGCCCCCACCTACAGCACCCCGGGCACCTCCCGCCGGCCTCAGCTGCGGGCACCTGCCCAGGTGAGGCTGCAAAATGCAGTTCTGGAGCCCCACTCTGTGCAGGGGGACAAACTGGGGTCCCAGTTTGACTAGGGTGGTCCCTGCAGGGCTCTGGGCCCTTTGCTCAGTGCCAGGCACTGCCCTGGGAGCAGGGATGGGGCTGATCCCCGGCTGGGCAGCCCCCGGGGTGGCACAGCCATGCCACCCTCACCAGGGTGTTCTCTCTTTGCAGATCTCTTCCCTGCCAGAGGAACATCGGAGCCCTTCCCTGCACCCCCCAGGTGAGACCCCCGAGCTGCTGCTGCTCCAGCCCTCCCAGGCCATCAGCATCCTCAGAGCTGGGCTGGTGCCCTTCACCCCCTGGCTTCCCCGTGTTTGTCACCTGCCCTGTGCCTGTGTCTGGCGGAGTCACCCCGGGGGACTCCTGCCTTGTTCCAGGCACACCTGGGCAGTGATTTTGCTCCCTCTCATCCTCAGGAGACCCCCAGGGCTGCTGCCGAGCCCCCTGATCCCTTTTTCCTCCCTTTTTCCTGCAGATGGGAACATTGGCACCTACGACCTGGCGGATGCCAGCTGCCCCTGCCAGGATTCCGCGTCCTACCACGACTATGCCGAGCTCCAGAGCTTCCAGAGCGACTTCAGCTACGACAACCTGTGGGAAGCCGAGGAGAAGGATCTGGGCACGCCCTGCACCTCCTCGTCTCCTGTCCAGCAGATTTACCAGGTCTAAGGGACGCTCCAGGCACGGAAAAGCCCCGGGCTCTCCTCTCGCTGGGCTTCCCTCCAGGACGAGGGGCCCAGGGGAGCAAAGGGAGAGCCCTGCTCCATATGAGGCTGCTCCCCACGGCCTGGCAGGTCCAGGGCTCCAATTCCTGCCCGAAATCCGAGGATGGGGGCAGAGCACAGCAGCCTCCGTGGGCTGGAGGAGCAGCGTGAGTGCTGTGCCCAAGAGGGTGCTGAGGGAGGAAAGCTTGGCCCCCTGAAAACCTAAGAACAAAAAGGGTCAGGCACCCTCAGGTGAAAGCGACTCAGTGTTCAGAGGGAAGGCCATGGAAAAGGTGCTTGCATTGTTTGATTCCTTTGCACCAGAGCCCTCAGCTGGTCCCTCTGAGGGTGCCCTGAACAGCCAAACGTTCCCCATGGAGCTCTGGGGTCTGCCAGCATGCCCCAGAGGTGCCCCAGCCTGGCACATGAGGCTGGCAGCAATGGTTGTGCTCACAGGATTGTCCTCCCGCAAGACCAGGGCTAGGCAGGAAGGAGAGGGAAGAAAAAAGCAGATCTGAGCACAATGGGATTTTATTTCTACTTTATGCCAAAAAAATTCCTTCCTGTCAGCGCTGGCTCCAAACCTGGTGCTGACCTGCACCAGGACAACCCAAGCCCTTGGCAGGCAGAGCCAGCGAAAAATGCCAAGTGGTCTGTGTTCCCCAAGGCCTTCCCTGCAGACAATGCCCCAAATTCCCCTCAGGGAATCCCTCCCTGCAGACAGGACCCCAAATTTCCCTCAGGGAACCTCTCTCTGCAGACTACGCCTCAAATTCCCCTCAGAGAATCCCTCCGTGCAGACATTGCCCCAAATTCCCCTCAGGGAATCCCTCATTGCAAACAACGCCCCAAATTCTCCTCACAGAACCCCTCCCTGCAGACAGGACCCCAAATTCCCCTCAGGGAACTCTTCTCTGTAGACTATGCCCCAAATTCTCCTCACGGAACCGCTCCTTCCAAACAAGGCCTCAAATTCCCCTCAGGGACCCCTATCTCCAGACAGGACCCCAAATTCCCCTCAGGAAACCTCTCTCTGCAGACAGAACCCCAAATTCCCCTCAGGGAATCCCTCATTGCAGACTATTTCCCAAATTCCCCTCAGGGAACCCTTCCCAGCAGACAAGGCCCCAAATTCTCCTCACAAAATCCCTCCCTGCAGACAATGCCCCAAATTCTCCTCAGGGAATCCCTCATTGCAGACAAGGCCCCAAATTCCCCTCAGGGACCCCTCATTGCAGATAATGCCCCAAATTCCCCTCAGGGAACCCCTCATTGCAGATAATGCCCCAAATTCCCCTCAGAGAATCCCTCCCTGCTGGCAAGGCCCCAAATTCCCCTCAGGGAACTCCTCATTGCAGATAATGCCCCAAATTCCCCTCAGAGAATCCCTCCCTGCTGGCAAGGCCCCAAATTCCCCTCAGGGAACTCTTCCCTGCAGACAGGGCCCCAAATTCCCCTCAGGGAATCCCTCATTGCAGATAATGCCCCAAATTCCCGTCAGGGAACCCCTCCCTGCAGACAGGACCCCAAATTCCCCTCAGGGAACCCCTCATTGCAGATAATGCCCCAAATTCTCCTCAGTGAACACCTCCATGCAGACAATGCCCCAAATTCCCGTCAGAGAATCCCTCCCTGCTGGCAAGGCCCCAAATTCCCCTCAGGGAACTCTTCCCTGCAGACGATGCCCCAAATTCCCCTCAAGGAACCCCTCATTGCAGATAATGCCCCAAATTCCCCTCAGGGAACCCCTCCCTGCAGACAAGACCCCAAATTCCCTCAGGCCCCTCCAGAGCCAGGACAGGACACAAACAAGGGACACAGTCTCAGGGTTATTATTTTCCACCCTCTTAGGCCAGATCCTTTAGAAGGTCAGCAGCAAATCCAAAGGTTTTCACCTGAGGCTCCAAATTCTTAACCTTTGTTCCCTCAAGAGAGTGCAAATCAAACACAGGAACAAAACCTCTGCTTTGGTTCTTTCTCTGGTGCAACCAAAACCATTCGGGAGCTCTTTGTACTTGAATATCTCTCATTGGATTTTCATTCTTTTCCAGGACATATCCAACAAAGTTTACATGTAAAGTTTGTGTGGGTTCTGTGTATTTAAATGTAAATGTGGCTGAGTTGAAGAGCTATTTAATTTTCTAGCTGTGGCTGGTGTTCGGTTCTGTAAAATGAACATGCTCGGGAGTGTGTGGGTTTGGGTCTTGGAGCTGTTATTGTTTGCTTTCATGTTTGCTCTGTTTGGGGAAGATTTGTGTCTGATAACCCCCAAATGCTCTATTTATTCTGAACAAAACTGTGCCAGGGAACATCACAAATAAACTGGGAGGTCTCCATGCCCCTCAGCTCCTGTGAACGCTTTGCAGAGGGTCACCATCATCTTTTAATTGAGTTGTGACAGCAATACTTGCGATGGATCAAGGGGGGAGATTCCCCTTCCTGTTGATATTAAAGTTCCCTCATGGATTTCTAAGAGATTGGACAATTCCAATGCACGTTCCCTGGGATATTTTCCCTCTCTTTGCCGTCGTCTGCTTTGATGGAGGTGAATTTTTGCCCGTCACTGCTGTCCTGGGGACTCTGGGAGGATTTCCAGACTTCTGAGTGTCTCCAGCTTGGGTCGGGCTCCTGTAACTCCTTAATCCTTGGCCAAAGTCTCCCCAGGGCTGGTCTGTTGCTCTGATTTTCTGATATTTGTGGAGGTTCACAGAAGCTTGCAGGGAGGTCAGGCAGGCAGCACCAAGATGGCGAAAAGAGGAACTTTATTTACAAGAACTTCTTTATATATTCATTAATGATCTAATAATTATTGGTCGATAGTTTTTCCATCCCCTATAACGATTGGTTGCAACTCTAGAGCATCCAGCACCAAAACAAAGAGATTAGAAAGCACAAGAATGCAACTTATCTCTATTCTCCATGAGAAAGAAGAGAAAGATTTTCAAACAGTGCAACTACACTTGTCAGGCAGGACCTGGCTGGAGGTATCAGATTTTGCTTCTCTGGAAAGGAGCTCTGCAAAGCCCCAGAATCCCAGAATGGTTTGGCTCGGAAGGGACATCAAAGCTTTTCCTCTAACCCATTCCTCAGCAGGCCCGGGGTTTAAAAACACAGGATTTACCTCGAGCAGCACCAGATGTGTCCAGGTTGTATTGAGGTGGAAATTGGGACCTGCAAACACACAAAACACCTCTTAAATCCTGGCCATGGAGTCCGTCCCTCGCCCTGGCTGCAGCAGGGATGTGCTGGGAGGCAGAGCACTCACCAAGAGCAGTGTCCAGCAGGCACAGCCTATTTTATCCAGACCTCCTGCCTTTTATTCCCTGATAAAAGGCAGGAGGTGACACCGCCTGCCAGCAATTCCTTGTCTGACAAACGATTTCTCCACCCCCCTGCTCCCTCCGAGTGTAAAAATCCCAAATTGGGTCCCCCCCGCCCCTTTTTTCCATAGCTGGAAAGCCAGAGCGGCCATGGACACCCCATGGTGTCTGATTTTCAAGCCACAATTCCAAACTTTTTCCTCGAAGAATAGACAGAGAAATTGAAAAGAAAAAAAAAAAAAAAGGTCGATAGAAAGTGGAGCTTGTAACCTGCTCCTTTGGCTTTGGGAGTTGGGAGAAATTCCCTGTGACAGAACATAGGGTGTAGCAAAAACCAGCCCATTTCCCATCTTTTTATCGTCTTTACAAAGTTCGGGAACTCCTCGGGGAGCAGTTTGTGCGAACGTGTCCCTTCCTGCTCGAGAGCACAGCTGAGATTTGGGCAGGACCCATCCCCTCCCTCCCTTCCCGAACCCCGAGGAGCTGAGGATGCGCAGCTCTGCTCCGGTCGGTGATGAGCAACTCCCTCCGTGCCCTGTGGGTGGGAGAATCCACCAAAATATGCGCAGCTCTCCCCCTGGCCAAGGCCCGGAGCTTCTGCCAGCCCCGATCGGAGCGGGGTCACCGCTCCCTGTGCTCCCCACCGGGACTGGCACCGCACCGAGCCCCCCGAACCCCTCCGGAGGGCAGGGCAAACTCAGAAACAGCCACAGAAATCCCCGTGGGAAGCTCCGCTCTGGGTTTATCACCCAGGCACGAAGCAGAAATCAGAGCAAAGGAGCTGCTGCGGCCAAAGCCATTCCCAGGAAAAGAGGCAGAGGCATCCCTGCTCCCACCCGGGTGGGATGGAGCATGGGGTGCACCTGCCTGACTTTTTCATGTTCCTGGCACGGGGAGGTGTCAGATGAGGGAGCTACGTGCGGGGCACCGCGAGGGAGGGATGGCACGGCTCCCAGCGCCGGCTGTGCCCGGGGAGCAGCCTCGGGGCAGGCAGGATGCACGGAAAGGTCGCTGCGATGGTGGGGAAGGTGTGAGGTCCTGGCTGCCCACAGGAGGTCAAAACCCATCTGTCCCGGCAGCCTTTATCTGGGAGAAATCCTCGGATATATTGAATTTGGGAGGTTTAATCCAAATTTCGGCCGTGGGCCAAAAAATCCCAGGCACGTTGGCCTTGCTGTGAGGGAGAGGAGAGTGCTTAAAAGGTCAGAGAATAGGGCAAGCATTAAAATTTCAGGCTGCTCTCCTGGAAGGACGCTGCTGCCTGAGTGAGCGTGGCAGAGGCCCCCAGATCTCCTGACACCAGAGGGACCTTTCAATAATTCCTTTCACTCCTGCAGCCGGCTGAGAACATCCAGCTCCTGAAATATTCATCTCATCCACTCCTTCCAGGGCGGATGAAAGGAGTGTGGAGTGAGCCTGTGACCTGCTGGATCTCCTGGCACCTCTGGGAGTTTCGGGCAGGCAGAGATGCCAGGTCCTGTTGATGTCCCCCAGACTGAGCTCTGAAGGATCAGACACCAAATATCACAGACAGAAAGGGTGACAGGCACTCCTGTCACCTACAGGAGCACTCAGCTCTCCTGGGATAGAGAAATGGAGAGAGTGGGATATGCCCCTTATCCTTTGGAGAGGGAAACTCGGGGACACTGAGCCTTTCCCTGCTGGAGCAGGTCGGGGACAGCCAGGAGCCACTGTTGCCACCCCAGGGCCTGTACATGGCAGGACCCTGGGAAGGTGAGGTCCCCAAAGGCAGGGAATGGCTTGGAAAAGATCCAGCTGAGCTGGGCACAGGCAGCCTCCATAGCCCAGGGTGTTTTCTGAGGATTCAGTGCCAGGTGCTCCTGGATGCAGCACCCAGAGGGAGCAGGGAGGGGGTGAGGGTCAATGGAGCAGACACAGGAGCTGCTGCTGGGCATGGCCTTGTGCTCACTGAGCTCTTCAGAGGAGCTGCCTGGGGACAAGCCGAGGGCTCCTGAGGCAGGAGGGATCTCTGGCTCGGGCTGCTGGTGACATGTGACAGCCAGGCTGTGTCTCAGAGGGGCTGGCACAGGGACTGCGCCAAGGACAGGGGACACAGCCCCATGTCCCTCCTGCTCTGTCCCCAGGGCTCCAAATCCCTCCGCTCCTGCAGTTCTGGATGCACGCACACACAGGGCATTGATTTATCCTCCTCTCAACCCCACGACTCCTCTAACAGCTCCCCACAGACAGAGGGATGGACACGAGGGTAGTAAATGAGACAGAATTTTATTAGAAGCTTCCAGCGTAGTTAACCTGCTCTCCTCCTGCACAGAACCCTCTCAGTGGATGCACAGCCGCCCTGCTCCACACAGAGCCTGTCCATCTCCAGCTCACAGTCCCCATCTCACTGCCCGTCGTGCACCGTGCTCTCCTATCAGCAATAACCCACGGCCTCCAGCCCACCCTGCACACCCTGAAATCTCATGGCACTCTCAGCACACGGAGAGAAACCTCCCCTCACTGCTTTCAGGAGACAAACACCAGCAGGGCGCTCCTGCAAAGCTCCCAGGCAGATCCACGCTGCAGCTCTGGACTGAGTGCCCTCAGTGCCTCTGTGGATCTGCTCCCTGAGGGCTCTATCCCATATCTGTGCTGTCACCAAACTGGTGAGGGAAGGAAAATCCTCCTCAGTGATGCCCTGGAGTGATGAGGAAGGCACTGGGGAGAGGGGAGAAACTGAACCACTTCCTTTTCATTTTTCCCTCCACTTACCCTTCCGGGCCCCTCGAGCCCTTCCCCAGCCCCACCAGTTCCACACTGCCCTCTCCCACAGCTCCCCCAGCCAGCTTTGCCTCTCTGGGGTGGGAGGCACAAGAAGAAATTAAGATCCAGACCCTTTCCCTGCGGATTGGCACAGCCAAACCGGTCCGTGTACTCCTCCCTCCTCTCCAACATTCTCCTGCCCTCTTTCCTGAGATTCCTGAGCTCAGTTCCTTTCCCTGCTGCCCTTCCCATGCCGTGCATCTCCCGCAGGAGCCTCCCTGGCTGCCCTTCCCCCTGGTTCTGGCTGCGTGACCCCTGCCCGTCCTCTCCTGTGGCACTGGGCCATGTCCCTGCAGCAGGTGTCCCCGGGGACAGACCCACCGTGGCTCTGGCTCAGCAGGGCTGCGATGGCCACGTGCAACAGAAACCTTATCCCAGCTCCTGAGCCGCTCCACCGAACGGAGACTTCTCGGAGTGAAATGCAAGAGGATGAGTTCTCCTGGAGTGATGAGCCTGGTCATGGGAGCCCTGGGCTGTGCCAAGGGAGCGGCCCCTCCATCCCAGCCCAGGCTCAGCCAAGCTCTTCCCAAAGATCCTTTCCTCCTTCACGGATATCCCGGCTCCTTTGTCGGGATGAAGCGCGTCCCTCCTTCCTCTCGCTGTCACCTCCCTCCGCCACCTCAGCGCCTTCCTGTGCCACCAGGTGACTCCAGCAGGGAGGAGGCACCAGCAGTGCCCTGGAGCAGGCCCTGGGCATTCCCAGGGAATGGCGTGAGGAGCATGCAAGGGAAGGGCAGAGCCAGCCCCTCTGCTGTCCTACCGTCAATTCCTGTCACCGGGAGGGTCCTGCTCCCTGTGCCGCCCGTCCCGGTGGGGATGGGGCCGGGGAAGCCTTGGTGCTGCGCTCCAGGCTTCTCCCACTGTCCAGAAAATGTCCCAGTCTGTGTCTGCGCCGTCCTCGCCCGGCTCAGGAAGCGCCTCTGGCATGGCAGGGGTTAAGTCCGGGGGTGCCCTTCCCTGACCTGCCGTCGGAAGTAGCGGATGGCCGAGAGGGTGCCAAAGCTTGCCAGGAACACTGGAAAAGAGCCCAACACATTTCCACAGTGACTCTGAGTGCTTCTCCCAAACCTCGGGATCTGTTCCCAGCCTTGGGGATCACAAAGTGCTCAGCCCACCCTGGGACACAGGGGGGTCACTCCTCTCCCTTTCCCGGTCCCCTCCTGCTTTTGCTTTTCAATTCCCACCACATGGAATTTGTTCCCAGTGTGTTCCCAGCTGCCCACAGCCTGACTGGCCACCTCTAATCCTAGAGTTTGGGTACATGGATCACACCACCATTCCACCAAAAATGGCTGTTTTTAAGGAAAACACTCCATAGGCTCCATTGGTGATGTACAGTGGGAGGATACACAGATCCAGACGGGGATTTAGTGGATTGGTTGGAGTCACAGGTTCAGGTGGAGATTTAATCTTGGATGAGGAAGACACACTAGAAAAATCTCACCACGGTTTCAGGGCAGCACCTTCATTTCCTATTTCTGTTTCGACCAGGAAGATGCCAAGAAAAATCCCATTTTGTGGATTATCTGTGGATTTTCTGGTCCCAGCCAAAAGCAGAAAATATCCAAAACCCCAAATCAAAAAATGTAGAGACACAGGAAATAACTAATGGGGATTATAGACAAATCAAGCTCTGCTCTATACTTGCAGTCAATGTTTTTGATTCTGTTTATAAGAGATATTAAATGTATTGGTTCCCAAGCAAAACTAGGAATCCACGCCATGCCTTTGGACTTCCCAGCTTAAATTCAGATTTGATTTTGATTATGTATTAGAGGGACATAAACTCAACCAGTTAGAAGCCCAAATGCCCAAAGAGAATGGCTGCTCCAGGCCGTGGAACTGCTCCTGCCTCCCTGCTCTCCAGGTTATTCAATCCCGGGCCACGAGGAGCGGATCCTGCTTTCCACACCTTTCCCGGGGCCACGTCCTCCATCCCAAACTCAGCAGCCGAGGAGGAGCAGGCCAAGAGCTCCTTGTGACGATGGCACTGAGCAGCCTTAGCTAATGAGCTATTCCCAGCCCGGGGTGTCAGCTTCCTGGGTGACCTTAGCAGGGAACATTCCTCGCCCGCAAGAGCAGCAGGAAGCTGTGCCCCCGGCATTTCTTCCCGTGGAAGGGCTCGGCAGGGCAGGAATGAGGGATGCTGCTCTCCCTGAGCCCTTCCCTGCTCATCCAGAGATCCCCACTCCTGCGGGATTCCGTGAATTTGTGTTTCCCCAGCTGCCTCTCCTCCAGGAAATCCTGGGGATCCCTCCAGGGCATCCTGGGGATCTCCAGCTTGCAAATGCTGTGGTTGGAGAGGAGAGGATCCCACAGATCTCCAAGGAATTGCAGGACTCAGCGCAGCAGGATAATGCCTCAGCCGAGTTGTGTTAAAGGAGAAGATTAAACTTTCTGAGCACATCAGAAAAATATGGGAATTTTGTTCCAGCTGGGATGAGGGAATCTAGACCTGCTCACTCCAGGTCCCAACAGCACCGATCCTAAGGAAGCCTCTCCTCCTGACAAACTGATCCCTGTCAGGGGCTGGACGGAGCAGGACCAAGGCTATGGATACAGCTCAGCTCCAGCCAGCAGCCACTTTTTAGGGAAAGGACAAAAGAAATCAGGATTACAGGAGAGAGAAGGCATGGAAATGACTTTGGAAAACCAGGAAAATGCTGCATTTCCCCCCAGGCAGCAGGAGGCATAAATATCCCTCTTTTCCTCCCTGCCAAGTGTCCCCCAGAGCCCTTCCCAGCCCTCCCCCGGCGGGCACTGGACGTACTGGTCTTCCAGGCATCCGGAGCCTGCAGGTCGGATGTCTTCACCGCCCAAGACGCGAAGGCACAGAAGACGAGGCACATGTCCTTCTGGCTCAGCAGCCGGGGGTCCTCTGCTGCTCCTGCCACGAGAGGAGCACGAGGGCTGGGGGGGCTGTGCCACCTCCCCAGCCACCCCTCCGAGCCCTCTGGGACAGCAAATCCCTGGCACTCCCAGGGAATCAGCCCTGGAATTGTTTTTGCACCAGTGGTGATGTCAAACGGCTCTGGTTAGGACCCAGGTACATTTCCAAAGGATGGTGGCACGTTTGTCACCCCTCTCAGCCTTACACTTTGTTAAAAACCCTAAGGAATGTTTGTTAAAGCCATCCCAAGACTTCTGGCTCCTCCCCACCTCCCTGCGGATCTTCCCAGCCTCTGTGGTGGCTGCCTTTGGGTCTGGGGAATAGATTGAGGAGAGAGAATTCCTGGGGCCACAGCAAGGTCCCCTCCCTGTCACCAATGTCCCAAGGCACCTGTCCCCACAGCACCTGAGAGGCCCCAGTGCTCAGCATCCCACCCCACTCTGCTCCTCTTCCTCCCGAGTGTTCAACATTCCCTGCCCTGCTGCACTTCCAGCCTCAAACAACTTGCAGACATATCTCAAGACCAGGTTATTTTTGCTCCTCTTCATTTGATCAGGCTTTTAATTAAAACTGGCTTATTAATTAGCTGTGACCACCCCAAAGGGTTTTTCTCTCCAGGCAAACAGACTGGAAGCTCAATTTTGAGGCTCCCTTTGGGATGACTTCCTCATTGTTTGGGTTTAATATTAGCTCTGAGGCTCTAAGCATCATTTAAGCTCAAAGATAAATCCCCTGCCTGTCCTCGAGGGTCAAACTTCTCCCTTTATTCCCATTTCTCTCACCTGCAGGAACAGGCAATAGCCAGGTGACCTCTGAGGTCTCTGGAGGGATTTTTTCTAATCAGAGTGGGTTTTACAATCCCACATTCCCTGTCCGTGCCTGCAGTGCTGGGAGCCAGCCTGGGGGACCTGGCCAGCAGCACTGTCTTGGCACGGGGACAGCGAGTGCATCCCAAGGGACAGCCAGGGTGACACAGGGGACAACAGGATTTACCTCTCAGTGCCAGGGCTGTGTCTGCATCTTCTGGCCACACCTGGGCTCCTGCCAGCGGGACCAGGGCGAGCTTGTCCCCGGATCCTCTGGGCACCAGGGCCTGGGAGGTCGGGGCTTGGCCTCCCCCCTGCTGGATTTGCCTTTGCAGCAGGGACTTCAAAGCCCCCACAGCTTTCTTCACCTCAGAGGCCGGAGCCATCGAGAAAATCCCTCTCCAGCCCATCCTGTTCCGGGCTCTCCCTGGGAAGAAGTGTCCATACACATCAGGGACTGGGATAAACATGGTGTCCTTGCCTGGAGCCGAGCTGGGATCCTCCTTTTGCAGCCCAGTGCGGTCCAAGCTGCTGAACTTCTTTCTTTTCCTGTCTTTAGCCTTGCCTTTTTTCTTGTTTCCTTCTGGTTCATTGAAAAAATACTCGTACAGTTCGGGCCAGGAGAATTCCCTTTGCAAGGGGGATTTCCGGCCCTCCAAGGAGCTCCCCAGCTCCTCCTCCTCCTGGGAATCACAGAACAGGTAATCGTACATCTCGGGCCAGGTCACATCCAGGGAGTTGGACTTGGCAGAAGCTCCATCTGCAAAGCGCAGGGGGCTCCTCGCCCTGGGGGTCTCAGCTGCAGCTTCCCAGGGGATCCTGGCTGCAGGAATTGGGATGCCAGCTGCAGGCTCGCAAGGGATCTCAATTGCAGGAATCCTGGGGATCTCAGCTGCAGGAATCCTGGGGATCTCAATTGTGGGAATCCTGGGGATCTCAGCTGCAGGAATCCTGGGGATCTCAGCTGCAGGAATCCTGGGGATTCCAGTCGCAGGCTCCCAAGGGATCCCCACTGTAGGAATCCTGGGGATCTCAGCTGCAGGAAGCCTGGGGATCTCAGCTGCAGGAAGCCTGGGGATCTCAGCTGCGGGAATCCTGGGGATCCCAGCTGCAGGTGCCCAAGTGATTTCAGCTACAGGTTTTCTGGGGATCCCAGCCGCAGGCTCCCAAGGGATCCCAGCAGCAGGAACCTCAGGGATCTCTGAGGGTTTCCTGGGAACCTCAGCTGCAGACTTCCTGGGGATCTCAGCAGCAGGAACTGCAGGGATCTCAGCAGCAGGAACTCCAGGGATCTCTGCAGGCTTCCTGGAGATCTCAGCAGCAGGTACCACAGGGATCTCTGCAGACTTCCTGGGGATCTCAGCAGCAGGAACTGCAGGGACCTCAGCAGCAGGCTCCTTGAGGATCTCAGCTGCAGGCTCCTTGAGGATCTTGGCTGCAGGCTCCCCACCAGCATTCCCTCCAAACGCTGCCGCGCTCCCGGGCTGGAGAGGCTTCCCTGGCATCTCCTGGCACGCCTCTCCCAGAGGAGCGGCGGCTCCGTCGCCAGGGACCACTGGGACACTGTCACGTACGCCCAAGGCACCAGCCTGCCCTGCCTTTGGGGACTTGGTGGCCTTTGTCTTCCCTGGGGACTGCGGCCCCGGCTCCTTGCCCCTCTGCTTGGGGGGAGCAGTCCCGGGATCGCCCCCATCCACGCCAGGGCCGGGCACGGAGCGCTTGCCCTCCGCAGCCTCCTCACTCCCCAGCCTCACCAGAGCTCCCTTGGCGGCCTTGTCCTTCCCTTTGCCCTTCCGAGAGGACATCGGTGAGCTTGGGGGTGCCTTCCCGGCCCCCGGTGCCGCAGCCCCCGCAGGCTCCTTGTCCCCCTCGGTGGCGCTGGCTCCGCGCTGCCTGCGGCTCTTCCTCGGCTGCGCCGGCACCTTGGGCCTCACCACGCTGGGGGATCCGCCGGGGGAGCTGGGCTCCGTGCCCTCCTCCTGTGCCACTCGGGGCACTGTCCCCAGGGACGGGCTCGGCGGCTCCCCCGCGGCTCCCCGCAGCCTGGGCTCCGCAGGGGAAGCGCTGGCAGAGCTTTTCCCGGCTGATCCCTCCGGGGACGGCGCTGGAACCTCTGCCTGTGCCACCTCAGCCGGCTGTGCCACCACGGCGCTGCCGTGGGCTTGTCCCCCTCCTGCATCCCCGCCCTGCTCAGGGTGCCCGGGGGGCTCCGTGGCCTGGCTGCCTCCGGCCGCTCCTTTCTCCGCCGCCGCCGCTGCCGTGTCCTGCCCGGGGCTGCCCTGGGCTGTGCCACCGGCCGGGGTGGCCGCGGGTGGCCGCGGCGGCTGCCTCCTCTGGGCGCTGGGCATGGCAGCAGGTGACAGGGCCCCGGGCTTGTCGCTGTCACACAGGAACCTGCCCACAGAGCCCAGCTCCGCTTCGTCCTCGCCGCCCGACAGCAGCTCCGGCAGCGCCGGCCGGAGTCCGGCGGTGTCACCGCTGTCACCGGGCACCCCACGTGGGGCAGGGCTGCCCGTGCCAGCCTCTGGCTCGCTGCCCGCCCTGGCTGCGGTCAGCCCGTCGCTGCTGCAGGGACAGTCCCGGCCCGAGGCGTCCCCTTGCTCAATGTCACTGAGGCACTGATCCTCGGCCGTGGCCAGCGAGGCTGGCGCCAGGCTGCACTCCTCGGAAGCCTGGAAGAACTCAGCCCATTCCCGGTCGTTCAGCTGGATGCTGTACTCGAAGTTATCCATGCCTGCAGTGGGGAGGGGGACAGGTCAGGGAGGAGGAGGTGGCACCGGTGTGGGCAGACAGGGGCAGGTGTGTGCCCCCAGCCCTTTCTCCAGTTCCTCCCTCCCATCTGCTCATCCTCACTCGGTTCCAGCTGAACCCAGCTGTGAATTCCAGCTCCTGGCAGCCTCAGCAGGATGGGGATGGCTGTGCTGGACCAGAACCCTGCCCGCAGTGAGAGGCCACTGCCACCCCCTCCGGTCCCCACTGCCTCTGCTCCCCGGCACGGCAGCACTGGGGATTTGGGATTCTCCCCATGGCTGCACAGAGGGTTTGGGATTCTCCCCATGGCTGCACAGGGGATTTGGGATTCTTCCCACAGCTGCACAGAGGGTTTGGGATTCTCCCCACATCTGCACAGAGGGTTTGGGATTCTCCCCACAGCTGCACAGAGGGTTTGGGATTCTCCCCACAGCTGCACAGAGGGTTTGGGATTCTCCCCACAGCAGCATCACACCTCACACCCCCCTTTCCCTCTCCCTTTTCCTACAATCCACCTTAAAAACTGGGATTTATGTTCTCGAGCATTCCTGCCAGGGCATCACCAAGCTCAGCACAAACAGGACATTCCAGCAAAGCCATGGAGCAGCCCCTTCCTTCCCCGAGGCCCTGGGGAGGCAGGGGCAGCCCAGCCCCGGTGGGACCCAGCAGCAGGAGAAGCAGAGAGGGGACAAAGCCCACCCTACCTGTCCCCCAAGGCCAGGCGGGGATGGAGCCATTCGAGGAGCCACGCAGGAGAGCCCTCCCGGCACAACATGATGCCGTCCCCTTGACGGGGGCAGAGAGGCCGGCTCCAGCTCAGATCCATTCAGGGGCTAAAAATAGACCCCCCCCCGTCCCTCCCCAGTGTCACTTGAGATCCCAGTGCCCCAGCCCGGAGAGGGCAGGCCCATATATAGAACTGGTGGCGGACATGCCAGGGTGCCAGCCAATGTGTGACTGTGCCACGGCCACGTCTGGGGACCCTGCGACCATCCCTGGTGCCCACTGCTCCCTCCGGGGGTTGCTCCATGGGCTGGCCAGCAGGGAAGGGGGACAGGCCACCACAGCCTTTGGCACACCTGGGCGGCAGTGACTGCTCTTTTTCCCACAGAGCCATTTCTCTGCCTTAGTCACCCTCTCTCAGGTGACACAGAATCACCTCAGGGGCAGGGTTCACCTCTTCGGGGCACTCCCAGGGCATTGATTGCTGGCCTGCTGCAGGCTGACATCAGATCACAGCCAGCATCACGGTCTTGTGACAAACCCCGCAGGCTGCATGGCAGCTGTGCCACCAAGGGCCACCTGTGCCACGTGCTGCGAGCAGCCTTGGGCCGCAGGCTCGGGGTGAGCCTGGCACGGGGCAGTGGCACGGTGGCCAAGGGTGGCCTGGCAGGTCACGGAGCAGAGCCAGAAATAGCCCTCAGCTCCCGCAGCCTTCCTCCCACCTTCCTCCCCCCGCACGCCCTCCGTGTCACAGGGCCACAAATAGCTGCCCTGAGGTAGCCGCGGGCAGGACGGGGGCTGCGAGAGCGAGCCCCAGCCCAGCCCCAGCCCTGCTGCCCCCAGCCCTGCTGCCCCCAGCCCTGCCCCGAGGCTCCGGCCACCTCCTCGGGCACCGGGACACCGCCGAGCCCCGGCTGGACACGGCCGTGCCAGGAGTGCTGCGGGAGCTGAGAGCGACCCGCGAGCTCTGTGTCCCCTCGGGGGTCCTGCCCAGGGCCGGGGGCTGCCCATGGCTCCCTGCCCACCCCCGGGAGCGGGGCTCAGCCCCTGGCTCTGTCCCCACAGGGCTGTCCTGCTCCTGCCCGGCCGTCCCGCGGGGTGGAAGCTCCCCGTCGTGGCTGCTGTCCCGCACTGCACGGGGAGGAGAGAGCCGGGAGAGCCCAGCCCATCACAGCCGGAGGAAATATCCACCAGGACACGCTTCCCTCGCCCAGCCAAGGAAATATGGAAGGAAAGAGGTCTGCTGCCTTCCCACCCTATCTGCTTCCCGATCTGGCTACGCCCTGCTCCCCTCGCACGCCTCGCAGACCAGAAGGGAAACCGAGTGGCTTCCTTTTCTTGGCTGCAGCCGACTTCCTTCCCTCCGAGCCGGGTTTGGTCAGAGAAACCTTTCAAGGCAGCCTGCAGACCGCAGCAGGGAGCATGAAAGGGGCAGGGGCAGCAGCCGGAACCGGCAGCCAGCGGGGCTCGGTGTGTCACCAGTGTGTCACCGGTGTCACACTGGAACACGGCTGCAGCAGCCGCAGCAGAGCCACAGAGCTGCACCCACCCTGCCACACGTCCCACCCTGGGGACACAAACCCGGCTGGGCGCAGGACACGGCCCAGGGATGCAGGGATGCACACAGCATCCTCGGGAAAATGACACCTCAGCCGCCGCTTCCCTTCCTTTTGGGGGGGCCAGAAAAGCCCAGCGTGGCCTTCAAGGGCCACAGGTGGCACAGGTGGCACAGGGGCATCGTGCCACCTTGCCAAGGACATTTAGGGGCAGTGGACAGCCCGTGTCCCATTTGCTCCTTGGCTCCCGTGCCTGCCCAAGATTCCTGGCTCTCTGGGATTCCTGGCTCTCTGGGATTCCTGGATCTCTGGGATTCCTGGCTCTCCGGGATTCCTGCCTCTCCAGGATTCCTGGATCTGCAGGATTCCTGGCTCTCTGGGATTCCTGGCTCTCTGGGATTCCTACCTCTCCAGGATTCCTGGATCTCTGGGATTCCTGCCTCTCTGGGATTCCTGGCTCTCTGGGATTCCTGCCTCTCCGGTGCCAGATGCTGGGATGTGCTGTGCTGCTGCAGGGCTGCTCCAGCCCCATCCTGTGGATGGCACCCAGCGCCTCCAGGATGGGCTCTGTGGGATTAAGGACAGGATATAAATAACCAAAGTCAATGTGTAATGGGAGAAGGGCCCGGAATAAAGCAGCAGATGTGGCTCCCCTGTGCCTGACAGGGCACAGCGTGGGAGAAACTGCCAGGATCAAGGGCATGGAAAAGGCAGGGAAACTGGGAGTGCCATGGAGAGCACTTCCTTTGGGGCAGAGACCCCTTCTGTGGCTCCAGGCTCGGCATTCACTGCTCCCAGTGCAGAGGAACTTCAGTTTCTGGGAAAAGAGCTCTCAGGGCGATAAAGAATAACTCTCTTCCTACCCAGGAAGTCCCATTTGGGATAATTCTACCTTCATGCAGTGTTTCAAAGCAGCACTGAAACATCACGAGCGTGGGGGTTTGGCTGAGTTCTCCGTAAGACAGCCCAGACAATGCAGAGAAATGTGGGTTTGATTAGGAAGATCCTCCCTGCCCTGATCTACACCCATCACATGCTGTGCGTCAGGGCAGGAAGAGAGAGACTGCAGGAAAAGCAATGGAAAAAAAATAAAACAGAATGGAAAAAGAAATATGTCCACAGCTTCAGGAGCAAGACAACCTTGGCCCTTGCTGCTTGCCCAGGACAGAGAGCTTTGTTTGTGATTATTTTCTCATTCCTTCTTTGGTTTTGGCCGGATCATCGCTGAGCCTCGGGCACTGACAGCAATGGCCTTGTCTGGCCGTGTCTGGCTGTCCCTGGACACTCATCCTGTGCTCTCCCATCCCTCCCATCTCATGATCTGCCCCTGATCTGATTCATTCCTTCCTTCCCATAAATTCCTGCGAGGTACAACCTGTCACAGGGACAGCTCAGCCCTCGGCGGCCGGGATCAGGGAATGCTGAGCTGCTCACGTACAGCTCCGACCTCGCACGCAGCAGGGAGACCTCCCTGGGGATGGCAGAGGGAAAAACAGGAATTCAGATCGACCCCGGGGAAAGCCCAGGAGGAACAGGTCCATACTGAGGAAAGGGTTAACCCTGCACTGAAACTCGGAGCGCAGTGAAGCTGTAACCACCCGGCTGGTTTTGCTGGTTTGGGGGCAGGTGAGCAGCAATTATCACCCCCAAACCATCCCTGCTCCGCATTGTTTTTGCCCAAACCCTTAAACTTTTTTTGGTTGGTTTTTTTTTTTTTTTTGCCTGAAACTCGCTCCCCAGGCTCTGTTAAAATTCCAGCCCATGCTCCCCAAGCCGCCAGCAGCGGGCTCATGCAAAGGTCAGACTCGGCTCACTTGAAACCCAGCCCGCACTCGCCTGAAACTCTGCCAAGCTCTTCCCAAAGCTCGGCTCCTGGCCGGAGTTTCGGGTTGCTAATCCAAGTCTCGCCGGGTTTCAGATTTCTCTGCAAGCTTTGGCTCTGCTCACACAAGAACAGCTCCGGGCTGCGCTCTGCTCCGCGGGTGGGACCCCTGCGGCCCGGCCAGGGTGGCAGTGCCAGGGGTGGTGGCAGCGCTGCCACCTCTGAGGACAGCAGGGCAAACAGAGCAGGGAGATGCCTCAGAGGCACGGGGATGGGCTCAGCATCCAGGAACGAGGATGGAGGGGACGGGAGCTGAGTGGGACAGGTTCTGCAAGTCCCCAGCTCTGCCTCTGGCCAGGCAGGGCATGTGGGACACTGTCCCCTGTCCCAGAGCTGTCCCCGGGCAGAGATCCCAGCAGGATGAGCCCAAGGGCTGCACTGGAGTTCCCAGGAGTTCCTCCTGGGAAGGTCCAAGGCCAGGCTGGACGGGGCTTGGAGCACCCTGGGACAGTGGGAGGTGTCCCTGCCACGGCAGGGGTGGCACTGGATGGGCTCTGAAGTCCTTCCAACCCCAACCATTCCAGGATTCCATGGCTCTATGGAATCACGCAGCAGTAACAGGAACACCGTGGCCTGTGTGGCTGTGATGTCATGGCTTGGGGACAGCAGCTGTAGGGCCAGGTGGCCACTGCCATGTCACAGCCACCTCCCTTTCCATGCTGTCCACTGATGGGAGACAAGCTCTACCCAGGCAGAGAAAGCTTTTCTCTTTATTCTATTTATTCTATTTATTCTATTTATTCCATTTATTCTATTTTATTATTCCATTATTATTCTACTTTATTATTCTATTTATTCCTTTTTTCTTTTTTTTTAACAAGTCCTGAACAGAGGCCTCTGGGCTGAAGTTTCAGCTCCCGGGAATCGTTTTTTCCCCCCAAATCCAGCAGGATCAGGGTTTTACCTGTGCGCTCTTTTTTCCTGCCGTTTCCACTAGATGTCACTTACAGCCACAAAGTCAGCAGTTTCCCTGGATTTTCAACCTCCTCTCTGGAGGTTAAAATTCTGTGGAATGGGTCTATGGGAATCCTAAAAACGGAGCCTGGGGTGCGCAGACCATCGGGGCTGTGGTGGTGTCAGAGCAGCAGGGACTGCAGCTGTAGGGGAGGCGTTTTCGGGACCTCCTGCTCATCCCATCAGCTGCTGAGGTGCCTCTGGGAGCAGGAAAATCCCTCCTGCTCCATGAGGCTGGAAGGGCAGGGTCTGTGTTGGGACACAAATGTTCGGTGCTGCCCCCGGGGGGGTCACCGGCTGTCACCTGTGGGTGCCACCAGGCAGCTCTGTCCCCACAGTCACCGAAATCCCGAGGGCTCGGGGTAAGCTCCGTGCTGCCTTTGCACATCGCTGGGAACCTGAGGTGTTTGGGGCAATCCCAGCAGGACTGGAGCTCCTCAGACCGAGTGACAGCAAAGCTCACAGAGCCACATCCTGAGCGGGAAGGGATGCACCAGGATCAGAGTCCAGCCCTTATCCCTGCACAGACCCCAACAATCCCACCCTGTGCACCCCTGGCAGCACTGCCCAAACGCTCCTGGAGCTCTGGCAGCCTTGGAGCTGTGCCCATTCCCTGGGGAGCCTGGGCAGTGCTCAGCACCCTCTGGGGAGGAACCTTTCCCTAAAATGCACCCCAACCTCCCTGGCACAGCTCCAGCCATTCCCTGGGTGCTGTCCCTGGTCACCAATCAGTGCCTGCCCCTCGTGAGGAAGCTGCACTGAGCTCCCATGGGACCACGAGGTGGATTCCCTTTGATGTCCTTCCACTGCTGCACCCAACATGATGCGAGGGAGAGCAGTGCTTTGGGATGGAGCAGAGCAGGGAAGGCAGTGGTGGCCACCACGGTCACCATCCTGGCTATGGGGAGCAAGGACAAGCTCTGGAATGAGACACAGAAAGGGACAAGGGCCTGAGACTTCTCCCAGAGCGTCAGCTCGGCCAAGCTCTCCCCTCCCTGCCCTGGCTGTGGGCCTGGAAAGGGCAACGGTAGCAGGAGCGGCAGCCCCAGCTCCGCTCGCTGTCCCAGCCCTGATTAATGATGTTTTGGGTTGGAAGGGCCTCTCCTCCCAGTGCAGCCCCAAACACAAGCTGTTCCACATCAGCAGGGCCCCGGCAGCCTGCAGGGTCCCAGTTCCTCACCCCTTCCCCTCAGCTCGGGTTCCCGACCGGCCAGGGCACCGGGGCTGTGTTATTGGAACTGCGGCACATCGCTGATCCAGTGCTGATCCCAGAAATGATCCCGGCCCTGATCCCAGTGCTGATCCAGTGCTGATCCCAGTATTGATCCCAGAGACGATCCCAGCCCTGATCCCAGTGCTGATCCCATCCCTGATCCCAGCTCTGATCCCAGCCCTGATCCCATCCCTGATCCCAGCCCTGATCCCAGCCCTGATCCCATGCTGATCCCAGCCCTGATC
Organism: Acanthornis magna; assembly: GCA_036785705.1. Lineage (NCBI taxonomy): Eukaryota > Metazoa > Chordata > Aves > Passeriformes > Acanthizidae > Acanthornis > Acanthornis magna. The sequence goes on from JAWUZG010000286.1 coordinate 1,442,312, forward strand.
CCAGTGCTGATCCAGCCCTGATCCCAGCCCTGATCCCAGTGCTGATCCAGCGCTGATCCCAGCCCTGATCCCAGTGCTGATCCAGCGCTGATCCCAGTGCTGATCCCGGTCCTGATCGTGGCCCTGATCCCAGTGCTGATCCCAGTGCTGATCCAGTGCTGATCCCAGCCCTGATCCCAGCCCTGATCCCATCCCTGATCCCAGCCCTGATCCCATGCTGATCCCAGCCCCGATCCCATCCCTGATCCCATCCCCGATCCCAGCCCTGATCCCATGCTGATCCCATCCCTGATCCCATCCCCGATCCCAGCCCTGATCCCAGCCCTGATCCCAGCCCTGATCCCAGTGCTGATCCCATGCTGATCCCATCCCTGATCCCATCCCCGATCCCAGCCCTGATCCCAGCCCTGATCCCAGCCCTGATCCCATCCCCGATCCCAGCCCACCCACTGCCAGAGCTGCAAAGAGCCGGGGCCAGGTCGGGTTGCACACACAGCAGGGGCCGCAGCTCCCGCGCAGCACACGCTGCTCCAGCCCCGCGCCACCATGGAGCAGCCTGGCAGAGCTGAGGATGCTCATTAACCCTCTCCATCCCGAGGCTGGAAAACGGGAATCCCCAGATCCTCGGAGAGCTGCACTCTGCCCATGGGAAGCCTTTCTGAGGCCTCGTGGGTGTGCCAGCAGCGAGGGACGGTGACACCGTGCCAGCTGTGCAGAGGGAGCAGTGCCAGGAGCAGCAGCAGGCTCGTCCCCAAGGCCCGAGGAGTCCAAATGCCACTGTCAGAAAAGCTCAAGCTCTCTGCGAGCTGACAGCTCCCAAGGACCCGAGGACATCCTTCCCCTGATCCTGAAACCGCCGCCTTCCGCCACCTGGGAATGAAAAGCTCCAGTCTGAACAGATCTTCCTTTAATTTGTTTCCACATTTCGAACACAAAAGCCCACGGAGAGTCACAACCAGTCCTGATCTCCTCAGGCTGGAGGTTTTTACAGAGGTTTCTGAGGCAAAATTAGGATTAGAGCTGGTACCACAAGAGTGATTCTGGGTTATCCATTCCGGTGCCTCGGGCAGTGTCTGTGCTCGGGGGCTCCCAGCAGCCAGGGCAGAGCAGCAAATGGGAAAACCCAGAGCTGGGACAAACCATGGGATCCTGCAATGGTTTGGGTTGGAAAAAAGCTCATTTTGCTCCACCCCCTGCCGTGGGCAGGGACACCTTCCACTATCCCAGGTTGTTCCAAGCTCCGAACCTGGACTCGGACACTTCCAGGGAGTGCAGCTTCTCTGGGCACCCTGTGCCAGGGCCTCCCCACCCTAAATTTCTCCCTAAACTCTTCCTTTTCCTTTCACCAGTGAAAGGCCGGGGTCTCTCTGTCAGTGCCACGCATCTCCCTCTCCACATGCCCACTTTTCCACGGACCCAGAGCCCTCCTGGCACCGCGGGCAGGGCAGGGGCCAGGGTGGGATAATCAGCTCCTGGGAATCGCCCAGGCCGTGCCTGGAGCCAGCGAGGAGCTGCTGCAAAGAGGCTGAACCAAGGCAGGCGGCAGCTGAGACTGTTCTGCACCTTTTTTATTCCTCCCCCGGGGGAGAGAGGCTCCGAAAGTCCCGGCATGGGACCAAGGCTGCCCTGCTCTGGCATCTTAACAAGAAGCAGCTGCTCGAGGCAGAGCGAGGAGCCGCACAAGGAAAAGGCCCCTGCATTAATTAAAGGTCACAGGGCCATTCCAGAGGCTTCCCAATTACCTCTGGAAGAGTGTGGCTAATGTGAGATAATGATGTCATACAGCCACTAATGAGGCAGGTTATCCAAACCCCCGGCTCCCCTCGCCCCCTCCCCGCCAGGATCTCCAGGATGAGCCAGAGGGAAAAGGGCCACCCTTCCCTCTCCACCTCTTCCTGAAGGACCTGGATAATGGAGCAGGGGAGGCAGGAGGAGAGGCCGCAGCCCTCTTTGAGGTTTTTGTGCTGAGGAGCAGCTCGGCAAGGCCCCTTCTCCTCTGGGATTGCTCCTCAGGAGTGATGTCAACAGGATATTGTGTGGCACTGACCCTGCTCCCTCAGCGCTCAGGCCAAAGCCAGCCCCATTAGCGCTCCTTAATTGAACGGAGTTGGGAGCTGGAAATCTGCTCCTGCTCTGGAAGGATCCCGTGTGCTCCTGGAGCAGGGGAACAGCTCTGGTGGGGACAAGGACCACTGGCTCTTCTCTCAGCATCCTTCAGGGCAGGAGGAAAAGTGTCCTGGGCTGTGTCCAGGCAGGGGACACAAAATCCCCCTGGGACTGTCCCCTCCGAGGAGCAGCCTTGTCCTCACCTCCTCTCCTACGTGGACCAAAGCAGCCACCCAGGGGCCTTGGGTCGATATCGGTTTGGGGGGCAGATGGAAAAAGTGTTGGAATGCTCAACTCCTGCACCAGGCAGGAGATGCGGAGACAAAACTCTGGGAGAGGGATTACAGTCAGGCCACAAATGAGAAAAAAGTACAGGGTCCCAGTTCCTGGAATGGGAAGAGGAATGGGGACAGAGAGCTAGAGGAGCACCCAAAATAAAACAGACAGTGTGAACAGCTGGAGCTGAGAGAGGTGCCCATCCCCAGCTCTAAACTGGGAAGGGGCACAGGTAAAACTGGGATGAAAGGCTGAGCTTCCTGGGAGAGGTCAATCGGGCTCAGCCTCTATTAGGGAGATGGATGTGGCAAAGGAAGCCCCAAACCCAAATCCAAACCCAGACTCGGAGCAGGGCCAGCCTGGGTGAAGGGCTGCTCCTCTTGCAGCTGCTGGATCCAGCCTGGGGATCCCGGAGAGGTTTCTGATCCAAAGGGGGACCTTCCCCAGCGTCCCCCACCCCGCAGGGACACCAGAGGCTCCTTCCTGCCCATGGAACATCAGAGCTCTGCAGCACGGCCGAGCGGACGTGGCAGCCCCGGAACGATGGAGAGTTGCACAGCTGGATGAGCTGCACAGCTGGATGAGCTGCACAGCTGGATGAGCTCCGCAGCCTCAGCTGCAGCTGCTGGTGGCATCCACACTGTGGAATAGCACTGGGACTGCTCCCCAGGGCTCTGCAGGGCACGAGAGGTTTCTGGTGGCCAGGCTGCTGCAGAATCGGAGCCCCAGAGGCTGTGCAGTGCAGCCCTGGCTGCTCCCTGTGAGCAGGATGGATCCAGCGTGGGACTCGCCCCAGAGCCTCAGGAAGGGCTCGGGGTTTATCAGCAGCTTCTCCTCGGCCTCTCCCCGTGCCGTCCTGCTGTTCGCTCAGGTAGTTTCTGCAGCAGCGCTGATTTGTTTCTGCCCCAAGCCTCCTCTTTCTGCAGGTCCTGCCTTTGCCTTTCTGGATTGTCTCTTTTTCATCCAAAGTGCTTCTTCCCAGCTGAGCCAGCAGCAGCACAAAGGAAAGATCAGGAGCCCTTGCCCTGAGCCCTATGCACCTGCAGAGCTGCTGGAAGGGACACAGCAAGGGACAGAGGCAGGAGGAGCAATTCCTGCTCTCCTCGGGGAGTTGAGAACTCTCCCCTACCCAAGATCTCAGCAAAGCCCTCCCAGACCCAGGCCAAGGAGCTGCTGCTGCAAACTGGAGCTTCCTGGGGATAAACTGCAGTGACCCCAAAGAGCTGCCGAGCCCTTCCCGTCCTCCGCTCGAACCGGATCCAAAGCCATAAAATCAAAGCGGACTTTTTGGGAGCTGGAGCTGCCAGCTGCAATTTCTCAGGCACTGGGAACAGACAGCACATGACTGGAGTGAGAGCACTGGCAGGGGGAGGCAGAGGTGGAGGGAGCAGGAATCTCGGAGCTCTCCCAGGAAGGCAGAGCTGAGAAGCGCCGGGGTTATTCATTATCTGCAGCTTTCATCCCTCCCACATTCTGCACGGCAAAAGAAAAAGTTGTCAGGGCAAAAAGAACATGGGCGGGAGGGAGAAAAGAGATGAAAAGAGTAAAAGGCAGGAGCAGGAGGAGCGGAGAGTAAATCAGGCTCCAGCTTTTCCAGAGGGAGGGTGCCAGGGCCGGGGGGACACAGCCTGGGCTGAGCAGGAGCTTTGTGCCCACCAGGATCCCACGGAGTCCCACGCAGCTCCAGCAGCCAAGGGTGGGGTGTTTTCCCTCTGCCAGCACGATGACATCTGCTGCAGGAATTCTGCTCCCGCGGCTCCCCCAGGCTGGGTGGGATTTTTCCATGCGCTTACGGATCAGCTAAATCAACAACATCCCCGAACCTGCAGTAAAGGAAGAGACTGGGAAGGGCTCGAGCACTAAACCCTGACCTTTGCTAATCCCCAGGCAATAACTGCAGGCGAGAAGTTTGCTGCAGGCGCTGGCAGACTTTGCTCTCCCCACGGGCAGCATTTTTAACCTTCAGAGCAGCCGGGCTTTCCTGTCAGCCTGGAGCAGCAGCTGTGGGCCAGGAATTGCTGTGGGAGCTGTCAGCGATGGATGGGCTGCTCCCAGGACAATCCCAGCGCTGTCTGGCCACGGGGATGGGCCTTCCAGGGAAGCTGGGATGTGCTGCTGGCCCTCAGGAGACCTCCTTAGCAGCTGCACCTCCTTTTGCTTGCTTCTCCATTTCTAAAAATGGGGATAACGAGGCTGAGGCCTTGGAGATGTTGCTATAAAAAACAATCCCCGTGTAGCAACTGGAGGGCTTACAGCAGACTGGGAAGGTGCTCCTGCTTCCAACCAAAATATGGATGTTCTGAGCAAATTCCTTGGCTCGTCTGGCAGCATCAGGACCCTCGCTCGCGAGCCAGGCCCAGTTTTAGTTCCAGGTTTCTGGTCCCTGGTGTCCCTCCTTGGCCACGATGCAAATCGAGGCTGTCCCCAAGCCCCGGTTTTATGCAAAGCCTCGCCTGCTGCAGCACTCAAAAATCTCCAGCTTGGAGAACAAACCAAGAGCGAAAAGCTGAGGAATACCTGATGCAAACCCAGCCCCAGCCCTCCTCCCTTCTCACCCAGACCCACCACAGGACAGTCCCAGAGCTTCCCGTTGGGAATATTCCTGTCCAGATCCACAGTCTGTCAGCCCTGCACGCTCTCCCCTGGCAGGGAAGGAGTGCAGAGGTGTTTGCAGCAGGAACGAGAGGCAGATGGAGTGATCTGCTGCCGTCCTGGGCTCACTCACTGCAGCAGGACACCTGCACCGATGACAAAACCCCGAGCCTTGAGCACGGGTGCAGGATTCCCACCGGACAAGTTAAGATCCCTGCCCCCAAACGCTTCCAGAGGTGATAAAATCGCTGACAGGTGAGCAGATGTGCCTTGTCATGAGGCCCGAGGGCACAGCAGGACCCAGCCTGGTTTACAGCCTGCCCTGAGCCTGTCACATTCTAATTGGTGTCACCGCTCCTGCTGCATCCACGGAGGGACAGAGACAGTGACTCAGGCGAGGCAGTGATTCAGGCAAAGCCTGGAGCAGATCCGCGCTGATGGAATCGCCTCCCCAATGCCATTTCTGCAGGCAAGGACCTGGCCTTCAGCTCGGCGAGCCCTCTGCCTCTTTGTGCTGCCATCGGGGAGGGCTGTAAATCTGGGAAGGGCTCTTTTCCTCTGGAAGCTGCGCCCGACTCCTCTTGAGGCAGAAAATAAACACCGAGTCTGTCGCCTCTGAGTTATGGGCGAGTTTAGAGGCTGCAAGTGTGAAAAAGTTAATTGCCTGACACTCCAGTTAATCACCCTGAGCCCACGGCCGAGTGCTCTGGTTCCTCTGCGGGGCTGTGCCAGGGCCACCCCCGAGGGGTGCCTTGTGTCAGACCTGTCACCATCTCCGAGTGCCACCGCAGGAGGGTGGCCCGTGCCTGTCTCTGCCCGCCGGACTCTTGCCCAACCGCTCGGGTTTTGCAATCCCAGCCCCAGACAGAGAAGCTCGGAGGGTTTTGTGCTCATGTGGATTTGCACGAATAGGGGGTGGGGAGGAGAGAAAAATCCACTCGGTGGCTTTCTTTGAACGTTTGCAAAGCCATCAGCGAGTGATGCCCTGCCCGGGACCCCCGGGGCTCGCACGGGGCTGGGGACGGATGGAGCACCGGGAGTTTCCATCCTTAAAGGTAAAAACAAGGATTATGGAGCACCGGGAGTTTCCATCCATAAAGCGAAAGACAAGGATTATGCAGCACGGCTGTTCCCCTCCATAAGGTAAATAACAAGGACGTGTGGAGCACAGGGAGTTCCCATCCCGAAAGTGAAACCCAAGGATTTACAGAGCACAGGGAGTTCCCATCCCTAAACTAAAAACCAACCACTTGACACCAGCGAGTTGCCCCGGGTGGATTCCCCCTCTCCAAGGGAAGATTTTCCAGGCGGCCCCCGCGTGCCCTCCCGGCTCGCAGGGCCCCGGAGCCAGGCACGGCGGAGCTTTGGCCTGGTTTCATCCCGGGATTTGTGCCGGGGCCGGGGCGGCGCTGGTGGCTGCTGCCGGTTCTGGTTCACGTTAAGCACGGCGCTAATGGGATCCATGTGACTGCACTGCTCCTCCGAGGAGCAGCCCTGAGCTGACGGGAACGCGCCTGCCAGGGAGCCTGCCTGCACTTTGTCACTGCCGGGGTGGCCGCTGGGCAGTGCCAGCCGCGGGCAGCGCCAGCCGCGGGATTCTCCGGAGGCTCCTTCCCGTGCCCGGGAACTGCCCTGGGTGGGATTAGCGGCTCCCCGGGGAGCTGGAGAGGAACGCATCCCTGCTTTTGGGAGCTCCCCCTCCGCAGCAGCAGCAGCAGCAGCAGCAGCAGCAGCAGCAGCAGCAGCAGCAGCAGCAGCAGCAGCAGCAGCAGCAGCAGCAGCAGCAGCAGCAGCAGCAGCAGCAGCAGCAGCGCATCCCTGCGCCTGTGAGCGCACGTGAGGCGCGGAGGGCAGCGCGCAGTGCGCCTCGGAGGGCAGGGATGGGGGGCGGAAGGGATGGGGAACCTGGGAAACAGGGCAGGAGAGCAGGGGAGAAGGGCAGGCAGGGATGGGGAACCAGGGAAACAGGACGGGCAGGGATGGGGTGCAGGACAGGCAGGGATGGGGAGCCAGGGACACAGGACAGGCAGGGATGGGGAGCCAGGGACACAGGACAGGCAGGGATGGGGAGCCAGGGGCACAGGACAGGCAGGGATGGGGAGCCAGGGGCACAGGACAGGCAGGGATGGGGAGCCAGGGACACAGGACAGGCAGGCATGGGGAGCCAGGGACACAGGACAGGCAGGGATGGGGAGCCAGGGGCACAGGACAGGCAGGGATGGGAGCCAGGGGCACAGGACAGGCAGGGATGGGGAGCAGGACAGGCAGGGATGGGGAGCCAGGGACACAGGACAGGCAGGGATGGGGAGCCAGGGACACAGGACAGGCAGGCATGGGGAGCCAGGGACACAGGACAGGCAGGGATGGGGAGCCAGGGGCACAGGACAGGCAGGGATGGGGAGCCAGGGGCACAGGACAGGCAGGGATGGCAGCCAGGGACACAGGACAGGCAGGGATGGGGAGCCAGGGACACAGGACAGGCAGGGATGGGGAGCCAGGGGCACAGGACAGGCAGGGATGGGGAGCCAGGGGCACAGGACAGGCAGGGATGGGGAGCCAGGGACACAGGACAGGCAGCACTTGCTCCTGCCAGGCTCCCGGCGAGCCCGGCTGCCCTCTCATCATGCCCACAAAGGCTCTTTGTGCGATACTCCTGCAGCCCCGAGCAGCTCAGGGCTGGCAGAGAGGAGGGGCAGCGCTGCCTCGGGCTCCAGGACATTCACCTGGGCTGGGCTGGCACAGCACGGCTGGACCCCAGCAGCGCCAGAGCCTAGTCTGAGGGCAGGAGCTGAGCTCCAGCAGCCTTTGCCTCTTGCTGAGAAGGAAAGCAGCCTGCTCCAGCCTTCACGGGAGCTGCCGAGGCTGGATTCAGGGATGGAGCCAGCCAGACCCTCTTCTCCGGAGAGATCTGCTCGCTCCGGCACTGACATCATCATCTCAGTTCTGCTGGGCCTCTGCTCCTCAGCGCTGGAACAAGGAATCAATCTTCATTTTGCTGCCCGCTTTGTCCAGCTGGACGGCAGGGCCTCGCTCCCGTGGCAGCATCTGGCACAGCAGGGCTCTGATCCATCAGTGCCAGCAGGAAATGTCATTAGCAGTGGCACTGTGGAGGCTGGAAGGAAGAGGTTTAATATTTAATTCCAGACCTGCTATGGTGGCAGATCCATAGCGCTGCTTTCTAACCCCACCGTGGCGCTTCAGCGGGAAAAAAGCTGTGAAATCCTAAATCCCACCTCCCTCAATGCTCAGCACCTATTTTTTGTTTTTCACCAGCTAGTGCCAAGCGGGACCAAGCCAGCCGTGGTTCCTGGGCACCATCAGGAGGAATAGGAGAACTCTGAAAGCCAAATTTGCGTCAGCTCCCTGAGCAGGAGGACGGGAAATTGGCTCCGTGACAATGCGTGCATTCAGCTCCTCTCAGGCTGCTGCAGCTGTACCTGTTCCACATTCCCAGCAAGGAAAAACGAAGGTGCTTTTTGTACGAGGCACCATCCAGGCTCTGCCTGATGGGATTTAGTGCTGGGTGAATGGCTGGACCCGATGATCTGAAAGGTCTTTTCCGACCTTATCAGTCCCGAGATTCCACGATCCCTGTCCTTTGGCCCTGGTTTGGCCACGCTCCCTCCACATCCCCTCCCCTCCGGAGTGACGCAGCTCTGCAGGGCACCAAACATCAGCCTGGAGCTGCAGAGCAGCGAGGGCGAGACAGGAAAATGTCTGGGATGGAGCAGCACCTTTCCCACCAAGCTGCGAACTTCCCTAGCCAAAGCCGTGGCATTCGCGGGCATTGTCCCGCAGCCTCCCCTCCTCCCTGTCTGGCACTCCTTCCCAGGCCCTGCCGGCTGACTCGGGAATGTTTATCCCCCTCCCAGGCCGGGTGTGAAACGCTAATTGCTGTTGACACTCATGGCTGGGAGGTTGAGCTCCCCCCATCCCACCTTGGGTGCAGGAAAGGCCCTGGAAGTGGCGGTGCCGAGGATGAACTGCCACCCTGCCCTCACCCACTGCCACCCGGGGGGTGACAGCCGGGCCGGGGCTGCCCTGCCCCTCCTCGGCAGCTTTACCTGGGCTTTTCTCTGGGGTTCCTGTGGGTGCCCATCCCTGGAAGTGTTCCAGGCCAGGATGGATGGGGTTTGGAGAAATCTGGGATAATGAGTGGCATCTCCTGCCCATGAGCACAGCAGGATCTCCCCCCATTAATGCTCCATCCGTCACCCAAAATCCCTTCCAAGAGGAGCCCAGGGCAGCAGTTGGTCACCCACAGGGTGAGGCTGGCCAGGCTGGGTGCTCCGTGTCCTCGGCAGACGCTGTCCCTGCTCCCGGAGGGCTCAGTCGCACCGGGATCAGCCTCTGGAGCATCCCCAAGGGATGTTAAGGAGTGACAGCTATTCCCTGTGTCCCCGGGCTGTCCCCTCCCTCCTGTCACCGAAACGGCTCCGTGTTTTCAGGATGAAAGGCATCCTGGGGACAGGAGAAGTGTTATAAACAAATAAATAAAATCTCAGCGCTGAGAGGGAGCGGGGAGGGGAGGGGAGGGGAAGGGGCTCCCGGGGAACGAGGCAGCCTCGTAAAAGGATGACGCAGGCGGCGAGAGCGTGGAAGGATGCCAGGGGATCTGGAAAACAGGTTCTCCGGAAAAACACCCTCCAGGCAGCTCCTTCTGACGCGGGCAGGAGCTGGCGGTGCAGGGGCTCCGGCTCGTGGGTTCCCCCACCCCTTCTGCGGTGTGGAGCACCCCCAAAAAATCTCAGCCTTTCTGTGCCTCCCGGAGCCGTTCCCGGTGCTCCTCCCAGCGCAGATCCACGAGCTGGGAGCAAAAATCAGCCCTGCCCCACATCGGGGCCAAAGCCGAGCCCTTTCCCAGCCAGCTGCCGAGGTGCGAATCCCCCCGAGCCTGATTAAACCTGGGAACAATGAGGAGGATGACTCCCACTTCCTTCCCACCATTGTCTCCCGCCCGGGGATGGGGAAATCTTCCCTGAAGTGCCTCCATAGGAGGTTTTTCTTTACGAGGCCGCCGCTTTGTTTAGAGGGAATGTCTCCCGGCCCACTGGACGTGCCGAGGTGTGGGAAGGAGCAGGGAGGATGTCAGGCCGTGGGCAGTGCTGATCCTTGGGAGTGTCCCAGGCCAGGCTGGACACGGCTTGGAGCAGCCTGGAATGGTGCAAGGTGTGGGATTTAAGGTCCCATCCGTGATTCCCTGATCCATGTCTGCCCCAGAGCCACTGCATTGCCCCTGCGCTCACCCTGCAAAACCCTCGGGGCATTTTGGGATCCTGGCACAGGAGAGCCCCGCGCGTGCTGCCAGCATCTCAATTCCTGCTTTCTGCCACCTGCCACCTCCCAGGCAGGGCAGGGCTGGCATCCACACCCCGATTCCCTCGGGGAGCCCAATCCCTGCCCGGCTGGGCCAGGTGAGCGCCGTGCTGTGCCCTCTGCCAGCAGCACAGGCAGGTTTGTTCAGCAGAGCAGCTGAGCCGGGCTCGGTGACAGAGCTGTGCCACGCTCGGTGACAGAGCTGTGCCACGCTTGGTGACAGAGCTGAGCTGGGCTCGGTGACAGAGCTGTGCCGGGCTCAGTGACAGAGCTGTGCCATGCTCAGTGACAGAGCTGTGCCATGCTTGGTGACAGAGCTGTGCCGGGCTCGGTGACAGAGCTGAGCGGGGCTCAGTGACAGAGGTGTGCCGGGCTCGGTGACAGAGCTGAGCCGGGTTCGGTGACAGAGCTGAGCCAGGCTTGGTGACAGAGCTGAGCCGGGCTCGGTGACAGAGCTGAGCTGGGCTCGGTGACAGAGCTGTGCCAGGCTCAGTGACAGAGCTGAGCTGGGCTCGGTGACAGAGCTGTGCCACACTCGGTGACAGAGCTGAGCCGGGCTCGGTGACAGAGCTGAGCTGGGCTCAGTGACAGAGCTGTGCCGTGGGGACAGAGCTGATGGCAGGCAGTGCCACAGCTCAGCTGGTGCACGGTGACACAGAGAGCTCTGAGACTCGCTCACATCTCTCAGCCCTCCAGGCAGATCCCAACCCTCCAGACAGATCCCAGCCCTGCACAGATCCCAGCCCTCCAGACAGACCCCAGCCCTCCAGACAGATCCCAGCCCTGCACAGATCCCAGTCCTGCACAGATCCCAGCCCTGCACAGATCCCAGGGATCCAGGGGCAGCCTGGGCCAGGGCTCCCCACCCTCGCAGGGAGGAATTCCTTCCCAAGATCCCATCTCTTGGCCATTCCCCTGTCCTGTCACCTCGTGTGCTTACAGACACTTCCCCTCCAGTCTCACCAGTTACATCTCCAACATTCCCCAGTTCCACCCCTTTGGAAGCAGAGGAGGAAGTGCCCAGCCCGGGATGGAGCTGCTCCGAGTCCTGCCCGAGGCATCCCCAGTGGAGCGAACTCCACGGGAAGGCCTGGCAGAGCTGGGATTGACGTCTTGGAAGGAGCACTGGTTCTGCACTTTAATCCCTGCAGAGGGGAGGTTTAATCCCGAGCCTGGAGCTCCCCACACGCCAGGAAAACGAGAGGAATCATCATTTCTGTGTCTGCATTGTACCGGCACTGCAGGCTGGGGCTTTTCCTTGTCCTGGATGGCACAGCGAGGGGTTTGGATGGTGCCTGCGATCCCAACAAAGTTTGGGGTGACCCCCAGCACCCCCTGAGCTGAGGAGAGGCTGCAGCTGTGGCTGTGGCACCCCCGGGCTGACACCCTCGGGGTGGGGCACTTATTCATCGGTGTTTAATGAGGACATTAAACCTCAGCCGAGGCCTGAGCATCCGCGAGTCTTTGGGGAGCAATCGTGCTGAGAAAAGCCGGCTCCGGGGAGGGCCATTTGATAAATTAACTTTGGCAATGCTCGCCGACCGTGTCATGCCAATAAGGCAATTGAGAGTGAAAAAAGAGCTGGACTGGAAAGGTGGGCGAGAGAGGGAAGTCCTGGAGACAATTGACAGAGACAGGGCAGGAGGAAGGCCCCGGTGATTCCTTCCTCCATCAGGATGACACCGCCGGAGGAGTTAAGGAAAACTGACAGCCCCCAAAAAAAAGTCTTCCCTCCGTCTTGCAGCACCAGCGCCCCAGAAATCCTTCCCGGAACCACAAATGAGCTGGAAAAGTCTTTGTGCTGGGAGGGATGGGAGCAGCATCCCTGAGGATGTGCAAGGGATGGTGCTCTGAGCAGAGCCCCCGTGCCAGCCCTGGGCTGGGGGACAGTGCTGGGGGACAGCCTGCAGAGCCCCCGTGCCAGCCCTGGGCTGGGGGACAGCCTGCAGAGCCCCCGTGCCAGCCCTGGGCTGGGGGACAGTGCTGGGGGACAGTGCTGGGGACAGCCTGCAGAGCCCCTGTGCCACCCCTGGGCTGGGGGACAGTGCTTGGGGACAGTGCTGGGGGACAGCCTGCAGAGCCCCCGTGCCACCCCTGGGCTGGGGGACAGTGCTTGGGGACAGCCTGCAGAGCCCCTGTGCCACCCCTGGGCTGGGGACAGCTCCCGTGGGATGTTCCCATCCTCCAGAGGGGTTCTGCTGCTCTCACTGAGGGAAGCAGTCGCTGTTTGACCCCTTCAGGAGCTCTGTCAGTGTTTCCAGGGGTGTGGCAGCCTTCTCCCGTCCCAGAGCGAGCTGTCCTGGTGGCCAAGGCACCCATCACCCTCCTCCCGGCATTATTTTCATACGGAATTAGAGCTGGGACAGCAAACCCCATCCCTGTCCCCCTCAGAGAGGGGCAGCCTGTCCTTGCTGTTGATCTTGGCCACCCTGTCACTCGCAGTATTTTTCCAGCTGCAGTTTGGGGTTTGCTCTTTCTGTCTTTTTTTTTTTTTTTTCCCCTTTTTTTCCACGCCAGATTCCTCTGCAGTGGTGTTATCCCGCACGGCAAAGTGCAAACACGGCGCTGGGTGCCAAAGGCAGCAGCACACACACGCAGCCACGCAGGAGGAAGTCGGGCAGAGGCGGCTGGGGCAGGGCAGGGACGCGCAGAGCTTCCCCTTCTGGGACATGAACTCCCTGACACGGAAACTGCAACCCCGAAGTGGGGACATGGCCACGGGGCAGCTCCTGCCTCCCTCTCGGGGCTTTTCCCCTGCCCATTGCCCATCCCGAGCTGTGCAGGGATCTGGGACCGGCACTGCTCTGGGTTTGGGTTCTGGGGAGAGGGAACTGCTCTGGGTTTGGGTTCTGGGGACCAGCACTGCTCTGGGTTTGGGTTCTGGGCACTGCTCTGGGTTTGGGTTCTGGGGACCGGGTTTGGGTTCTAGGACAGGCACTGCTCTGGGTTTGGGTTCTGGGGCTGGCACTGCTCTGGGTTTGGGTTCTGGGGCTGGCCCTGCTCCAGGTTTGGGTTCTGGGACTGGCACTGCTCTGGGTTTGGGTTCTGGGGACAGGCACTGCTCTGGGTTTGGGTTCTGGGACCGGCACTGCTCTGGGTTTGGGTTCTGGGGAGAGGGAACTGCTCTGGGTTTGGGTTCTGGGGAGAGGGAACTGCTCTGGGTTTGGGTTCTGGGGAGAGGGAACTGCTCTGGGTTTGGGTTCTGGGGACTGGGTTTGGGTTCTGGGGACCGGCACTGCTCTGGGTTTGGGTTCTGGGACTGGCACTGCTCTGGGTTTGGGTTCTGAGACTGGCACTGCTCTGGGTTTGGGTTCTGGGGCTAGCACTGCACTGGGTTTGGGTTCTGGAGCAGGAGCAGGGGGTTGGGATTAACCAGGCTGTTCCTGGAGGGTTTTCCCAGCCTGTGTGGTCACCTGGGATTGTCCTGGGATTGTCGTGGGGCTCAGCTCCACGCTGGCCTCTGCTCGATCACTCCATGAGAACGATTCCTCCTATAAGGAACGGCAGAAGATGCCACGATCCTTCTGTCCCCTCTCAGTGCCAGCCTGGCTGAGCCCCTGCGCTCCCCCGAGCAGAGCCCTGGCCCCGGGCTGGCACCACAGCACACGGGCGAGCCCTGGAGCTGAGTCCCAGGGAACTGGGGCAGTCCCCATCCCTGGAAATGTCCCCAAAACGAGAGGGTGTGGCACTTCACCAGATGGCTTAGTGGGCACGGGGGTTTTGGGGGATCCTGGAGAGCTTTTCCAGCTTCGTTAATTCCCTGATCCCCAAAGCCCCTGGAGCACGGGCCCCGTGCAGAGCAGGCTCTCCCAGCCTGCCCCAACCATTCCTGGGAATTCCCTGGAGCTGGCATGGCTGGAACGGTGCCCAGCAGCACCTCCGAGCCACCCGCGGTGTCACACACAGCCCTGGGTGTCACCGCCACCCCTGGGTGTCACCGCCGCCCCTGTGAACCCTCTGAGGCCCGGCCTCGTGGCAGGGCTGACGACAGGGAATTTACAATTAACACCGCCTGCTAATTGCAGCGCCCAGCCCTTGGGTGGATGCCTTGGAGTCAGGCTCACCTCTGCTGCTCCCCGCTCCGGTTTTCCCTCGGGATGAGCCACGTCTGGCTCCTGTGGCACCCGGAGATGTCCTGGAGTTGAACCTCGCCCTGAATCCCTCGGGGTCTCATCACAGCCCTCGGAAAAGCCCCGCGGGGTATGGGGCAGGAGTGCCAGGCTCTCCCTGCCCATGGGACAGGGCAGCCCTGGCCCTGTGGGGCTGGCTCTGGATCGGGCCAGGAGTGGAATGGGGGGAAAAGCTGCACCCCAAAACTCCCAGGGCAGGGAAAATGGGTGGGACAAGGGGGAACGGCTTCAGACTGCCAGAGGGCAGGGTTAGATGGGATTTTGGGATGGAATTCCTCCCTGGGAGGGACGGGAGAGCTGTGTCTGCCCCTGGATCCCTCAAAGTGTCCAAGGAGCACCCTGGGATGGTGGGAGGTGTCTGTGGGGTGGAATGGGGTGAATTTTAAGCTCCCTTCCGACCCAAAGCAGCCTGCGATTCCACGGAAATCCTGAGGTCCCTGCTGTCCCCGCAGCCAGACCCTCACCGTGGCTGGCAAGGCCATCCCAGCAGGGACAGCAGGGGACAGGGGGAGGTGCAGGGAGCAGGGGCTGCAGGAGGCTCTCCGGGAGCCCCGCCTGGCTCCAGGTAAACCCTGGGCGCGTTTGTGTTTTTCCCACAGCATTTCCAGGCCAAGCCCTGAGGAAATCGGAGCTCCCAGCTGGGTTTTTCCAGCAGATTTCCGCAGGGGGTGAATCCCTGCTGCTTTCAATCCACCCAAACGCCGTGGTGATGCTCGGGGCTGCTGTCACAGTGTCCCTGTGTGTCCCTGCCCTGGGACAGCAAGTTCCCATCGGCATCTCCCGGGCGGCACAAGGACAGCTTTGTCCCCAGCGAGGGACAGGGCCACCCGCCCGGCTCTCAGCTGCGGCACAGCCTCCTCTCCCACGCAGGCTGCCCCTGCCCTGGCTGCCAGCCTGCCTACGTGTCCCTGCCCGGCTCCGCGGGGACAAACACCCGCAGCAGCCGGGCTCTGCTCCGTGCTCCGGGGCCGCTGCTGCTCGGGGACAGCGCAGAGAATCTGCTCCTGAGGGGCTGGCACTGCTCAGGGACAGCGCAGAAAATCTTTCCGAGGGGCTGGCACTGATCAGGGACAGGGCAGAGAATCTGCTCCTGAGGGGCTGCTGCTGATCAGAGACAGGGCAGAGAATCTGCTCCTGAGGGGCTGCCACTGATCACGGACAGGGCAGAAAATCTTTCCCTAAGGGGCTGGCACTGATCAGGGACAGGGCAGAAAATCTTTCCCTAAGGGGCTGGCACTGATCAGGGACAGGGCAGAAAATCTTTCCCTAAGGGGCTGGCACTGATCAGGGACAGGGCAGAAAATCTGCTCCTGAGGGGCTGGCACTGATCAGGGACAGGGCACAAAATCTGCTCCTGAGGGGCTGCCACTGCTCAGGGACAGGGCAGAGAATCTGCTCCTGAGGAGCTGCTGCCTCCCGGCATCGATCCCTGCACAGTTTTCTGCACATCCCATCCCAAAGCCGCTCCAAAGCGACACATCTGTGCTCCCTCCTCACCGAGTTCCCATGCCTGGAGAGGATGGGGGAGTGCAAACATCTGGGAGAGGACGGAGCGAGGCTGCGGAGCAGGGAGGAGGAGGAGGAAGGTGATGTGGAACAGCTGCCGGCCAGGCTGGGCTCCAGCGGCGCCTCGGGAGCGCTGCGTGCCGGCGCACACGTGTGGGATCACTCTGTGGAGTCCCCGAGGAGAGCCACACCGATCCCCCCGGGGAGGGGCTGCCCCCCGTGCCAGGCTGGCATTTGGGCATGGGGCACAGGTTCCTCCCAGCAGCTCCCCGTGCCTCTGGGGGGATGAAAGGAGCTCTGTGGCCGAGCAGACACCACACGTGTGGGCCCGGCCGGGCCCTGGAACGCTCCGGGACACAGCTGGGAGCTCTCCTCAGGCACAGCCTGGCCCTACACGAGCTGCTGGCTCGGGGAGCAGCTGGACAGCACACCCCGGGCTGGGCAGGAGCCATGGCATGTGAGCTGTGTGTCCCAGAGCCAGCAGCTGGGCAGAGGTAGAGAGGCAGAGGCAGAGCCAGAGCACTTTGGGAGGATGGAGAGGCTGCTCCCCCTGAGCAGAGCAGGCTGAGGGCTCTCGGGGGCCAGGCAGGAGCAGGCAGAGTCTTTGGGAGGATGCAGAGGCTGTTCCCCTGAGCAGAGCAGGCTGAGAGCTCTCGGAGGCCAGGCAGGAGCAGGCAGAGTACTTTGGGAGGATGGAGAGGCTGTTCCCCCCGAGCAGAGCAGGCTGAGAGCTCTCGGAGGCCAGGCAGGAGCAGCGCAGGACAAAATGCACCTCTGCAATCGCAGGCAAAGCCAGCACATGATCGACCCTGGGGCTCAGGGGAGGGCATGCAGGCCAAACCCGACACTGCTCCTGGCTAAAGGCAAAGAACCAGCCGGGAAATCACCTGGAGCCGCGGCCCTGGAGACACCAAAGAGCTCCAGCAGGGCTCGAGGCGCCCGAGGAGCACTCCTGTCACATCCTGAGCCCAGCGCCGGAGCCAAGTGCGAGGCAGGCGAGGCAGCACTCCAGACACTTGAATTTGCTCTCTGTTACAAATCACACCCACCCGAGCAGGCAGCCCTTTGAAAGCCTAGCCCGGGTGTTTATTACAGGAACCAGTTGCCCTGGCTGCTGACAGCCAGATTGCAGAGGCTGCCGGAGCCACGAGAGCCCTGCCGAGCCCGGCGCCCCCGGAACGCCCTGCCTGCGGCACGGAGCCCTCGGAGATCCTGCTGGGATCTGAACCCAGCGCTGGGCAAGCCAGGCAGGCCGGGGAGGGAGCTCAGGCCAGCCCTGCAGAGCACTCGCTGTGCAGAAAACGCTGTGTGCGCGCAGGCAGGGAGCTGCCAATTCCCAGTGCCAGAGAGAGCGCAGACGGGAATAATTAAACGAGAGAGGCGAGGCCAGGTCCCTTTCATCCAGCTCTGCTCGCTGGCCACGCTGCTCTGAGCCTCTGCTGCCTCCAGCCATGCCATGCCAAGGCTCAGAGGCGCCTGTGTGCCCTGGCGGGGCTGAAGGTTACCTTGGGAAGGATTTTCCTTGGCGCTTTTGTGTTAAAACAGCAAAAATTCCCCCCCAGCCCCCAGGGTGAGGCATGAAGGAGCCACGGAATGGCTCTGCAGCGCAGGGCAAGCCTGGCAGGGCTGGCAGGAGGGGATTTGGGTGCCAGGCACACGTCCCCGGCTGTCTGCAGGCACACAGAGCAGGGTTATCGCGGGCAGGGCCGGGGGGTTGGCTCCTGGCTGCCTCGCAGCCTGAGTCACTTCCCTTCGATCTGCAGATTTCCCACGGGGAGCAGGCACTGATAACACAGGTGTGTTTTGGGGTTTAACTCCAGCCTGGCCAGGAGCGCTGGGGACAGAAGGGAAGGGACAGGAGCTGCTGGGCTCCCTCTGCTCTCACCTGCCAGGGCTCTGCTGAAGGATCCTGAGGGTGGGAAAAGCCTTCCAGCATCAGCAGGTGCCTGCGGCAGCAGCAAGGGGTGGCTCTGTGGCCTGGCTGGACACAGGGCTCTGTCCCAGGGCATTTTCCGTGTCCCCGAGCAGCCCAGGCTGGGCTGTGTGACCCCGAGCTGCAGCAGAACTCTCCCACCCTGTCCAGGAAGGGCAGAGCTTCTCCCAGAGCCTCCAGCAGCCGCAGCAGCCCGGGCTGGGAGCCTCCCCTGCCCCTCTGAGCTCAGTGCTGGCAGCAGGAATTACCCAGGCCCAGGGAGGTGAAGCAACTCGTGCAGGTGGCCCGGGGCCAGCGTGGCACAGCCCCCACAGCCCAGCCAGGCCACCGTGACCCCAGGCAGGTGCCCAGCCCAGCCCACGGGCACAGCCCTGACCCCACCGGGCCGGGGGCAAGGACGGCAGCGATTCCCACAGCAGAGAGGGAGGGAGGGAGGGAGGGCTGCACACCTGCCAGGAGCTGCCTCCGCTCACCTGGCAGGGCACAGGGCACGGGAACCCTGCTCTGCCCTGCTGGGGACCGAGCGCAACCCCCAGCCCTATCCTGGGAGCGTGCTGGGGTCTCTGCTCCCTCCTCTGCCCTTTGGGACAACCAAGGGCAGCCCCCAGCCCTATCCTGGGAGGGTTCTGGGGTCTCTGCTCCCTCCTCTGCCCTTTGGGACAACCGAGGGCAGCCCCCAGCCCTATCCTGGCAGGGTTCTGGGATCTCTGCTCCCTCCTCTGCCATTCGGGACAACCGAGGGCAGTCCCCAGCCCTGTCCTGGGAGGGTTCTGGGGTCTCTGCTCCCTCCTCTGCCCTTTGGGATGAGCGAGGGCAGCCCCCAGCCCTGTCCTGGGAGGCTTCTGGGGTCTCTGCTCCCTCCTCTGCCCTTTGGGATGAGCGAGGGCAGCCCCCAGCCCTGTCCTGGGAGGCTTCTGGGATCTCTGCTCCCTCCTCTGCCCTTTGGGATGAGCGAGGGCAGCCCCCAGCCCTGTCCTGGGAGGGTTCTGGGGTCTCTGCTCCCTCCTCTGCCCTTTGGGATGAGCGAGGTGCAGCCCCCAGCCCACCCTGCGCCCCATCCCCGAGAGGCTTTGGGATCTCTGCTCCCTGCTCAGCAACTTGGGAGTCCCTCTCCCCCTGCGCCGGGCCCTGCTGGTGTCTGCCTGCTGACTGGAGCTGTCATTATCAGCTCAATAAATCTCTGGCGCGGGTTTTATTGAATCCCTGCCTGAGGGGGAACAAGCCTGTAAAGGTTGAGGAGAGCAGAGCTTTCCCACGCCTCAGCCACGCTGCCGGAGCTCTCGCACACATTCCGGGCCTGCCAGCGCTCCGCAAATGTTTGGACAGCCTTGAACAAATAACACACCTTTAAAGAGGCCAGCATGAAATTTTTCCTCACCACCCAGCCGCCCTCCCAGCGCCCTCCCTCCCCTGCGTCCCCCCCAGCATCCCGCGTGTGTGTCCGTGCGTGTGCACGCCTTGTGCGTGCCTGTTTATTTTAGCCTCCTCTTCCCCTTTGTGTGCTCCGTGGCTGCTTTCCAGCTGCGTTCGGGGGAGGAATTCTGGCCTCTGCCTCTCTCCCTGCCGGAGTGGGGGAGGCGGGGGCCGGGATGGGACCGGAGCGTGGAAAAGGGAGGAGGTTTTGGCTTTTCTCCTGGCCAGATTTCCTTCAGCAGGTAGGGAGGGAGCAGCCAGCGGGGATTTTCTGCTGAGCCCGTGCCAGGCTGCAGTGGTCACCTCTGGATGCCGAGGTTTTTCCGGCCGAGCCCGGTGCGAGGCTGCAGGGCCGGGGCCGTGCTCCTGGCACGCTCCGGCAGCCGCACGGCTCCTCTAATTAATGCCGTGGCTTCCTTCACACGGCCCTGCTGCTGGGGCCTGACCCTGACCCCAAAGGAACTTCCCCAGGGCACCGAGGGGCTGCGGCTGGAGCTGGAGCTGCAGCTTCCCTGGCTGCTGCTCCTCCATCCCGACAGCCTCCGGAGAGGTTCTGTGCTCCAGAACCTTCCCACAGCTGGAGCTGCTCCTCCATCCCGACAGCCTCCGGAGAGGTTCTGTGCTCCAGAACCTTCCCAGAGCTGGAGCTGCTCCTCCATCCCGACAGCCTCCGGAGGGGTCCTGCGCTCCAGAACCTTCCCAGAGCTGGAGCTGCAGCTTCCCTGGCTGCTGCTCCTCCATCCCGACAGCCTCTGGAGGGGTTCTGAGCTCCAGAACCTTCCCAGAGCCGTGGGATGCACTCAGCTCTCGCAGGGACAGCCCCGCGGAGCATCCAAGCGCTCGGGGGGTCTGGAATCAGCTCCGGCAGCTGGGCCAAGGAGGAAGAAAAACACGGATGTGACAGCACATCCAGCTGAGCACAGCTCCCCATAGCTCCGTCGGGGAGATTTCCCTAGCCTTCCTGCGGAAAAACAGCGTCTCCCTGCGAGCTGCTCCCCTCGGCTGCTGCTGCCGGGGGATCCAGCTGGAGCAGGGGGCCCTGGAGCTGCTGGGGCTCAGTCCCAGCAGCACGGATGGGCCCCAGCCACCCTTGTTTCCCTGTTTGGGGGATCACACGGGGCCGGGATCGTGCCTCGCGTGCTCCACGGGCACAACAGGAATGTGTTTGTGGGGCAGGAGGGAAGCTCGGGGAGGATTAATGGGCCAGGCAGCTGCCTGCCTGCTGAGTTCTGGGAATGTAAAACACTGCAGCCATCTCAACAGCTCCTAAAATTCCCCCTGCCTCGTTTCCTGTTGCTGCTTTCCCAAATGCTGAAAGGCTTTGGGCTCCCGTGGATTTAAAAAAAAACCCAAAAAACAAAAAAAAACCCCCAACCAAACTGGAGAGACTCCAGAATTGAGATTTCTGCCTACTCGATCTCGGCTGTCAGCGGATCGTTAAATGCGAGGCAGAAGCGTCGTGTTCCCCACACGCCCATCCCCAGCGAGAGTGACAATCCTGCTGGAGGGAACGAGTGACAATGACGGTGCTGGGTCCCTACTCGTCGGGGGTGACAGCCGAGTCACTGCGCCCCAGGGCACGGGGACACGCCTGCTCGGGAGGGGACAGGGCCAGCACACGGGGACGGCGATGGGGAGGGAAAGGTGGGGAGGGAAAGGCAGGGAATTGATCCGCACGGATGGAGCTGCAGCGGCAAACAGCAGCTCGGTGACAGCCAGGTGACAGCCCCACCTTGGGCATGTGCCAGGTGACAGCCCCACCTCAGGCCTGCGGGGAAGGAGCCCCAAAGGTGACAGAACTAACACAGGGTGGCAGCTGGGACGTGGGGACAGCCAGGGCTGGGGCTGGGGGCAGAGAGGATGAGGAAGGAGCTGCAGGGAGAGGGAGCAGAGGAATGGCAGGAGCTGGAGCAGAGCCAGGAGGGAAGGCTGAGGTGGGCACAGCACAAAGGACGAGTTTCCCACGCTCCTAAACCACGGAAAAGGAGGCTCAGAAAATCCCTGAGATGGATTTAGGCTCTGCTCAGACATCCCTGATTCGCTCTGGGGTGGCCTTAGTGTCCCATCCAGTTTGGGATGCTGTAACCACCGAGCATGTCCTGCTGTCACTGCATGTCCTGAGCCACTGTGGCCTCTCCCGGTGGCCCTGGCAGTGGCTGTGGGTCGTGCCAGGACACTGGGATGCAGGGTGGGCCTGGCACGGCTGGCCCCAAGGCACAGGAACTTGTGGCTTGGTGCCTGGGAGTGCCACACCCAGGCCAGGACGGCGGGCACACACCTGGCACGGGGCTGGCACCATGTGTGTGTGCCCACTTTGGGCTCTGCATGTCCCAATTTGGGCTCTGTGTGCCCAATCTGGGCTCTGCGTGTCCCTATTTGGGCTGTGCATGTCCCAGTTTGGGCTCTGTGTGCCCAGTTTGGGCTCTGTGTTTCCCACTTCGGGCTCTGTGTGTCCCAGTTTGGGCTCTGTGTGCCCCAATTTGGGCTCTGTGTGCCCAATCTGGGCTCTGTGTGCCCACTTTGGGCTCTGTGTTTCCCAATTTGGGCTCTGCATGTCCCAATTTGGGCTCTGTGTGCCCACTTTGGGCTCTGTGTGTCCCAATTTGGGCTCTGTGTGCCCACTTTGGGCTCTGCATGTCCCAATTTGGGCTCTGTGTGCCCACTTTGGGCTCTGTGTGTCCCAATTTGGGCTCTGTGTGCCCACTTTGGGCTCTGTGTTTCCCAATTTGGGCTCGACATATCCCACTTTGGGCTCTGCATGTCCCAATTTGAGCTCTGTGTGCCCCAATTTGTGCTCTGTGTGCCCCAATTTGGGCTCTGTGTGTGTCCACCTGTCTTACTGGGGATAACTGGGTTAATATTTCCTTCCTCAGCTCCTGAGTTGCTTTTCGGTGCTGATGCCAAGTGGAAGTTGAGTTCCTTTTGGGATTTGGGTTCCTTCCTCCTGAGCCTGAGCTTCGGAGCATCCCGGAACCCACCCTGGGCTGAGCCCTGCAAGGTTCAGGCGAGGTCTCCAGCTGCTTCGCTGCTGCAGCCGCCCCCCAAAAAAGCCCCAGGAACCGCTCATTTCCAACGGGAGGCTGCCCAAAATCGCCTGTTTACTTTCAGGCCCTAAATGATCTGTTAGCAAAGTGCAGACCGCAGAATGGGTGGCCCCTTTCCTGGAGAAGCTGTGAAAACCTGCCCAGTTCCTGCACCAGGAAAGCAAACAAATAAACATGACCCCGAGTGGGGTTTCAGTGCCTCCCTCCCCGATCAGCAGTGCCTGGCTCCCCGATCCCCGAGAGCCTGGAAAACAAACCCAGCCTGGCTGATAAGAACCAGCCCCGACAACAACTGATGGGAGAAGCCCGGGCTGCAATTAAGAATCTGAAATGTTTTAAACAAAGGGCAAAAGCAATCAGCGCGAGGTAATTAAAATGGATTAAATGAGGCAAAATCATCGGAGCAAAATGCTGGGAACCAGTCCAGCCGGGCAGGATGGATAACGATGGGAAATGTGTGTGCAGGGTTGGGGCATTAATATTCCTTTGCTCTTCTGCAAATCTTGGAGGAGCTCGGGGCCGTCTGCAAGCAATTAAAGCTCACAGCACCCCGGGGAGGCCGAGCTTATTGCACACACTCCGCGGAGGCTGCGCTGGGCGGGAGCAGGGATTTATCCCGGGCCGGTCCCGGGCGGAGCAGGGATCAGCCCCAGGTGCTGCAGTTTGTTTTCCCAGGCAGGCAGGGGATGGTGCCACGCAAAGAGAGGCTTTTGGCTTCCCCGGCAGCCGTGGTGTGAGTTCTTCCCTCCGAGCTGCCTTGTTTATTTTTAGCACCTCGGTTTATATCAGGAATGACAAATTTGGCACCCGCGCTCGGATGTGGCCGGGACAGGAGCAGCTTGCAACAATAAAAACTCGAGCAGGCTGTGGCTGCCTCTTCCTCTCCCCCTCGGCCAGGTCTGGCCCCGGTGTGCTCCTGGCACGGCCCCAGGGACACAGGAGCTGCTTCCCTGTCCTCGGGAGGAGTGGGAAGTCACAGGATCATGGAATGGTTTGGCTTGGGATGACCTTAAAGCCAATCCATTCCCAGCCCAGCCTGTCCAGCCTGGCCTTGGACATTCCAGGGATCCAGGGGCAGCCACAGCTCTGGAAAACCATTCCCAGAAGGAATTGGCCTGGAAGGCTTTGCCATCCAACAATAACAGCCAGGTACAAGTGAAGGCAGGGACGTTTCACTTGTCCTTGGGAGAGAGGGGGAAAAAAAATAGAAATCTGTCTTGTGTCTGTGTTTAAAAAGCAAACTCGTCATTGGAAAATGAATCGGATTTCTGGGATAGCGCCTGATGCATCCGCTCCAACGGCTTAGCCTCGGAAAATAAAAGAAGGGATAGAAAAGGATAAAAAATAAACCCCAAGGCTTCCCTTTTCCCATGGGACAGCTCTGGAGCAAAGCCTGCAGAGCTCTGCTTGCCAAGGTTCCCTGACTGCAGATTCCTCGGGTTTGACTTCCTCCGGGAACGGCAGCGCCGCGGAGCCTCTGCTGCACCCCAGCCCAGCTCCTGGGCGAAAAGCAATTTGTTTAATTGGTTGTCACTTCCATTTCAATAAAAAAGGACACTGGGCAGTGTCCTGGCTCTGGGCAAGGGGAGATCAGGGGGGCTCCAGCCTGACCTGGCCGGAGTGTGGCCAATCCCTGGGGTCACCGATCGCCGGGGCTGAGGCCACGTTCCGCAGCTGAGCCTCGCGCTGGGCCAGCCCAGCCCTGCTGAGTTTCAGTTCCCCATTCCTGGAGTACCTCGGAGCACACAGAGACCCAGATCTGCTTCCCTCTGACACCACAATTTGCATCCGGCTCTTTTAAGAACCAGCCTCCCCCTGCCCCGAGCTGTGTCCCCAGACTGAGATTTGTGCATTTGGTCCCCAGTTCTTGCTCCCAGTGTTTGCAGCCGAGCTGGCCCTGGGTGTGGGGGGATGTTTAAAATCCCAGCCTGGTGCTGGCATCCATCCCTGAACCATCCCCATCCTCAGCCTGCACCCCTGGAAGCCTCCAGGAGCTGTCAGATTCCAGGGTCTCAGCGGCTGCGCGGTGTCTCCAGCTTCCCAAAAGTCTGGGAACACATTATCCAGCCCCCAGGAACACCCAGAGCACGGTGGGTTCCCTCCCACGGGGCGATCCCACCCCAAACGCCCCGGGCAGGATCGCTCAGCACAGGGCAGGCAGTGAGCAGCTGGGATTAGATGGAGCAGGGATTAGATGGAGCAAGGATTAGGTGCTCCCTGCAATCCCCAGATCAGGAGTCTGCCTGGATAACAAGGAAACATCCAGTCCCAGGCAGAGCGATGAGACATCATCGTGGTGCTTGGGGAATTAATCCAGCACTGTCTGTGCAGGAAGAGTTTCCTTGAGGGCAGGAGGTTATCCAGGAGCAGCTGCTGCTCCCGAAGGGCGTTTTAGGGGCGCCCCATCCTCGGGAGGGGTTTGTGCTGCTCCCTGTCAGAGACAGGAGCCTGCAGGGGCAGCCCATCCGTCTTGTCCAGCCCGGCAGCTCCCGGTGTTTTGGCTGGAGCAGATAGGAATTAGCGGCTGGGCAATGTTTGTTCTCACCAGGCAGGAGGGGAGGCTGACAGCGAGAGAAATACAGGGCAGGAGAAAAAATAGCCCGGGAGAGGAGGAAGGAAGGGGAGGGGATGTGTGCAAACACCGAAATAAACACACGCCGCGCTTTCGGGATGAGCTGGGCAGGATGGAGAAGTGCCCCCGGCGCAGCCCACGCCGAAAGTGCAGCACAGACACTTTTGGGAAAGGATGAGCCTGGCTCGCAGCCCCTGGCAGCGGCGAGGTGGCTGCAGGAGTGACAGCGACGGCAGGAGGAGGAGGAGGAGGGGGAGGATGACGAGGAGCTCCTGTGACACACGCCAGCAGCTCCAGCGGCGGCTGCGTGGGTGGCAGCACGGGCTGCGTGCCTGGCTCGCCTTTCCCAGGCACGAAGCAGCTCCCCCCGCGCCGGGAAATGGTCACTGGGATGTGCCGGGGCTGCTCCCACCCCTGCCCCTGCCCTGACCCCCGGAACAGCCACAGCTCTGCTTTTAGTCCCTGCCCAAAGCACTGAGCCTCCCGGTCATTGCTGGGATGGGGTGGGGTGGGATGGGATTGATGGGATGGGATTGATGGGATGGGATCCATGGGATGGGATCCATGGGATGGGATGGGATGGGATGGGATGGGATGGGATGGGATGGGATCCATGGGATGGGATGGGATGGGATGGGATGGGATGGGATGGGATGGGATCCATGGGATGGGATGGGATGGGATCCATGGGATGGGATGGGATGGGATGGGATCCATGGGATGGGATGGGATGGGATGGGATGGGATGGGATGGGATGGGATGGGATGGGATGGGATCCATGGGATGGGATGGGATGGGATGGGATCCATGGGATGGGATGGGATGGGATCCATGGGATGGGATGGGATCCATGGGATGGGATGGGATGGGATGGGATGGAGTGGGATGGGATGGGATGGGATGGGATGGGATGGGATGGGATGGGATGGGATGGAGTGGGATGGGATGGGATGGGATGGGATGGGATCCATGGGATGGGATCCATGGGATGGGATGGGATGGGATGGGATGGGATGGGATGGGATGGGATGGGATGGGATCCATGGGATGGGATGGGATGGGATGGGATCCATGGGATGGGATGGGATGGGATTGATGGGATGGGATGGGATGGGATGGGATGGGATGGGATGGGATGGGATCCATGGGATGGGATCCATGGGATGGGATCCATGGGATGGGATGGGATGGCTGCCCAGCCACCCCGACAAGGAACATCACATCATTAATTCCCAATAAAAAGGGGAAAGGTCTTGGGGCAGAGCAGGCTTTGCTTGGAGCACCCAGGGAGGAGTTTTGCTGGGGAATCCCAGTACAAAGTGCTGTCCCCTTGTCACCTCACACCCAGGTGAGGACAAGCCATCCAGGCCAGGGGCACACAGCGGGTCTGGCTCACAGAACACTGAATTTTCGGGGTGGCAGAGGGAGGTTGGAGCCTCTCTGGTCACTTCAGTGCACGGGATGTAAACAAACTCCCCCAGGCAGGTCACAGCGGATCTGAACCTGCCAGGTGTGGGGTCACTGTGGGCGATGCCTTTCTCTTCATCCTGAGGAAATCCCTGCTTTCCCTCATGGGAAATGGGATTGTCCAGGCCCGGAGAGCTGTGGGTGCCCGGGCCAGCCTTGGAGAAAGCCTGCTGGAGGTATTGATTGGCTAATTTAGGTCAGCTTCAGTCGTTCTGCAGAGGGATCAATCACCCCAGCCAGGCTCGGTGCAACTTTAATCAGCGTGACAAAAGCTGAGCTGAGGGGGAGTTGGAGCTTGGCTCTGCCCTAGATTTTTTTTCCCCTTTATCTCCAGCTCTGCTCCTGTTGGTGAAACAGGAGAGAAGCTGGAGCAGGAAAGCGCTTGGGGTTTCTTAATGCTACAGCTCTGGATGGGCAGGGAATGTCCAGAGAGTCCTGAAAGTTACAGTGTGAGGAGAATTTGATTCTTAAAACGAAGAGGATTTTTCAAATTCTCCTCTTTGTGCTGCTGGAGGCTGGAAACGCCACCTGAGTGTGCTCTGCAGGATCAGACCTGGGAATCTGCGGGTGGGAAGGGCACTGCAAAGGACCCAAAACCCTGAGAATCCTAGGATGTGTGACACCCATTCTCCTTTGCCAGAGGGACTTTTGAAAAGCGACTTTTCTGGGAACAGCTTGGGCTGTGGGCTCTGTCCCTTTTCCTCTGACCAGCAGCACACATCCCACAGGGGCTGTGGGGTGGCTTTGGAGCCAGGCAGAGCCCCAAAGCCCAGCTCTGCAGCCCCGGCCCTGCAGATGTCCCCTGCCAGGGCCGCGTGTCACCCTCCCGCAGGTCAGGCCGTGCCCTCGCTGCTCCCGGAGCAAACAACCTCTCCGCAAATTGCACAAGGAGCACCTCAATTCCCCTCCCACCTGCCCTAATCCTCTCCAGCCCTGCCGGGGGAGGAGCGGCACCCAAAGCTGCTCCCGCACCCTGCTCAGGACGCGCAGTTCCCATCCACGTGTTGCCAGGCTTGCCGAGGGGACCTGTCCCCTTCCAGGAGTGCCCGGCCGGGAGGGGACAGTGGGGACCAGCACGGCTCCCCCGCATGGCTTTGATCCCCGTACCCCTCCCTGTCTGGCTGGCAGCTCGGCGAGCTCCGGCAGCGATGCTATCGCGGGGGCTGATAAGGGCAGGGGCATGTGGCAATCAGCGCCCAGAACCTGCCCTGGGACTGGCGCTGGGAGGAGCGGCCGTGGGCAAACAGATGGAGGCTTCCCCCGCACTGTCTGCGGAGCTTTCTGAGCTGAAATGTGGCGCTGGAGCTGTGAATTCCCCCGGGGAGCTCCGGCAGGTGACTCATGCCCTGGACCTTGGCTGCTTGGCACTGCCACTGTCGATGCTCTCACTCTCTCTCTCTGTTTTTTGTTTTTTTTTAAATTTTATGGCTGGAATTTGTCCCCGTCACGTTGACCCTGACACAGACAAACACCACCCCGTGACCTCGGCTTGCCCGGGATTTTATGGGAAGCCAAACCTCCTCTGCGTGCTTGGAACGGAGCGGGGCAGGGGGAGGATCCACCTGTGGGATTGCCAAGGGAAACTGGGAATCTCGCCCTCCTGGGCTGGAGTTTGACCCCAAATCCACGCTGGCTGACGTCTGCTTGTGTGGAGGAACTGGGCAGACTGAGGCCCGTGATTTTAGGGCTGCTAATTCGGACAATGCCAGCACTGAGAGCCTCCCAGGAGGAGGCTTCTTTCCCAGCTGGAGAAGCTTCTCCCGTGCCCTGTGTGGCTGCTCTGCAGCGCTGTCAGCCCAACTCACCTCCCCAGGCCTCAGATAGCACTTCACACAGGGCTTTTTGCTTTTTCTCACAATCTTTAGAGCATTTCTGGTATTGAAGACATCTCATTTTTGACCTGCAGCCTGGCGAGCAGCTGGGGGCCTGCGGAGAGCTCTGCTCACGCTGCTGCTGTCACTGTTCCGTGCGATTTAACTGAAGACAGAGGGGCCAAATGTGGCTGGGATGGGTAAATAACGATTTCTGAGGCATTTCCCCTTCAGCACAAGCCTGGTGATGGCCATGGCTGTTGTGGAGCACATTTATTAACTCCAAGAACTGAGTTTGGTATTAATTGAAAGTGCAAACGCAGAACTGAAACCTCTGCAGTGGAAATGCGCCTCGGATTTATGGCCCCTCTTACATTTGCCAGTTAAAAAAGTAGAGCAAACATTTAAACACCAGTGGCAGTAAAGATAAAAATGTAACTTCGATTAGATAAAGACTGAAGATACTGATATTTACACCTGGACCATAACCTTTGTTTGCCTCCCTTTGTTGAGGCCACTCAAGTGCGCAGGCAGAGATTTCCTGGAGGCCCAGACACCTCCTGGTGTCAAAGGAACTGCAGGGGCGTGGGGGCACAGGGGAGAACAACCCAGGGCCTGGAGTCCCTCCTGCGAGAGGGTGGGAGCTCTGCGTGGGGCAGGGATGGGGGGCTGGGTGTCCCCTCAGCGTGGGGAATGCCACGGAGCTGTGGGGACAGTGTCCTGCAGCAGGGACAGCTTGGGATGGGGACACTTCCAGCAGGTGAGGCAAACTCGGACACATCTGCTGCCTGGGCATGGCTTTTGTGGGGTTGTTCATGAGGTCTGGGGGTCTTTTGGATGAGGGGGGGCTCAGAAGGCAGAGAGGTGTGGGGTCCTCCAGTTGGGGCAGCAGAAATCTAGGGATTGGGACAGCAGAGATCTGGGGATTGGGAGAGCAGAGATCTAGGGATTGGGACAGCAGAGATCTGGGGATTGGGAGAGCAGAGATCTGGGGATTGGGACAGCCGAGATCTGGGGATTGGGACAGCAGAGATCTGGGGATTGGGAGAGCAGAGATCTGGGGATTGGGAGAGCAGAGATCTGGGGATTGGGAGAGCAGAGATCTGGGGATTGGGACAGCAGAGATCTGGGGATTGGGACAGCAGAGATCTGGGGATTGGGACAGCAGAGATCGGGGGATTGGGACAGCCGAGATCTGGGGGCATTGGGACAGCAGAGATCTGGGGATTGGGACAGCAGAGATCTGGAACCATTAGGACAGCAGAGATCTGGGCATTGGGACAGCAGAGATCTGGGCATTGGGACAGCAGAGATCGGGGGATTGGGACAGCCGAGATCTGGGGGCATTGGGACAGCAGAGATCTGGAACCATTGGGACAGCAGAGATCTGCTGTCACTGCTCCTCGGGGGCTCAGGAAGGGGACAGGACGCCCAGGCCCTGGCTGGGGAAGGGGTGGGATGTGCCATGCCTGGAGCCATGGCAAGGTGGGAGCAAAGAGCACTTCCCTGGGATCCACATCCCAGCTGAGGTCACATCAGCCTCCTCCTCGCCACGAGCTGATGTGCAATTAATTAATTAGCAGCATCCCCACAGCCAAACCCATGGCCTGGTGTCCCAGCCAATGGCCCAGGGCTTGGCAGAGGGACAGACCCTCCCATCCCCTTCCCCAAGGGCCACCATCACCGCTTGCACCACAGAAATCCCCATTTTTTGGCTGTCCCCTGCTGCCAGCGAGGTTAAATCAGTGCAGCCCCGTGGCCCTGGTGGCACTGCCCGCCCGCAGGCCACGTGTCAAGGGCACAGAGAAGCAGGCCTTGGGGACATGGTGGCACATGCCTGGGGTTTTTTTTTTTTGCCTGCGTCAAGCGAGCAGATTCCATTTTAATGTCACGCCCGTGCTGTGCGGTGGTGGGACATTCCTTCGAGCGTTGCCATGTGAGGCCAGGATGGTGTTTGGCTGCCCTTAAAGTGCTTTATCAGTTCCCGAAGTCGCTCTGCAAACAGCGGCAGCCAAGGAGTCGGGGGTGAGGGGCAGCCGGGAGCAGAGGGAGGAGGGGGGAGAGCAGGGAGGAAAAGCAAAGCAGGAAGAAAAAGGGCTTTGTTAATTTTAATGGGGTGTGTTATGTTCCTCCTTCATCTCGCAGATACGCCACACTCGGTGATGACAAGCTTTATGGAGCCCTCGGCCACCCCGAGCCCCCCCGGGCTCGTTAAGCCCCCCTGGCCGGCAGAGCCCAGCTCGGCTGCCCTGGCAGGCCAGGCTGAAGCGCGGCTCTGTTTTCATCACGGAAAAGCCTCCGGGCGCATATTTTTGTAATTAGGCTCTTTCTGCTCAGCAGTTTTTGCAGCTGTGATGACACTTGGGTGTCGCCCCCTGGTTTCTCACGCTCTGCCTGCCAAGGCTGGGCCACCGCCAGCACCGAGGTCACCCGGCCCCGGTGGCCCTCGCGCCGCCCGCACGCGCTGGGGGATGGCGCTCGGCCTGTGGCGGTGGTGGCACCGGGCCAGGGTCCTCCCCACGGGCACGGCGCTCGCTCCAGCCGGGATGGGAGCCGGGAATGGCGAGGCCTGGGATCAGGGCTGGGGGCTCTGCCCCCTCCTCTGCCTCGCGGGGTCACAGGAAGGGAGCGCGGGCTGCTCCCACCTCCCTGCCCCAGCACGTGGCGCGGGAGCGTGGCCGGAGGGTTCTGGAATATCTCCAGCCGGGGAGACTCCACACCCTGCTCGGGGCTGCCTGGCCCAGAGCTCACAATGAGCTTCTTCCTCATATTCAGGTGGAGCTTCCTGTGCGGCCGGCTCTGCCCGCTGCCGCTTCTCCAATTGCTTGGCAGCGCCGAGCAGGGCCGGGATCTGTGCCCTCAGCACCCTCCCTGCAGATCCTGGATCTGTCCCCTCGGCACTGTCCCTGCAGATCCTGACCCCAATCCCCTTCACCCCCCTCCCTGCAGATCCTGATTCCATCCTCTCCCACCCTCCTGCAGATCCTGACCCCATCCCCTTCACCCCCCTCTCTGCAGATCCTGATCCCATCCTCTCCCACCCTTCTGCAGATCCTGATCCCATCCTCTCCATCCCCCTCCCTGCAGATCCCGATTCCATCCCCTCCATCCCCCTCCCAGCAGATCCCGATTCCATCCCCTCCATCCCCCTCCCAGCAGATCCTGACCCCATCCCTCAGCCCGTTCCCTGCAGAGCCTGGATCTGTCCCCTCGGCACCCTCCCTGCAGATCCTGATCCCATCCTCTCCCACCCTTCCGCAGATCCTGATTCCATCCCCTTCACCCCCCTCCCTGCAGATCCCGATTCCATCCTCTCCCAGCCTTCTGCAGATCCTGATTCCATCCCCTCCATCCCCTCCCTGCAGATCCCGATTCCATCCTCTCCCAGCCTTCTGCAGATCCTGATTCCATCCCCTTCACCCCCCTCCCTGCAGATCCCGATTCCATCCTCTCCCAGCCTTCTGCAGATCCCGATTCCATCCCCTCCATCCCCCTCCCTGCAGATCCCGATTCCATCCTCTCCCAGCCTTCTGCAGATCCTGATTCCATCCCCTTCACCCCCCTCCCTGCAGATCCCGATTCCATCCTCTCCCAGCCTTCTGCAGATCCTGATTCCATCCCCCTCACCCCCCTCCCTGCAGATCCCGATTCCATCCTCTCCCAGCCTTCTGCAGATCCTGCTCCCATCCCCTCCCACCTCCCCGCAGCTCCTCAGACACAGATCAGACGGGATGCTCCCATCCCTCCCATCCCTCCCTCCCTCCCTCCCTCCCAGCCAAGGAGAGCTTTCCTCTTCTCTTTCCCCTGCCTTCCCCGCAGCTCCTGGCTTTCAAGCAGGCTTTTCTTAGCCAAGCAAAGCCCAGGGGAGCCTTCCCTCCCTGCCTGCTGCCCGGGGAGGAGGAAGGAGGAGGAGCTGGGGGGCCTGGAGCAGTTCCCACGCCCGGGGGCCACGGAGCTGCTTCCTCCCCGGGAGCCCCCCGGCCCCGGGAAGCGCCGGGAGCTGGACACGGGCAGGCTCCAGGCCACCCTGCCGTCCATCCGCCCGGAAACCTCATCCAGCTGGGCCTGATTACAGCCGGAATGGCTCTGCGGGACCAGAGGGATCATTAATTACAGCTAACGAGGCTGCCTTCGTGCCAGCCCAGCCTGGAGCCGCAGCTCCCCCCAGGAGGAAAGGGCTGTGTCCCCCCAGCAGTGTCCCCGAGGGATGTGCACCCCCTCCCCAGCCCTGGGCCTTGTCCCCGTGTCCCCTCCCCATCCAGGGCACATGGATGTGACCCTTCCTTCCCCTGGGGTCTCTTCGCTGGGATCCCACTCGTTGAACGCAGCTTTGGGGACAGGTGGAGCTTTGGGGACAGGTCTGGAGGGGCCTGACCCCACTGCCACTGCCCTCCCCGAGCCCAGCACAGCCTTTGGGCAGGAGCTTTTCCAGGCCTGAGAAGTGTTTTACCCCAAAATTCAGGCTCTGCGCTCAGATGTTGACCACCAGTGACTGCAAGAAAGCACATTCACTTCCTGCCTCAGTTTCCCCTTTCCCTTATTTATGGAAAGGAGCATTAGTGGGAGGAGGAACAGCTTCTCTCTGCTTCCCCGGTGGCTTTAGGAAAATGAATGTTTCAGAGCCTTTAGGGAAATGAACATTTTTTGGCCATAAAGCATTCATGGAATTTGCACCGTGGATTTCTTGGTGACCGTGTTAGGATTCAGGCCCTCAGCTCTGGGATGGCAGAGCTGGCCTGGAGCCAGCTGTCACAGCCCTGGGTGGCTGTCACCTCATCCAGGTGCACCTCAGCCTCCTCTGCAGCAGCCTGGCCTCGGGAAGCTCCGGCTTTTCCCATTTCCTAAAAAGAAATAGGATTACGCTGAGCAGTGTGGGGGTTTCGGGCTGAAGGGATGGGGATTGTTCAGCCTGGAGAGGAGAAGGTCTCACAGTGACCTCGCTGTGGCCTTGCAGAGCCTGACGGAGCTGCAGGGACGGTGGAGAGGGAGAATTTACAGGGGTTGGAGAGACAGGACAAGGGGGAATGGCTTCCCAGTGCCAGAGGGGAAATTCGGGTGGGATATTGGGAAGGAATTGTTTCCTGTGAGGGTAGGGAGGCCCTGGGATGGATTTCCCAAAAAATCCATGGCTGCCCCATCGCTGGGAGTGTCCCAGGCCAGGCTGGAGCAGCCTGGGACAGTGGAAGGTGTCCCTGTCCAGGACTGGATGTGCTTTAAGGTCCCTTCCCACCCAAATCATCATTCTCTGACACCAGGAAAACGTTCAGGGATTAAAGCTCTGATATGGGATTTTTCCCTGTTTCTGGACAAGCATGGCCCAGTGCCAAATGGTTTCCCTACATGGCAGACTGAGAATCCTGGAATGGTTCGGGTTGCAAGATCATTTAATAGCATCGAAATCAATGCCCTCAAACATCAATTAAGTAGGAAATTCCAGGTTTTCATCCACAGGGGATTTTCCTTCTGGTGCCATTTGCAGATGGAGCAGCCAGACCCCCCAAAACCCCACCTCTGGAATCACAAAAGATCCTCTTTGGACACCAGGTTATTTTTCACAACAACTAAAGCTTTTTTTTTTTATTATTTTTTTTTTAATAAATTCCAACTCCAAGCTGATTTTTCTGCTGACATCACTTGACTCCAGGAGCCAAAACCTGGACTAAAACCACTCCGTGATGGAAAAAGCTCTGCTGAAACGAGGCTTAGCAGCAGCAGGCTCACCCTGAAAACTCAATCTTCCCCGAATCAGGGAGAGGGAAGGAGCCAGCAGCTCTGGAGGAGCTCACCAAAGTGCTCTCATTTATTCTTATTACCAAGCCTTGCATGCCAGCTTCCCTGGAAAGCTCTTCTGGAAAAATATCCAGAAGGAAATTAGATTAAAAAAAAAATAATCGATCAAAGCCTCCCTCTCTCACAGCAATTCACAAATCAGCTGGGTCAGACCCAAAGCAATCAGATCCTTTTCTGGCTGGGGTTTTATGAGTGAGGGGCTGGTTTTATTTCTCATCTCCTGGATGGAATTCACCCTGGAGATTTATTGGAGCTCAGGGTTGGTGCTGGCCTTTGGCACGAGGGATTTCCCCCTCAGAGCTGCCTCTCCATCAGTTTGGGGTATTTCATTCCATATTTTCCTCCTTTTCCATCACCCCCCAGCCCAGGCTGGCTCCATCCCTGTTCCATCAGCTCCAGAGAACTCCCAGCAAAGTTCATTTGGCTTTTCCATGACGATTTCAGTCCAAAGGCTTCAGCTGGAGCTGTTTCCTGCTCTGGCCCTGGGAGCCAGGCCTTGGAGTCAGGGAATGCTGCAATTCCCATAAAATTCCTTTGTCTTTAGGGTCCCTCCAACACAAACCTTTCCCTGTTTTGACCCATCCATGCTCAGATATTCCTGGGAACAGTTTGGAGCAGCAGAAAGGAGGAATGCCACAGGATCCACTGTGAAACAAGGAGCAGAGTGGGATTTTTTTTTTCCCCCTGAGAATATTCTCAGGGCAGGTTCATTTTCTCTGTGAGTCCTGTCAGAACGAGTGGTAATAACAGGGATCAGACTTCCAGCGTTTCCTCAGAGTCATTATCCAAGGATTTAATGACCTTCCCTGCTGGAATAGCACCCAAGGATGCTCTCCTGTTTACCTGTGGGCAGGGGTTTGGGAGCAGCGTTTTGTTCCCTCTGACTCTTCCTCCTTTTTGGGGTTGCTGAATATTCCCGAGTGATTTTCCCGCCCGGCTGATGCCATTTTTATAAATAGGCTCCTCATGCATTTATTATCTCCTCCTTTTGAGGCAGAGTGTGACACAGACCTGTCTGTTCCCAGCTCGGAATGTTTCTCCAAATTCCCAATAAATCAGCGATCCTGCAGCAGCAGGCACCGTTTTAGCTCCTTGTCAAAGGGGGGGTGAATGATGAGAAATCCACATTTAGAAAGAACTCCCAGATCTCCCAAACAGCTCCCAGAGCACTGAGAGGACTCAGTGAAGCTGACAGGGACAATTTAGGAAGGTGACAGAGAAGTCCTACAACTGCTCTGGAGCATTTTTATGGTGCCACTGTGTTTGTGGGGTGTCTGTGCTTTGTTGTGGTTTGGGGGTTCCTTCCTTCGGTTTCTTTGGATTCTCTCCTGCCTTTGAACTTTTTTTTGTCTCCACCAATTATTGCATTTTATTACTTGTGCCTCAAACCGGGACCAGGATGAGCAGGAAGCAACTCTGGGTGTTGTGCTTCTGCCACAAACACTTGTGGGAAATCCCAGGCTGGATTCATTTCCAAGAGCGTGGAGACAAAAAAAATGGGGAAAATTCCCTCTGTTCTGCAGCCATATCACAAGAATTCTCCATTCTCTGTGCTGGCCCTCAAGGACCTGAAAGAAGAACGTCCCTGGTGTCCCCAGGCATGGGGACAATCACGACTCAGCCCTAAATGGGCACGGTTGGGAAATGAAATTTAAAGTCGTGAGGCTGAGAGGGAAGGAATGGGGGCTTTGGTTGCCCTTGCTGTTTTTTCAGCCTCTGGTGTCTCCTCAAATTACATTTTTAAGCCACCAGGGCTGTATTTTCAGCACTTTTTAAACAAAACTGGAGTTTCCCACAGTCCTGGGGCTGCAGGAATTGTGTCTTTACACAAACAGGGTGTGAACTGCAGTGCAATGTGGGTTTGTCCAGCATGGGAGCTCGGGATTTTCAAGGAATGAGCTGATTGGAGCATGCTGGAGGTGTAGGAACAAACAGAAACCTCAAACCTTTTCCTTTAAAATCTGAGCGTGTGCTTTGAGCTGCACCTGCATCAAAACCCCAGCAGGATAATTCAGTGTTATCCCCGAGATGCCCTGGGGGATCTTTCCATGTGGGATTGGTGTGTGTGGGGTTTTTGGGAAGGGGGGAAGGAGCCATCCCTTCCTTTTGGGGAGCTGGGCAGGTGGGTTCAGTGAACCCCATCTCAGGAATATTCAGGTGGGTTTGGGGCTGGGCTGGGATGGATCCAGGCGCTCAGGAATTCTCCTCCTGCTCCCCAGGGTCCATCCTGAGCTTTGGAATGAGGAGTCCCTGAGCCTCAGTGTCACTGTCTTGGGGACAATCCTTCCTCACCTGCTCTCACAAGAAATGCCTGGAGTCAGAGCTGCTCCGGAGGGGTTCCAGATGCAGGAAAAAGCTGCATTTTCCATTTTGGACCGGGGGCTCTCGGCTGCCTTTGGCCAGGAGCTGCTCCGGAGGGGTTCCAGATGCAGGAAAAAGCTGCATTTTCCATTTTGGACTGGGGGCTCTCGGCTGCCTTTGGCCAGGAGCTGCCCCGGGGCTGATTTAGAGCACTCACGGGAAGGTTCATCCCTGTCAGGCTTTTGTTTGCTTCCTTTTCCAAGGTGAAAAGTGGGACAGGATAAAGGGGTCAAGGCAGCAGGAGACCCCGCTGGGGAGGAGGGTGGGAAAACACATCCCCAAAGCCCCATCCATCAATATATTCTGGGACAAAAAAGAGCAAATAGCCCGTGCTTGGTGAGTGCTTCCCTCCCATGGAAACTCCTGCGGATGGAGGGGGCAGGGGGAGCAGGATTTGGCTCTGCAGGAATATCCCCGATGGAAAAGCAGCGATGCACCCTCCTCGCTCCACCTCTCCCATCAGAGATCCTCCAGCTCCCTGCCCGGATCCAGCCCAGAGGGGAGGGGAGGCAGCTCCGTGTGTTTTCCCCGTTTCCAGGAAAATTTGCCCTTTCACAGTTGCTTCAGCGAAATGTCAGCGAATGCCAAATGCCCGGAGCCACAAATGCTCGGCACAGGAGAGGCTCCATAAATCAGGGAGCAGTTAGTGGGAAAAAATCAGGTTCCAAGGAGCAAAGCAGTGGGATACGGGTTTTTTTTTTTCCCCCCTCCGAGGCAGGGCAGCAGCGTTTCAGTTCATTATGCGGCGCAGCAGTGGAGGAATTCATCACATTGTCAGCGCCCGGCTTTCTCTGTGGGACCGGGGAGAGGGCGAGGCCGGGGCTGTGAGTGTGGCTGCGGGTGTGAGCCGGGCCGGGGACAAAGCCTCCCCGCAATCAACTTTGTCTGGGCTCGGCGCCGTGTCCCGCGCACAAAGCGGGGACAGCGCGGGGACAAAGGCCGGGGGGCTGGTGGCTCAGCCGGGAGCCGGGGCGGCACAGCTGTGACCAATGCCAACACAGCTCCCCTCAATATGGAGTGACCCCGGCGCTTTCTGCAACCTGCTCCAGCCTCATCTCCAGGCGCTCGCACAAAAGACGGGAACAAACAAAACCTTTGTCAGCACTTCCAAGACTTTCCCTCGGAAAAAATCTTAAATATTTCATTAGGCTCTTCTTGGGCCTTTCTTTTTGCTTTTTTTTACCTGCTCTGGGCTTAAAATTTTTTTTTTTTAAAAAGAAGACAATGTGGACACTAAAAGTCTGGGGCAACAGATGATTAAAGGAGAGGCTTAGGAGAGGGGAAGGAGTGAATTTGGAGGTGGGGGAAGCTCCTCGTGCTGCTGTCCTGGGTGGAATTACAAAGGCAGGAGAGGAAGGAAAAAAGAAACTCTCCCAGGTAAAATATTTTTTTCAACCTGTTTATTTAGACAGAGCAAGACTGAAAGGCTGCAGCCAAGAGGGGCTGGGGATGCTTGGAAAAGGCTCTCAGGACCCGGTGGGATTTTTGGGGTTGGCCTGGGAGTTGGATTTGGTGATCCTTGTGGTCCCTTCCAGCTCAGGAGATTCTGGGATTGATTCCCTCAGAGGAAAATCCCATCCACCTCCTCTGGATGAGCTTCAGCAGAGTCGGCTGAGGATAAAACAAATCCCAGCATTATCCCTCTGCTGAGAAGGAAGGTTTGGGAAGCCAACATCTGGCCTGTCACTGTCCTGTGTCCCCTGAGGCAGCTCTGGGATCCTCCCTGGAGAGGAAGCAGGGAATGTCCATCCCTGGCGTGGATGCAGCACTTGGGGTGCTGGGCCCAGCTCCTGCTGAGAGACATTGTGGGGTCATGGAGGGGTTGGGGTTGGAAGGGACTTTGAGATCAGCTCCTTCCACTCCATCCATGGGCAGGGACACCTTCCACTCCATCCGTGGGCAGGGACACCTTCCACTTCATCCATGGGCAGGGACACCTCCCACTCCATCCATGGGCAGGGACACCTTCCACTCCATCCCTGGGCAGGGACACCTTCCAGTCCATCCCTGGGCAGGGACACCTTCCACTCCATCCGTGGGCAGGGACACCTTCCACTCTGTCCCTGGGCAGGGACACCTTCCACTCCATCCGTGGGCAGGGACACCTTCCACTCCATCCCTGGGCAGGGACACCTTCCACTCTGCCCCTGGGCAGGGACACCTTCCACTCCATCCCTGGGCAGGGACACCTTCCACTCTGCCCCTGGGCAGGGACACCTTCCACTGCATCCATGGGCAGGGACACCTCCCACTCCATCCCTGGGCAGGGACACCTTCCACTCCATCCCTGGGCAGGGACACCTTCCACTCCATCCCTGGGCAGGGACACCTTCCACTCTGCCCCTGGGCAGGGACACCTTCCACTGCATCCATGGGCAGGGACACCTCCCACTCCATCCCTGGGCAGGGACACCTTCCACTCCATCCCTGGGCAGGGACACCTTCCACTCTGTCCCTGGGCAGGGACACCTTCCACTCTGTCCCTGGGCAGGGACACCTTCCACTCCATCCATGGGCAGGGACACCTTCCACTCTGTCCCTGGGCAGGGACACCTTCC
Source organism: Acanthornis magna (assembly GCA_036785705.1). Lineage (NCBI taxonomy): Eukaryota > Metazoa > Chordata > Aves > Passeriformes > Acanthizidae > Acanthornis > Acanthornis magna. Next base: position 1,481,188 of record JAWUZG010000286.1, read on the forward strand.
ACTCCATCCATGGGCAGGGACACCTTCCACTCTGTCCCTGGGCAGGGACACCTTCCACTGCATCCATGGGCAGGGACACCTCCCACTCCATCCGTGGGCAGGGACACCTTCCACTCCATCCCTGGGCAGGGACACCTTCCACTCTGTCCCTGGGCAGGGACACCTTCCACTCTGTCCCTGGGCAGGGACACCTTCCACTCCATCCATGGGCAGGGACACCTTCCACTCTGTCCCTGGGCAGGGACACCTTCCACTCCATCCATGGGCAGGGACACCTTCCACTCTGTCCCTGGGCAGGGACACCTTCCACTCCATCCGTGGGCAGGGACACCTTCCACTCTGTCCCTGGGCAGGGACACCTTCCACTCCATCCATGGGCAGGGACACCTTCCACTCTGTCCCTGGGCAGGGACACCTTCCACTCCATCCCTGGGCAGGGACACCTTCCACCATCCCAGGATGGTCCAGCCTGGCCCTGGACACTCCCAGGGACAGGACAGCCACACCTGCTCTGGGAAATCCACCCCAGGGCTTCCCCATCCTCCCAGGGAAGGATTTCTTCCAAATTCCCAATCCAAACTTCCTCTGTGGCCAAAGATGGAAAGGCTGCAGGAAGAGGAGGTGGGGAAGGGAAGGAAAAGTGAAACCCTGCCTGTCCCAGCCTGGCCCATGCTCCCCCAGTGACCTTTCCCAGGTTGGGAGGGCTCGGCTTTGCTCCCCAGGCTCTCCCTCCATCCCCGAGCTCACAAAGGCTCTGGTTACAAATATTAAACACTTGTTAATAGCTCTGCCCTGCCACGCCACGGAGTCCATTCTGCTCCACTAAGTCACTCTAAAAGGACTTTTCCCCCTCCTCTGCTTCCCTTCTCCTGCCTGAATTTCAGGAGCTCCGGAGTGGAAGGAGCCAGGCACAATGGCCTCACTCCTCTTTTGTTTCAGCCTTGATTTAGCCACCCTTTTAAGGATCCTCCTGAATAATTCAGTGTTATCATTCAGGATGATGCTGGATTATTACAAGGCTTCCTTCCCTCCTTTCCCCCCTCCTCCTCCTCCTCCTCCTCCTTTCCCCCCCTCCCATAACCTTTAAATTCTTTTCACACGTGAATGGGTTCAAAGGAAGTCGTGGAAGGCAAACACACAACGAGGAGGTTGCCGCTCTGCCCCTCTGCTGTCAGCTTGATAAATATAATGTGTCACCAATTAAAAACTCATTGCCATTCTCCTGCTGCAGCCAGGCCTCGTTAGGGCCCTCCTCCCGGGGTGGCTCCCAGGAGCTGCTGCTATCATTGTTGATAACAGAGGCGCTGCGTTTTTCCCATCCTGGGCCATTTCAGGGCTCCACATTGGCATGTAAATAAGTTATTCACCCGGCATCACTTGCTGATAGAAAAATGACCATGAAACTCTTTGATTTTGGGTTTGCTCTTGTCACCGGCGCACAATGAAATCAAGAGTTGCAGTTTTGTGGCTGGGGCTTGTGGAGGGCTTTTATTATATTTTTCCCCCTTTTTTTTTTTGCCTCTCCCTTTGCAGCATTTGAATGGAAATGGTGCCATCCCACAATTTAAGGCCCGGCTTGACCCGCGAGGTGTCCCCACTCCAATAGAGCAGATCGTTGTTTATTTTTGCCCTCCCCAGGAACATTCCAAAACAATCTGGGTCACGCAGAAAAAGCTGTTGGCTTTTTTTCCCCCTCTCCTCTGGGCTCTCAGTGCCTCTGGAGAGGCGAGGTGGGGCTGCCCAAGGGAGCCCCAGACCTGCCTGGGCCATCCCACAGCCCTGCCTTGCAGCCAGGGAGAGCCAGGGGTGGTGGAGGGCAGCATTTCCCTGGAATATTAATGCATTCCTCCAGCCTCCCTGCCTCTCTCCAGCTGCATTTCCCGGAGGGATTTGCATTTGTGCCATTCCCGTGGGCAGTTCCTAAACCGAATGCATCCCGCAGGGTTTTCCCCTCGTTTTACCTCAATTTCTGGGTGCTGGGCACCTTCCCCAGAGCTCAGAGCTCGGCCACAGCCTCTGAAAATTTCATTCCCTGGGCACCAAAATCCACGGGAGGTTTCCCAGTGGAGCTGGGCCTGTCACTCCTGGCTCCCAGCACATGCCAAGGGCAGCAGCCAGGTGAAGGGGATTTATTTGGGGGCAAAAAGCTGGAGGGTTTCCATTGGAAAAGTGTCCTGGATGTGGGTCCAGGGCTGGGGCAGGGTTTTGGGAATCCAGCAGGATGAAATGTGAGAATTTGCTGTGCTCAGAGCTCCTCATTTCCAATTTAAGAGCTTCAACCCACTCCAACCTGAGCTGGGACATTTCCAGACAGAAACCACCACGACCAAGCTCTGGGCTTTTATTTAATTTTTTTTTTTTTTTTTTTTTTTTTTTTGCCTCTATTTCGTGCTGTTTGCGGGGGGAGTTCTTTAAACTTCAGCAGAGCTTTTGGAGAGGGATGGGAGAATCTTTCATTCTGGGCAGCTGGGCCAGCGGTTGGAGTGATAAAGATGCTTCTGTGCAGCGTTTGAAGTGGAAATTCATGCAGATTTGGAGGCTGGATGCTCCCAGCAACGTTCTGGGAAGCTTTGCTTGTTAGATCCCTGCAATAAAGGCACGAGTTCCTCCCTCCCAGCCCATCCCAGCTCATGCCTGGCCTCTCTCCGGGCACAGTCTGGGATCTCTGAAGTTCCCCCTCACCTGCCAAGCACCACCTGCAACAGGGGCAGTTCCCTGGAGCTGGGAGACAAAAGGATTTACAATCAAAGCCTTGGAATGGGAAAGAGAAGAGGAGGAAAAAAGGCATCAAAAAGTTTTTCCACATTCTGGGCTGTCTGGGAAGTGGAAGGGGGAGAACTGTGGGTTCTTCTTGCCCTATTTACAGGATATGGGAACAGGGATGGCTCCCAGAATCTCTTATCTCCCTTTGTGGCGCTGTGACAAAAAGAAGATGATGGAATTTAATCCTGTGGGACACGAATTTGCCTTTTTAGGCACTGCTGTCCTTGTTTGGCTTCCAAGAGAAAATGTCTCTACTTTGGCGTGGAAAAAATCAGGATTAAGCTCTGTGAGTGAAGCAGAGGGAGGATGGAATTCTTACTTTATATTCCCAATCCCATTCTTCTTTTTAAACTAAATGGGTTTTGAGGGAGTTGAGAGGTAAAAAATTCCACAGCAAAAGTCTGCAACTAAATCAGGGATTCGGAACGAGGGGATCTTTAAGGTCCCTTCCAACCCCAAACCGTCCTGGGATGGTATAAAGAGAATTTGATTTTTCAAAAGTCCTAAAAGAGAGGGGGGAGAACTGTGGCCTTCTTGGAGAAATGAGAGGGGGGAAAATCCATTTGGAGATGAGTGGGAAGAGGAGGACAAGTTCATTTCTCCAGGGAAATCCTTTCCCAGCAGGAAAGTCTTAAGTCTTAAAAATTCAGGAAAATTATGGAGGTCTTTAAAAATACAATTCTCGTGTCAGGTTTTTGACCAGCGGGAACAGGGAAGGAAGAAAAATTTGGGGCGTTCAGGAAAATGATGGAAGTCTTACAGTGTTAAGTCTTAAAAATTCAGGAAAATTATAGAAGTCTTTAAAAACACAATTCTTGTGTCCGATTTTTGACCAGCGGGAAGGAAGAAAAATTTGGGGTGTTCAGGAAAATGATGGAAGTCTTCCAGTCTTAAATTTTAAAAATTCAGGAAAATTATGGAGGTCTTTAAAAATACAATTCTCTTGTCAGGTTTTTGACCAGTGGGAAGAGGGAAGGAAGAAAAATTTGGGGCGTTCAGAAAAATTATGGAAGTCTTACAGTCTTAAGTCTCAAAAATTCAGGAAAATTATGGAGGTACAATTCTCATGTCACCTGCAAGGCCTTCCTGGGGGTTGTCCCCTTGTGGGAAAGGGTGATGAGCACCATGGGATGACTTTTCCCTTCCTCCTCCTCGGTCTGACATCCCCAAAACCAGGACGGAACCCCAGGTTTCTCCCTCCCCTCCTCCTCCTCGTTATCCTTTAACTCCCCGAGGCCCTGTGGCTGTGTTTTCGGCTGCAGGGAGCCGGGAATGTTTATCCCTGGCAGCCCCAGCCGGGCCATGCCGCGCCCCGGGGTCACCCCGGGGATTGACACCCTCACCCGGGGGCCCGCAGCCCCCCTGCCCTCCTTAGAGATGCACCAGGCTGTCAGTAACGAGGCCACGAGGTTTATTCAGCGCCGATCTCCCGATCTCAAAAGATAATCTGGGAATAATTGGGACTTAAGGAACTGGTGGGAATCTGATTTTTTGGCGGCGCTGCCATTCAGGAAACAGATGGACATCTTATTTCGCCCTAATTTGATGGGCTTGCTTGACAAAATGGCAGAGGTTGCACTTTGCTACAATAATCAGCTGCCACTCAGACTTTGTAAGGAGCTTGTGGAGGTTTCTTCTTAATTAGACCGTGGCTCCCTATCAGGGAAGGGACGCCTGCACCGGCTCCGGGAGATTCCCAGCAGCTTCTCTGCCTCTGGCGCCTGGAAAAGAGTGGGGAAAACCGGGGGGTTTCAGGTTGGTGTCAGGTTTGGGCGTTTTTTGAAGTGTCCTTTGGAAAATCAAGCTTGGGAGCGAGCTCATTGTCCGGGGATAATGAATTCATGGATTTGCTCCCTCTGCCCCGGGGCAGCTTTGCCTGGGCTGGGGAGCACCTCGGGAAGCTTTGGAAAGCCTCGGGATTACTCCCAGGTTTGCAAACCCCACTTTTCACTTGCAAAAAACTTCCCAGTGCTGCCATTTAACCCCTGACCTCTTCTGCTGCTGCCCTGGCCCTCCTCTGCCGCTCCAAAGGGGATCCTCTGGGCAAAGCCTGCGATCCCAGCTCCTCCCAGGCTCAGGCTGCTTTCCTCGCTGCCCACTCTGCAGGTAAAAAGCCATTGGGAGCTTTTTTAATTAGGTGGATGTAATTACCCCCACCCCAGGGAAGTGCTGGAGTCACCATCCCTGGAAGAGTTCAAAAACATGAGGAGATTCCGTCGTGAGTCGGAATACTGGGGGAATTCGCTCCAAGGTTGGATTTCATGATCTTGGAGTTCTTTTCCAAACTTTTCCATAAAGTTTGGGACTTTTTTCCAAATTTAATGTCTCTCTGATTCTGTGTTCAGGGTTAAAGAACCCAACAAACCCGGTTGCTCCCAAATCCAGACATATTTGACTTCCTTTTTGCTTTCCTCATTCCTGTGCCTTTGGAGACTGCAATTTTAGTTTTTCCCAGCAATTTCTGTGGGGAAAGCTGAAATGATTGAGGCTCCAGGATGGGAGAGGGCCCAGCTCCAAAGTGTCCCTGTTCTGCACACAAGGAATAAAGGGACTTCCAGTGGGATCTACGGAATAGGAGGGACCTTGAAGCACATCCAGTCCCACCCATCCCATGGGCAGGGACATCTTTCACTATCCCAGGGTGCTCCAGCCTGGCCCTGGACCCTCCCAGGAATGGGGAATCCACAATTTCTCTGTGCCAGAGAAATTGAAAGGGAAAGAAAGGGAGCCTTGTGCCTCCCTTTGCTTCCCCCTGAAGCCTTTAGCACTCTGTCCCTGTTTGGGGCATCCCCCTGAGCCTCTCCACCCCTTCCTTCACCCTAAAACTTCCCCTAAAAACCACCTAAAGGAGCAAACCCTCCTCCTCCATTGAAATCCTTACTAAAAATCCGTTTCCCATCACTGCCCATCGGCTCAGAGATGTTTTATTCTCTGCCTCTTTGCAAACCTCCGGGGTGACCTTCCCACTCCTCCATGCTGCGGAGGAGCCAAAGCTCCCAGCGAGGTCATTCCACCTTCTCCAAACACAGCCCCAGGATGGAGCCAGGCTGTGGAAGGGATCCCAGGAAACTCCTCAGGGATGCCAAACCCCTCCAGCCGCGGGTACCACCTCGGAGCATCCATCCCGCCGTGATTTATTCCCCCCAGAGATGAGGTGGTTGCGAGGATTTAAAGAAGCCCATCTAATGGAGTGCTGGAAATGATAAATCAGTGGGGCTTTGTAAAGGTTATTACTTTAAACAAAGAGGGGCTTGAATGGAGCCAATTAAACGGCACCTGAATTGATAAACAAACTGCTTATTGTCGGGGGCTATTCTGCAGCTCTGGGGGTCCCCCCTCGCTGGAGGCCTGGGGATAAATTTACATGTGATTGGAGTTTAATGGGCCGCAACAGGCCTCCCATCCCATCGCCATGGCAACCGGCCCTTTCTCCAGATTTTAAACAGTCTGCAATGGCCTTTTATTGTCTGCTCATGTGAGCCCGACGGGGTGGGCGCTCGCTTGTAGCAATTTGTTTCTGTCCCCGGGCGCGGCCGGCCGGGCCATGAATATTTGTGGGGGGACACGGGGACAAAGGGCCCGGCCTGGGGGCTCCATGGAGACCCTGGCGCTGGAATGGTGACATATGGTCCGTGCTGACCCCAATGAGCAGCCCTACAATGAGCAGCCCCACAAGGAGCAGCCATGGCCCCTCATGGCCGTCCCTGTCCCCTCAGGCCGGGCCTATTCATCCCTCAGCCCGGGCCGGGCCTAGGCCTCTCCCCCCGCTTATTTGGGGGTTTTTTCCTCACTGAAATCTCTGCCCGTGGTCACTAGAGGAAGAATGAGAGAGGGAGAAAGGAGATAAAGGCAGGAAGAAAAGGCTCTCCATGTCCCAGAGATGTTTGCTTTCCACTTGATTGGAAGCTGAATGGACATCGGAGCGGCACGAACGGAGAGGGGAGAGCTCCCTGGTGTTTGAGGCCCGCAGGGGTTTGGGGTCAAAGGGACCTCAAATCCCAACCAGTGCCACCCTCTGCATGGGCAGGGACACCTTCCACTGTCCCAGGTCACCCCAGCCTGGCCTGGGACACTCCCAAGGATGGGGCAGCCATAGCTTCTCTGGGGAATCCATCCCAGGGCCTCCCCACCCTCACAGCCGAGAATTCCTTCCCAAAATCCAATCTAAACTTGCCCTCTGTCAATATAAAGCCATTCCCTGTGTCCTGTCCCTCCGTCCCTTGTCCCCAGTCCCTCCCTGGCTCTCCTGGAGCCCTTGAGGCCCTGGAAGAGGCTCCGAGGTCTCCCTGGAGCCTTTCCAGGAGGAACAACCCCAATGGGGGTCAGGCTGAGGGTCCCCTGGATCACAGCTGGGACTGCAGCCAAGGACAAGGGACCTGCAGGGTGGTCACCCCACCCCCAAATGCCACTTTTTCCAGGTGACTCAGGTGTCAGACCAGCTGGGTTTGCATTGTTTTCCCTCCCTGCCCAGGAACTGTGTGGCTCTGAAAGCTGATTTCTTGTAAAGGCCCCACCTGTGAGCTCTGTGACCCCAAAACCAATGGGATTTCCATGTGGACACCTCATCCTGGGCTGTTCTTCCTCCAAGGCTGAGGGAAAACCCCAGGTTTGGATCCCTGGCTAATGAATCCAAAATTCAGACTCATCAAAGTCACCGGAAAGAAGCTGCCACACCAGTGCTGTGCAGGGAGAACAAACTGGGGAACAAATCCTTCTATTAAAAATCACAAATTTCCCAAAGAAAACCTTCCTTAAGCAGGGAGCATGAAAAATCTCCTCAACAATTGATTTACCAAACTGTGCGATGCTCAAAAAAATGTGAATTTTTTTTCCTGGAGAGGAGAATTTCTCCCGAATTCTCGGGAGAATCAGGGTGCTGGGGGTGCTATCAAAGCTCAGCTCCTCCTCACTCCCCACCCCTCGGAGCCATCCTGTGTGTGTGCCGTGGCCAGGAGCTGGTGGGAAGGGGACTGGGACCAGCTGCATTCCACCTTTCATCTCGGGCTGTGACTTTGTCTCCAGCTGCACCAGGAGGGGCGGGTATTTCCTGCCAGTTTGGAGCAAAAATTCCAGGGTCTCTCTTGTCTCAAAGCCTTGCAGGACTCGGAGAGCGAATTCCTACAGTCAGGACTGGGAAAGCACAAAATCCAGGGGTCTTTCTTGCCTCAGAAGTGTCACAGAACTTGGAAAGGGAATTCCTACAGTCAGGACCGGGAAAGCACAAAATCCAAGGGTCTTTCTTGCCTTAGAAGTGTCACAGAACTTGGAGAGGGAATTCCTACAATCAGGACTGGGAAAGCACAAAATCCAGGGGTCCTCTGTGCCTCAGAAGTGTCACAGAACTTGGAGAGGGAATTCCTGCGGCCAGGAATTGCGGGAGAGCAAAAATTCCAGGGTCTCTCTTGTCTCAAAGCCTTGCAGGACTCGGAGAGGAAATTCCTGCAGTCAGGACTGGGAAAGCACAAAATCCAGGGGTCCTCTGTGCCTCAGAAGTGTCACAGAGCTTGGAGAGGGAATTCCTGCAGCCAGGGCTAGGAGAGCAAAAATCCCAAGGTCCTCTCTTGTCTCAAAGCCTTGCAGGACTCGGAGAGGAAATTCCTGCAGTCAGGACTGGGAAAGCACAAAATCCAGGGGTCCTTTGTGCCTCAGAAGTGTCACAGAACTTGGAGAGGGAATTCCTGCAGCCAGGGCTAGGAGAGCAAAAATCCCAAGGTTCTTTCTTGTCTCAAAGCCTTGCAGGACTCGGAGAGCGAATTCCTACAATCAGGACTGGGAAAGCACAAAATCCAGGGGTCCTCTGTGCCTCAGAAGTGTCACAGAGCTTGGAGAGGGAATTCCTGCAGTCGGGACTGGGAGAGCAAAAATTCCAGGGCTCCCTCTTGTCTCCAAGTGGTGTAGGACTCAGAGAAGGAATTCCTGCAGCCAAGGCTAGGAGAGCAAAAATCCCAAGGTCCTCTCTTGTCTCAAAGCCTTGCAGCACTCGGAGAGGGAATTCCTGCAGTCAGGAGTGCGACAGATCCATCCCGGGGCTGCTCTTCAGGAGATCTGTTCCAACACCTGCTTGGGATGTGGGAGATCTCCTGCCTTCCAAAAGCTCCATCATTTCCTCTCCCCTGATTCCTGCAGGTGCCTGAGGTGCAGGGAAATGCCTTTGCAGCAGGGTGACCATATGGTCTTAAAAATTATTGCGATTAAACCAATGAAATCCCCTTCATGTGGGGAAAAAAAAAAGAAGAAGTTTCTTTTTGCATTAATATATCCCAGGGTTGTTCTTAGCTGGAGATTGAATGCCTTAATTTGAAAATTTGAAACCTCCTGGCTTCTCCCAGGGAAACCCAGCTCTTCTCCTTGGAAGACCCTGCTGAAATTCTTTATTTTGGTATTTATCAGCCTGTTTTGATTTGGCTTGGGTTATTTTAATCATTTTTTAAAGGAGTCTGGTGCTGCTCTCGAGCTTGGATCCAAGGAGGTCAGGCAGGCAGCAAAACATCCCCCCAGGACTGCAAAATTCCCTCTCCTTTCCTTGCCATTTGCTCAGGAGGGATTTTCCTGCCAAGTTTATGGCCAGGCCTTGCATTTGAAAGAAAATTGTTTCTCTTAAGCTGATGAGAGCAGGAGAACAACACCACAAAGCAAAAGGAGAGGTGAAAACCTGGCCAGAGGCTTCCAGCTGCAAGAGGAGCCGGCGGTGTCCCGGATTTTCCCATCCCAGCCCGGAATTCCAGAGGATTTCATTTTTAAACAGGATCTGGGCGATCCAGGACATCCCCAAGTGTGAGCAGAACGGTTGAATCGGCAGCGGAGAGAAAAGGAAGGTGCTGAGGTGAGGCTGGAGGAGAGGAAGTGACGCCAATCCCCCCTCTCATCCCGACTTTTCGCACGCTTCGAAGCTCAGGAATGATTCCTGCTCTCCCATGAATTACCCTGGGTGTTTCCAGTGTCCCTCCTGCTCCTCAGGAGCAGGGCAGGAAACGTGGAAATGTGGAAATGTGGAAATATGGAAATGTGGAAATGTGGAAATGTGGAAATGTGGAAATGTGGAAATGTGGAAATGTGGAAATATGGAAATGTGGAAATGTGGAAATGTGGGGGGGGGAAATGTGGAAATGTGGAAATGTGGAAATGTGGAAATGTGGAAATGTGGAGGGAGGAAAATGTGGAAATGTGGAAACGTGGAAATGTGGAAATGCGGAAATGTGGAAATGTGGAAATGTGGAAATGTGGAAATGTGGAAATGTGGAAATGTGGAGGGAGGAAAATGTGGAAATGTGGAAACGTGGAAATGTGGAAATGCGGAAATGTGGAAATGTGGAAATGTGGAAATGTGGACATGTGGAGGGAGGAAATGTGGAAATGTGGAAATGTGGAAATGTGGACATGTGGAAATGTGGAAATGTGGAAATGTGGAAATGTGGAAATGTGGAAATGTGGAAATGAGGAAATGTGGAAATGTGGAAATGTGGAAATGTGGAGGGAGGAAATGTGGAAATGTGGAAATGTGGAAATGTGGAAATGTGGAAATGTGGAAATGTGGAAATGTGGAAATGTGGAGGGAGGAAATGCGGAAATGTGGAAATGTGGAAATGTGGAAATGTGGAAATGTGGAAATGTGGAAATGTGGAAATGTGGAGGGGGAAATGGCCAGCAGGCCCCACGTGGGAATGGCACGCCTCAGCTTCTCTTTGGCATTGCTGCCAAGGGGGGATTTTCTGCTGGAAAAGCTGGGGATTTGTACAGTGAGGAAAACACCGCCACAAATCAATAATTGATTTGCCAAACTGTGCAGCGCTCACAAAAACATGGCACAAAAAAACAAGGAACTTCCTCCTAAGCGAAGCCTCATTTACAAGGCCGCAGAACGCCAAGATTTTTTTTTTTTTTAAATTGTGATGAAAGCAATAGAAATAAACCCAAAGAAAGGAAAAATCCTGGTTTATGGCATCCATTTGGTCCTTAATGGATTCATTCCCCGCGTTTTTTTCCCGCAGCCTTTAACATTTGGGCCATCATAAAGCGCCTTTTTCTCCTCCGCTGCCCTTGCTGCCTCCCCAAATGGCTGCTCCCAGCCTCCCACGCCGCCTGACCCTTTGGAAAGTCTCTTCCTTGTGCTCTCCGTGCCTTGACAGTGTCAGGGAAGTTCAAATGCCGGGAAGGAGCCTGGGATGCGGCAGGGGCTGAGCCCAGGGATCAGCACGGATTGATTTCCCGGTCGGAGCAGCTCTGGTGGCCCAGGCTGGACAGAGCTCCCCTTGGATTGGGGTGCTGTTCCCTCTGTGGGACCTTGGCGGGTTGGCTGTGGGGTCCCAGGGAGGGCTTGTGGGGTTCTGGGTCTTACAAGGGCTTTGGGCCACTTTTCCCTCAGTTTTGGCACAGGGGTGACCCCAAATTCAGCTCTGTGCCGTGGTGGCTGAGTTCTCTCTCTTCCCTCGGTTTTTTCACAGGGATGACCCCAAATTCAGCTCCGTGCCGTGGTGGGTGAGTTCTCTCTCTTCCCTTGTTTTTTTCACAGGGATGACCCCAAATTCAGCTCCGTGCCGTGGTGGGTGAGTTCTCTCTCTTCCCTCGGTTTTTTCACAGGGATGACCCCAAATTCAGCTCCGTGCCATGGTGGGTGAGTTCTCTCTCTCCCCAGGGGTGAGGATACAAAATCCCTCATCCCTGATTAGGATGGCGCTCTGGGGATGCTCCTGAGGTTCAGCAGAGGGGGTCTGGCCCAGGCACCCCCACAGGAGCTGTGAAAATTCCCCAGGATGTGCAATTTTGGGATCCTAGAGCATCGGAGGAGCCAGCTCGGGGCTGGAAGCATCTCCAGGCTGCCTCTCCCTGCACCTGGAGCTGTTTGCTGGAACAGCCCCAATCCCAAAGGCTGGGATGGCCCCAATCCCTGAGCACAGCCCTGCATTTCATTGCTCCTTCCTTCCTGAAGTGCCCTGCAGATGCCAGACGGCTCCAAAGCTTTGTGAAAAGGGAATTAGCTGAGCTGTTAAACCCTAACAGCTCCGGGATTGCTCCTCACAGCAAAGAGGAAACCCCAGTTGGCTGCTGGGGGAGGAGAGGCTGTTGGTGGTGCTGCTCTCTGGGGTTTGTGGGCTCTGGGGGTGCTGGGGATTCTCCAGGGAGAGTCCCAGAAGCTTTTCCTGCCTGGGATTGCTGAGGGAGGCCCCAAAAAGGAAACATTGGGGTGTTGATGGCACTCCTGGGATGAGCAAATCCCCTCCAAGACCTGAGAAATCCTTGGGGAATCGAATCCAGCCCTGCACAGGAAGGGTTTGTTGAGTTTAGGGCAATCAGACAGACACAAATATTCCTTTGTTTCCTCCACGGATGGACCAGGGTGGGGCTGTTGTCCCTCTCTGGGAAATACACTGGAGATCCCAATGAATCTGTGGAGGTGAAGTGGGAAAATGGGAGGAAAATGCACCCAAGGCTCTGCCTTGCCTTTGGGAGCAGCTGAGCTGCCCTGGGAGTCCAAAGCCGAGGCAGAAATCCCAGGAGTTCCCCAGCTCCCATTGCACGGCTGCTCCCATTCAGGGAGGAATCCCTTCCCTTCAGAGAGGCGGCTCTGCGTGTGTCTGATTCCATCTCCAAGGTGGGCACAGGAAATTGGGGATGGAGCAAGGCAAACTTCTCTGGGAAACTCATTTGCAGCCTCCCCAGAGCCCGCCAGGCTTTGTGCAAACCACCAACTGCAGGGATTAAATTCCTCCTGATTCCATGGAAAATGCTTTAATATTTGTTTTTGGATCTCAGGGCAGCGCGAATGATTTCTTCCCTCATGAAAATCGGCTCAGGGCTATTAACAAGGATGGGTTTTGTCCCTGCATCCCGGCTCTCCCCGGGAGCTGCTTTAATTTGGGAATATCCATCTTGCAAGCACTTGGAATGAGCCTTCCTCGTGCTTTTTCCCAGACTCCTATCTCCATATCCATGCAGAAGCTTTATAGTCCAAATATTTTTTATGCATCCTGCAGGACAATTCCTCCAGCAAGTGCTGTCTCCCATAAAAACGTTTCCAGGCTCCGAGACCATTCCATGTGTGTGCCACAGGAAAAAACAACTCCAGCCCTGTAAACACAGAGACTTCCTGCCCTGCTCTGAGCAAACAGCTCTGCTGACCCAAATTTACCCTCTTTCCTCGAAAAATCCTTGTTGGTTTAATACATTTTCAGCCCAGTGTAAATGTCAGCGTGCTCTCTGTGGGGCTGGAGTGTTCCAGGAGACATTCCCAGCAAGATCCCAGCGTGGAATTTCAATGGTTTTGGAGAGGCAGAATCAGCTCTTTCATCCACCTGGGCTGGATCCCTCGGGCTCCACGTGTCTGACATCAGGAGGAGCTGGCAGCAGAGCTCGGCAGCCTCTGGAATGTCACAGCACGGTTTGGTGTCACAGGGAAAGAAAAGCGAGAAGGGATCGCTGCTTAAAGAGGGGGAAAATCTGATTAAAAAAAAAAAAAATCTGCAGAATGGCTGCAAATTCATTTCTGTGAGTTCTGTGCTTTTCTTGCCCTGGAATGCATTAAACCTTCAAAGGTGAAGAGAAGGGCTTTGTCATTTTTCCCTTTTCTAATAAACAGATGGAGCCAGTGCTGAGTTCCTGACTTGGGCACTCTCCAAGCCCTGTCCTTCCTCTGCGTTCCTTTTCCCACTCCCCATCAGCTGCACTGCCCAGGAGCGGGATGAGGCACAAACCTGGGAAATCCCAACCCCATTTCAGCCTGCCCAGAATCAGGGAATGGCAGGAGTGGGGTGAGGCACAAATCTGGGAAATCCCAACCCCAAAGAGCATCCCCGGGCGGGCAGGGAAGGGACCGTGGTGGAAGTGGAGCAGCCTGCCCAGAAATCAGGGAATGGCAGGAGTGGGATGAGGCACAAATCTGGGAAATCCCAACCCCAAAAAGCATCCCCAGGCGGGCAGGTGGAAGTGGAGCAGCCTGCCCAGAAATCAGGGAATGGCAGGAGTGGGATGAGGCACAAATCTGGGAAATCCCAACCCCAAAAAGCATCCCCGGGCGGGCAGGGAAGGGAGCGTGGTGGAAGTGGAGCAGCCTGCCCAGAATCAGGGAATGGCAGGAGTGGGATGAGGCACAAATCTGGGAAATCCCAACCCCAAAGAGCAGCCGCTCCTCAGAGCATCCCCGGGCGGGCAGGTGGAAGTGGAGCAGGCTGCCCAGGATCAGGGAATGGCAGGAGCAGGAGGCACACGCCCGGCGGGGTGGCAGCAGCACTTTAATGATGGATTTATTCCATCACCAGCGAGCAAATAACGCGGCCACGCCTGAGCGGGACCAGCCGGGCCGGCCTGGCAGCTCCGGGGCTGAGTCAGTGTGGGCACCGAGCGGCTGCTGGCCGTGGGAGCCTCGGGAATGTGCCCCGAGCTTGGAGTGACTCGGGAGTGTGATGGCACTGGGACAGCCCCGGGACAGCATTGGGACACCCCTGGGACAGCCTTGGGACAGCCCTGGGACAGCACTGGGACAGCACAGGGACAGCACTGGGACAGCACTGGGACAGCCCTGGGACAGCCCTGGGGCAGCACTGGGACAGCACAGGGACAGCACTGGGACAGCACTGGGACAGCCCTGGGACAGCCCTGGGGCAGCACTGGGATACCCCGTGACAGAACTGGGACAGCACAGGAACAGCACTGGGACAGCACTGGGACAGCACTGGGGCAGCCCTGGGGCAGCACTGGGACAGCACTGGGATACCCCGGGACAGAACTGGGACAGCCCTGGGGCAGCACAGGAACAGCCCTGGGACAGCACTGGGACAGCACTGGGATACCCCGGGACAGAACTGGGACAGCCCTGGGACAGCCCTGGGACAGCACAGGGACAGCACTGGGACCTCACTGGGATACCCCGGGACAGAACTGGGACAGCACTGGGACAGCACAGGGACAGCACTGGGACAGCACTGGGATACCCTGTGCGTCTGAGCTGCTGAGGGGAAAACTTTGGGATTTTGTGGGGCAGGGCTTTCCTGGCCTTTATTTGGTACTTTTTGTGAGCAGAACTCTCTAGAAATTCTGGGTCTGGGCATTTTTAGGTCTGCTCTTCTTCCCACTGAATCCTGAAGTGCTTTCCAGCATCCCAGGCTGGCCCTGGGAGGGATATCCAGGAATATCCAGGAAGGAGAGGGGATGGAGGAGCTGTCACTCCTCTCCCCTGCGAGTCTTTGGCACCAGTGAATCCCCAGCAAGCACTGGCTGTGTCCTCTTTGATGAAAAGAGAAGGATTTCTCCAAAGCAGCATCTCCCTCCCGATAAAACACATCCCTTCAGCGCTGTCAGCCTCGCAACGAGCCCTGTGGCTGCTCGGGCCGCTCTGACACCGAGCAGGGAGGAAAACAAACAAGCAAACAGAGCGACGGGAAGGAAATCAAACCCTGCAAGGGGAAAAAAGCAACGCGTCTGGGAGACAACTCAAGGGCAGGCGGTGATGGGCAGGAGCAATCCTGCCACTTCCAGTCATGTCAGGGCAGAGGAAAGCCGTGCAGACATGGATTTAGCGTCCTGGAAGGGCTCGGGACTGGGGGATTCTGACAGCTGGGGGTGGGATCCACGGGAGCAGGGACAGGGAGCTGCTCAGGGCTGCTCCTTGAGCACATAAATCCCCCTGGGGTGCGGCCCCGGGGAGGGTTTGTGTTCCCGGCTCTCTTTGCCAGGAGCCCGAGGGGTTTGCTCACCTTTTTTGGGAGTCATGGCTCAAATCTGGCCCTGTCATCACCCTCTGCCCATGCCCCGAGGCCTCTGCTCCAGCTGAGATCCCCACGTGAGGGTGAAGACCCCAGGAAAAGACCCCAGGAAAAGACTCCTGAGCCCTCCGAGCTTAGGGAAATCCTTTCTGTGCACCTTAAGGGTCAGTTCCTTTTCTCGGGAGAGCCGAAAAGAATGAAATCCATTGTGATTCGCTGCTGGGCCGGTGAAAGTGAGCTGGGAAAGGCAAGAGGCACTCCTTAATCCCCTTGCCATGGCTCCCGGGCAGGCAGATCCCAGCGCTGATGGGAATTCCTGCAGGAGCCCCCAGGCTGCGACAGGAGCTGCGGTGCTGGGATCTGTCCCACAGCACTGGGGCAAGGCTGGAAAAACCACATAAAACCATCGGGTCAAACCATTAACCACCGTCACCATTAAACCACGTCCCCAAGGGCCACATCCACACATTTTTTTGGGCATTTTCAGGGATTCCACCACTTTCCCTGGGCAGCCTGTGCCCGTGCCTGACCACAGAAAAAACCTGGGAGCGGAGAGGGGGAGATTCCGAACGGGGAGGTGAAGCATCCAGCCAGAAATTCCAGATTTTTCCTCCCCACATCTGACTGGGGGTGGGGGGGAGAAGCCTCTGCTATCCCATGCCAGCAATTTAGCTGGAGGAGCTGGGGTTTATTGCCTGCCGGGAGCTTTTCCAAACGGGACCTGGAGTTTTCACACACTTCCCTGCCTCTCTCCAGCATTCCCTTATCCCTCAGAGGCAGAAGGATTTTTATCTCCATCCAGCACTGCGGGGAAAAAAAAATAAAAATCCATAAAACCAGCTGCCTTAAAAAATAAACCTCTTTTCCCAGTCTATGCTAATAATTTACTCTTATTCCAGGTTTTATTAGGACTCCTTTCAAGGGCTGCCCAGAGCCCCCTCGGTAAATAGCACATAACTCAGGCCAGGAGGATTTCCTCCCCGCTGGGACTTTTAATGTCGAAAGCAGAGGTGTCAAACAAGCGGCTCAAAGCCCCGTGGTGGCCCCGGAGAGTTCCACATCTGGCCTGGATCTCGGTGCTTAACACATTTTAACTCTTGCCCCGAGCAGCTCCGGATTTCCCTCGGCAGCTCGCAGCCGCAGCCGGGTTGGGTTTGATTTAAGAGGCTGAGCGCTCCAAGGAAAAGCCAAAAAAAAAAAAAATAAAATAAAATACAAATAAAAAAGGAGCTGTTGAAAGGTTCCAAGGGCTGCCCTGGAGGCTGCCGGGGTTCGGAGCGGGGCGAGGGTGCGGAGTTCCCCCGGAGCGATGAGCGGCACTCCGGGAACGCTTGGGAAAGAGGAGGAGCGGGGCTGGAGCTTATCGCGACATCTCCGCACGAGCTGCTCGTGCCTCCGGCTGGCTGCGAGCTGCGGCTGCCCTGCCAGCCCAGTTCATCCCGGTGGGAGCACTGGGAGCACTGGGAGCGCTGGGAGCTGCGGCCCCTGCGTGTCCTGCCGTGAAGAAGGACGGACGGGTGGCTCTGTGTCCTCCTTTTCCTCCAGCGCAGCTGGGGTGTGTCCTGAAGGGCGAATTTGGGGCGCTTGGATGCTCCTCCTGACTTTTCCATTCACTTTTTGGGGCTCACTAAAGCCTTTTTTTGTTTCCTCCCTCTCTCTCCTCCCTCTCCCTCCACCTGGTCTGGTGGCCGGGGCTGTCCCCTCCTCTGGTCACATTTTGGGATAAAACAGAGTTCGAATTCCTGCAGGAGGGAGGTTCGGGGATTCAGCACCAGCCAGGATCTGTTTCATCCCTTGGGAAATGTTCTCTGGTTTCCTGGCAGGGAATGGATGTGTTTAGCAGCCACAGAGGGGCTGGGGAGAGCACACAGCCTTCCTAAATTCCTGCAGGAAGAGGTTTGGGGATTCAGCACCAGCCGGGATCTGTTCCATCCCTTGGGAAGTGTTCCCTGCTCTCCTGGCAGGGAATGGATGTGTTTAGCAGCCACACAGGGGCTGGGGAGAGCACACAGCCTTCCCAAATTCCTGCAGGAGGAAGTTCAGGGGCTCAGCACCATCCAGGATGTATTTCACCCCTTGGGAAGTGTTCCCTGATTTCCTGGTAGGGAATGGATGTGTTTAGCAGCAGCACAGGGGCTGGGGGGAGCACACAGCCTTCCCAATTCCTGCAGGAGGAGGTTTGGGGATTCAGCACCAGCCAGGATCTGTTCCATGCCTTGGGAAGTGTTCCCTGCTCTCCTGGCAGGGAATGGATGGATTTAGCAGCCGCACAGGAGCCTCTCCCTGAGGATGGAGCTGCCTCATTCCCTCTTCCCTCCGATCCCTCTCTCCCAGAGACGCAGACCCATCCCAGCCCCCATCCCTCTCCCTGCTGACTCCCCTCCGGCCCCGCCGCCTCCCGGGAGCTCCGGTGGCTGTCCCTGGCACAGGGCACGGAGGGCACGTGGCCGCGGTGCCAGCTCAGCCTCCTCCCGGCCGCCTTTCCCCGCGGCCGCCCACTCCCTCCTTCCCTCCTGCTGCCATCCCTGCCCTCCTCCCGTGCCTGCAGCAGCTCGGGAGGCGAAACCTGCTGCTCCTGTGCGGGTGTCGTAATGGCATTAAACAATCTGCCACCGGCAGCCTTCCAGCCCCTGGCAGGCTCCCACTTTCCCAGGCTCCTGCCCTGGCGGCAGCCGCGACCAGGGGCCACTCCCAGCCTGACAGCCCCGGCAGGATACCTGCGCCGTGACGGGGAGAACGCAGCCGGCGGTGGGAAAAGCAGGCTGAGGGAAGCCGGGGCTGAAGGAGAAGATGAATAACTTCCCTGGAGCCACGGCGCAGAGCGTGCCTCGGCCTGCTGGTGATTCACCAGCTGACTTCCCTCCCCTGCCCCTCCTGGGACACCGACCTGCATTCCGTCACTCGCCCGAAATAGCCCAGAGGGTTCAGGGAGGAGGGGAAAGGCGGCGGGGAGGACAGGGACCAGGGAGGGGAAGCGTGGAAGAAAGGTGCTCTCCCGGGGGGATTTGGCACTGGTGGAAGATCGTGGGAATTGCCGGCAAAACCTGTAGGGATCTGCTCGGCTGCCCCTGTCCATCCCTCCTGCCATTCCATCCTCTTGTCCTGCG
Organism: Acanthornis magna; assembly: GCA_036785705.1. Taxonomy (NCBI): domain Eukaryota; kingdom Metazoa; phylum Chordata; class Aves; order Passeriformes; family Acanthizidae; genus Acanthornis; species Acanthornis magna. The sequence goes on from JAWUZG010000286.1 coordinate 1,499,753, forward strand.
GAGGAGAAGAGGAAAAATCCCCAAGTTGTGCCAGAGATGGTTTAGGTGGGACATCAGGGAAGATTTCTTCATGGGAAGGGTGGTGAAGCGCTGGGTCAGATTGCCCAGGGTTGGGGTGGAATGGCCACCCCTGGAAGTGCCCAAGAAACACAAGGATGTGGCACTGGGGGACAAGGTTTGGTGCTGTGCTTGGCCTGGCAGTGCTGGGTTCATGGTGGCACTTGGTGAATTCATTTTCCAACCTTAATGATTCCGTGATTCCGTGATTTTTTAACCCAGAACTCCAGATGGAGTTCCTGAGCTGTGCTCCAGCTCTGGAGCCAAAAGCCGCAGGAGCAGCCACTGCTCCAGGGAATTCTGTGCCCTCCTGGCCACGGAGCTGCCCGAGGCAGGGCTGGGCACAGAGGGACAGGGACAGTGGAGCAGGGCCACATCCAGGACACTCCAGAGTGTCCCTGCCCTCCCCGAGACAGCGGTGGCTGCTCAGATTTTGGGGAGCAGCCAGAGCCGGGGCCGAGCAGTGGAATCGGGAGGCAGCTCCCTGCAGGGTGAGGGGCGTGAGGAGCCTCCGGGGGGCTGCGGAGGTGACACCGAGCTGGGACTGCTCTGCTGCCACCTCCAGCACCTGGCGTTTCCACCAGGACGCCCCAACAGCTCCCCCAAAACCACCCTTAACATTCCCTGCGGGAATTGCCGGCCCAGCATCACTCTGCCCAAAACTCGCCTGGGTTTTAAAACGCTCCGAAGGCTGTGTCCAGCTGGATGTGAGCCCTGCTGCTGCTCCCATTCCACAGCCTGCAATCCCTCCAGCCGTCAGTCAAAGCTGTTGTTAGGCAGAGCTGTCACGTCGGGCGCTGCTCCGACGCCGGCCGTGATTGACAGCTCGGTTTGTTATCTCTGAATGTGTCATCCCATCCCAGCCTGACAGGTCAGCAGTGGGAGACTTCCAGCATCCATTTATTATCCCGTGGCTGCAGCAAATCATTCCCCGCCTCAGCCCAGACGTTCCTCCGCATCCCTGCCCGGCTGAGGGATGGGATCTGACAGGGCGAGGGGGTGGCCGTGGGTGGGCTTGGGGTCTAGGGGATCCTGGAGGGTCAGCAGATGGAAATGGGGAATGTCCATCCCTGTCCTGGCTCCTCGGAGGGAATTTGAGGCAGCAGGTTCCTGGGAAATGGAGAATGGGAGGAAAAACCTTGCAGAGGAGCAGGAAACGTGGGGATACAGTGGTTGAGAAAATTCCTAGAGACTGGGAGAGCTGGGAAGGAGTTCTGTTTGGCTTCTTGCTTCCCTGTTTTCCATCAGAACCAGCCCAGATCCTCTGTGTGAAGAGAGGAAATGATGAGGAGAGAGTGACCTGTGTCAGCCCTGAGGAATCCGCGATGAATTTGGGATGAAACTTTGGGAAAGCCCTTAATGGTGTCCCTGTCCCATTGGGGTTGGGAAGGCTCTGATGGCAGGGACAGGACTGAGGGAACGGCTGGGGCTGGGCCAGGGGAAATTGGGATGGATTTTAGGGAAAGATTCCTCTTTCCAGGGGGGAGGAATCATTCCCAATGTGCTTCCAGAGCTCCAGCATTTGGACTATGCTCCCAGGGACAGGGTGGGATTTTTGGGGTGTCTGTGCAGGGCCAGGAGCTGGATCGAGGATCCAACTGGGGATATTCCAGGATTCCACGATTCTGAGAGCAGACCAGGGATTTTACCAGCTGTGGGGAAGGAAGGAAGGAAGGAAGGAAGGAAGGAAGGAAGGAAGGAAGGAAGGAAGGAAGGAAGGAAGGAAGGAAGGAAGGAAGGAGGGAAGGAAGAGAGAGAGAGAGAGAGAGAGAGAAAGAAGAAAATGAATGGGAAAGAAGGAAGGTCTCCCAAAGGATTTTGCTGTCTCTCGTTCCTGGGCTGACCTTGTCCTTCCAGAATCCTGTCTGGAAGGGGCACAGGCAGCTCCCGCTCCTCTCGCCCGGGGCCAGAGCACTTCAAGCCTTGTCACCGCTCTGGGTCTGAAGGATTGTCCCCAGGTCACCTTGGTGGTGACACCAGCTCAGCCAGGCTCCTCCTCGGGAACGCTCTGCTCTCTCCCGTGCCGTGGAGCTGCTCCAAGGCAGATGAATTCCCGGATTCCTGGATTCCCCCTCCTCCCGGCCAGGTCGCTGCCCTTTGCTCCCCACTAAAAATAACCAGCAGTGGCCGTGTCTGAGCATGTTTGGAGGTTAAATAAAGCACTTGGGGGCCTCTCCCAGGTTTGGGTGCAGCTCTCCCAAAAAAAATGGAGCTTTTCATGCTCTGCCGTGATGGAAAAATAATTCCCGGGTGGACTTAGAGTGGGAAAAGCTGTCCAGAAAGGAATATGTGCTGAAAATCCCACAGGGGTGCAGTGCCAAAACACAGGGAACGCCAAGAGCAGCAAGGGGAGAGGGAATGGGAGCAGGAAGGGCGAAAACTGCCATTCAATATTCCAATTAAATTAAATCAGCATCCCTGTGATATATTCCATCGCTCAGGGGTCACACTGTGCATCCCGCTGGGCCAGGGCTCCGTTTCAGCATTCCCAAAGAGAAAGTGGAATTTTGGCATCCCTTGTGGCCTCCTCCCCTCCGAGGGGACAGGATTTAAACTGAGTGACACCAACCCCAAGGTCACGATCTGAGCCTCCCTCTCCCAACCGATCCTGTTTTGTCTTCCCACAGCAAACCTCGTCCCTCCCTCGCCTGCCCCTGGTGCTCCCTAAGGCTCAGGGGAATCCCAGCACAGCCTCTGGGCTCAGTTTGTCCCTGGTTTCGCACCCAAACGCTGCCAAAAACACCGGGGCTGCTCCGAGCTGCCTCTGCTGAGCCTCCGAGGGCTCTCAGGGCTCCTCTCCATCTGCTCCGCTCTATTTTTACGGCTTGGCCTTGGAATCTTCCTCTCCCTGGAAAACAAGGCTGTTTATAAATATTTGCCTGGGAGAAGTTCTGCTGCTCCGGCAGGGAGAGGGAAAAAACCTCTCAGCTCCGTGTGGGCAACACCTGGATCCAGATGTGAGGGGGGATGGATCCAGATGTGAGGGGGGGTTGATCCAGATGTGAGGGGGGATGGATCCAGGTGTGAGGGGGGATGGATCCAGATGGGGGGGGGGGATCGATCCATATGTGGGGGGGGATCGATCTAGGTCTGAGGGGGATTGATCCAGATGGGGGGGGGGGTGGATCCAGATGTGGGGGGGGCATCGATCCAGGTGTGGGGGGGGGTGGATCCAGATGTGAGGGGGGATGGATCCAGATGGGAGGGGGGATGGATCCAGATGTGAGGGGGGATGGATCCAGATGTGTTCCTGCCCATGGCAGGGGGGTTGGAACAGGATCATCCTTAAGGTCCCTTCCAATTCTGTGATTCCAGGATCTTCCAAGTTGCCAGAAAGACACAATTTGCAAAAAAACCCCCAAAAAACACCCAAAAATCAGCACCCCAGAGTTGCCTGCTGGCAAATCAGGGAATAAAAAGGAATGGGGAGACAGACAGAGGTGAGGTGTTCACTGGTGGATGCCAGGAGGAATAATTTTATTGATGGAATTTTTTTTTTTTTTTTTTTTTTTGTTCTGCGAGAAGTGTAAACAGCAGAGTAGGGATTGGGAGAAAATCCCTGTGGAATATATTCCACACAAAATCTACTTTTATATTCTCGCATCCTCCCTAAACTTCTCTGTGCTGGGATGTGAAGGAGGTGGGTCCTTTCCAAATCAGGATATCCCAGGATTTTTTGATCCCAGTCTTCTCCAACTACAACATTTGAGGAGCATTCAGAAGTTTTGCCATTTTCCCCCAGTTTGTGGCCAGTCCAGTGAGACGCTCCCAGCAAAAAAAGCCTCTCCAGCTGGTGGGGTCAGAATTCCTGAAAACAGAAGCTGAAAACAGACTCCGATGGCTTTAAAACCTTCAAGGCCTCTGCCTGATCGAGGACTGACACTTTTAATGCTGCTGTTCAGTTTAAAGTCGATTTTTAAAGGGCAAAACTCAGCACTTCTTGAAGCTCAGGCCCCGTTAAAGGCCTGGCAGCTTCGGCAGAGCCTGGTTGGGGCTGATGCAGATTTCCCCCAGGAAAATGTGGAATTTTAACTCCACGGCTGCCACTTGGAACTTTTTTGGGAAAGGCTGTTTTTTGGGGGAGCATTCCCAGGGTCTGGGAGGTTCCCTGATTGCCTGAGCAGCTCTGCAATGAGCTCGTGTTGCGCTTCTAATCCTGCCCTGGATGTTGTAAATGCAGGTCCCAGCCCCGGGCCATCGGAGAGAATAATTAATGGAATATTAAATCGGAATAATTCTGTTATTTGTGGTGCCTGCAGTGGGAGGAACATCCCGGGGGCTGGAGCAGGGACGGAGGGGTCCAGGGGAGTCCCTGCTCGTGGGAAATGTGAACAGTCGGACAAAGGAGAAGCTCTCAGGCTTTAATTCGTGTGGCTGTGCCCTCGGCGTTGCGGCAGAGGCGCTGCCCAGCCCTGCAGCAGGATTTATTTATCCCGGGGAAAGGCGATGGGCTCGGGAGCCGCTGAAAAAACCTTCCCGGAACAATGGCTCAGGGTAACCTTGTCCTAACCTCCTCCACCTTCCCCGGAGAAATGCTGCAGCTGGAGAGAGGAATTTGTTATCCACGCAGAAACATCTGTCCCCTTCCTCGGGCAGCAGTGACAGCCACCCTTCCTCCCCGTTTTTAACACCCCCAGCATCAACCTCGCAGTCGATTTCTTTTTTATTATTATGATTATTTCCTTTCCTGCCGGCCCCGGCTGTGGAAACCTCACCTGAGCCGGGTCGGTGGCGTTGGGTTTGATTTCCTCCTGATGGATGTGCTGCTCCCATGGACTGGGAGCGGGAGATAGAGCAGGAATTCGGCGCCGGGAGCCCGGCTTTGAAAGAGCCGCATTCCAGCCCTGCCTAAGAGGGGCTAAATGGGAAGATCTGATTAAGCGTCTCAGTGCGGTGACCCTGACCTCAAAGAACGCGCCGAGGCTCGGGAGGAACTTCATTTCAATTAATCAGCTTAACAGCCCGAGTAAAGCTGCCTGCATCCATTGAGCCGGGCTCCCGCTCCTCCTCCTCCTCCTCCTCCTCCTCCTCCTCCTCCTCCTCCTCCTCCTCCTCCCGAGGGCTCCGGGATGCTCCATCCAAAGGGACAGGGCGGGTGTGGGACTGCCCGAGTCACCGCCCTGGGGCCAGCGGGTCGGGGATGCCCTCATCCCTCTGTCCCTGATGGTGGGACAGCAGGGACACAACCCCGGAGCCCCATCCCTCTGTCACCCAGCCCTTTCCCACCGGGACAGGGGAAATTCGGGAAAGGAGGGATGGCTGTGCCCCTTCTCCAGCCTGCCCTGCGCTGCCCGTTCCCTCCCGGGCAGGGAAGGAGAGCGGCGAGGCAGCAGCAGGGACGGAGATGTGGAGGAAACAGCTGCGGGAGGCAGCAGGATAATCCCAGAAAGAGTCACGGAATCATGGAATGGTCGGGCTGGAAGGAGCCCTGAAGCTCCTCTCCCATCTCCCTGCTCGGTGGGAAACTTGGCAGCAGAGGGCAAAGGCACCAGCACAGGAGATGGGAAGGGGAAAAGGCTCATCCAGAACCTTTTCCAGGTGATTTTCCTTTGCCCCTGGTGACCTGGGCAGGCCTAGGAGCTGAGGAAGGCTTTGCTTCCTGCCTGGAGCCTTGGGGGAGCCTCCCCTCGCTCTGGACAGGATTTCTCGGGGTGCCCGTGGGGTCACGGCGCTGTGCAGGCCCAGCTGAGCCCCTGCCGAGCGTTCCGCCGAGTTTTGCGCCTGCAGCTCCGCTCCCGGCTGCGTTTCGCTGGAAATGGCTCGTTGACACCTCTCCCCACATCCCTTCCCACGGAAAGAGGCGCAGCTGCTCCGCTTCGATTCGGGTGAGGAGGAACCGCCGCTTGTCACCGCTGTCCCCACCCCACCTCTGCTTCCCCCACCACGCCCCGATCATTCCTTTATTCCCGTCAATTCCCGGGCCTGAACTCCGCCGAGCCATTATCGCTCTGCCGCTGCGTCCATCCCTTTGGACTTTTACCCCTGGGAAGCAGCACACTTTGCTCTTTCCCTTCACCTTTAAAGGGATAAGGCCAAATTTAGAACCCTCTGGAAAAGCAGCTTCAGTCGGAGCCTCGGGAGGGGAATGCCTTTGCAGGGGAATAACCTGGAAAAGGGGAATTGGAGGGTCTGGGTACAGCCCGGGGATGGAATAGAGCCGTGCATCCCCTGAAGTCACCTGGAGTTCATGGCAAGCACATTCCCTGGAAGGATTTGGAGTTTCTGGGGCATGTGGAGCAGTCCCCGAGGCCACGAGCAGAGCAGGTGGCAGCGCTTGGCACTGTCCCGGGGGTCTCTGGGGGCCGAGGTGACGCCGTGCTGTCACCCCAGGGTCTCGCTGCGGAGGCAGAGCAGCGCCTGTCGCTTCCCCCGCGCCGGGAGCCGCGTCCCCGGGGAGCGCCGCGCTGCTGTCATGTTTGCACCGCTGCCATCACTCCAAACCCACTCGCGGGAGAGGTTCCTGCTCTGCCTGCGCTCAGCTCTCAGCCCTGACAGCCTCGCCGCCGGCCTGGGTGCCTCTGCGGCAAAGGGAACTCGGATCTCGGGGGGCCTGGGGGGCACCGGGCAGCGAGGGCCAGGCCGGGGACGCGGGGCTGCCCCAGGGAGGGATTTGGTTACAGGCAGGCGACAGCCAGGCTTTCATCTGCTCTTCCAAGCCTTCTTCAGACAGAAGAGGAGGGGTAGGGCCCGGCTGTGGGGGATGGAGCAGGATTGCTGTAACATGATTTTATGTCTGTGATTGCATAACAAAACCTCCTGGGAACCTCCTGATTCAAATGGATACCTCGTTCTGCTGGGGTGATGGAGGACTCTCAGACTGATCGATTGCCCACGCTCCGGTGCAGAGGAATTGCTGGACTGGATCGGTACCAGGCTCCGAGCAGCGCCTGCTCCTTTATCGAGCCGCGCCTGAGCCATCAGGAAGCTGTAAAAAGCCTTCAGGAGCCGATAATCTGCTTTTTATACCCCCAGCACACACCGCCACAGGCCCTGTTCTCACAGAAGCTGCAGCCTGGTTGTTAATAGGAGCAGAGCTTGAAAGATGGAATTGCATTTCTATTCTAAAAAAAAAAAAAAAAAAAAATTGCTGGGTCTGTGTTATTGGATGCTCTGCAAATATCAGCTCGTTCTCTGAGCTGGGAAACGCTGCTGATCCCACCGGGCTCAGCCCTCCCTGCCCACCCACCAGGACAATCCCCAGGGTCCCGGGGAGGGGGGATCAGGGGAATCAGGGACCCCCCCAGACCCCCAGCCGAGGTGGGGAATGCCTCTGGCCCTGCCTTGGGCTCTCCCACCTCATCTGCTGGCGACTCTCCTGGAGATTCCAGGACAGCCCCACCTCCCAAATTTGGAGCAGAGCGCACAAAGCTTCCCCTTCCACCCCGAGCCTTCCCTCTTAATGGTCTTTTCTGCACACCACGGCCTTATTAATTGGCGACAATTGGAAGTGGTTCATTCTCCGTGTGCGAGAGGCTGCAATTGCTTCCACTTGGCCACGATTCAAGTGCCAGGGGTGAGTCAGAATGGGTGGCAAAACTGTCTTTTCCTCAGTTCCCCTGCTCAGTGGCAAAGAAAAAGCCACAACCCCGAGTTATTCTCTTTTATGAGGTGGGCATTGTGAGGCCAGGCAATTGAATTTACAACAGCATTGAGTATCAGAGTCTATCTGGCCCTGTCAATGAGAGCGCCGGGGAAAAAAAAGACACACATTAACCCTCAGCTCCCAGTTCCCAGGCGTTTCAATAGGGCTCCCAACTTCCCAAAGAGCCCGCTGCATACTCGATGAGACCCTTTATACCTTCTAATTACCCTCCTCACAATAGGGACAGGCTCTCTTGCCTCTTTTGTGGGCCCGAGAGTAACTTCTGCGCAGCCCACCCCCACCCGGCAGCCCCCGGAGAGGTGGGGAGGGGGAAAGCGCATTTCGGGAGCAGGTAGCAGGCGGGAGGTGTTTCCTCAGCTTCGAGCAGCACAATTTTTTTTAGGACTCCTTCTTCTGACTGCAAACCTCACGCGATATTTAAGCCCCCCCTCAACGCCATTACTTTTCCCCCCAATATCCTTATTTAAGGCCATAAAGTTCGTTCCTACTTTTTTTTTTTTTTGCACGCAGAGGATGGGCTCGTCCATGCCCACCCTCAAACAGAATGAAAGGAAGTGGTGGGAAAAAAAAAAATCTATTTCAAAGAGTTCCTTTATTGAAACACCTGCATTTTTTTTTCTCTTTTCGTTTTTGGAAGTCTTCGACACAGGCACGCACACACCCACAGACCAACGGGATACAAACAACTTTGGCATTATAACTTTTTGAATATTTGTTACAAAACTATTTCTCATTTATTTTTTTTTTCTTTAAAAAAAGTATCTCAAATAAAGGCATTTTAAAGGAGTAAAAATACAAGTCGAGATCCCAACCTCTGAAAATAATAAATAGCACGTTCATAGCGAGGTCCTTTTCTTCCTTTCTGGTTAAATCTGCTTAAAAAACCCCAAAACGTAACAGGGGCTCCATACAACGGAGCCAACGAGAGTTTTTTTGTTGGTTTTTTTTTTTTTTTTGGAGAGGGGGAATAACTTTAGGGAAGTCACCAGGGTCTCCAGACGGATTCACTGCGCTCTCCGATGGGACTCCCCGCCTGGGACGCTGGACCAATGCTGCCCCCAAATGATGTCAAGCCTTGCACCGGCGATGCCGAGGGGGTGGCGGCCGCGTTCCCCGAGCCGCCGCCCGCGGACACCGGCACGTTGGCGTTGGCATAGAGAGGAATAACCGGTCCGGAGCTGGGAGGGAAGGCCGGGTTGGGGATGAGGAAGGCGAATTGGCCGTCGGTGGCCGGCACGAGCTGGAAGCCGCCGTAGACCTTGGGGGACAGCGCCTCGGCGGGGTTGAGCTTGCAGGGCACGGGCACGGCTCCAGCTGCGGCCGGGGGCAGCTGGACGTGCAGCGGCTGCTGCGCCAGATGTGCGGGCTGGGCGGGCGGCGGCGGCGGCGGTGGCGGCGGGGGGTAGTTCATGGCCACGATCTGGCCCAGGCACGCCGAGAGGTGGCTCAGCAGCCGCGTGCGCACGTCCGTGTTGACCCCCTCGCAGGTGGACAGGAACCGAGTCACCTCGTTCATGCACTCGTTGAAGCCGGCCCGGTACTTGCCGAGGACCGTGGGGTCGGCGCTGAGCGCGGCTAGGGGGGAGGAGGGGGCGGCAGGTGAGTTGGCAGGTCCGGAGTAGCGACCCCGGTCCCCTGTCCCCAGCGCCCGTGATCTGTCCCTAACGCCGGGTGTCGAGCCCGGTTCCCGATCCCCTGTCCCCGGTCCGGAGCCGGGTTTCCTGTAAGGAGCCCCGTCCCGGTTCCCTGTCGCCAGCTCCCGTTCTCTCGTCCTGTCCCCAGTTCCCGGTCCCCTGCCCCCCATCCGGATCCCAATCCCCGGTCCCCTGTCCCCAGCTCCCGGTCCGGATCCCGATCCCCGGTCCCCTGTCCCCAGCTCCCGGTCCGGATCCCGATCCCCGGTCCCCTGTCCCCAGCTCCCGGTCCGGATCCCGATCCCCGGTCCCCTGTCCCCAGCTCCCGGTCAGGAGCCCGATCCGGGTCCGGATCGCGATCCCCACCCGCGGTCCCGTGTCGCCGGTGCCGTGCGCGGAGCCCCCGGGGCAGGCACTCACCCGTCATCTGCGCCCGCTGCAGGTTCCGCAGGTGCTTGACGGTCATCTCCAGGATGTCCGCCTTCTCCAGCTTGGAGTGCCGGGAGCTCTGCGGGACAAGAGCGGCTCGGTCAGGGCTGCCCGCGGCCGGACAGCCCCCGCTGTCCCCGCTGTCCCCGCAGCCCCACTTACGTCCTTCTTGAGCGCGTCCAGGATGAGCGTCTTGAGCTGCCCCAGGCTCTCATTGATCCGCGCCCGGCGCCGCTTCTCCATGATGGGCTTGGACGACTGCGGGGAGAGCGGAGCCGGTCAGCGCGCCCCGCACAGCCCCGGGACCCCCGACACCGCACCGCATTCCCCGACCATCACCGACCTCAGCACGGCCGCGGGCTTGCCGCCATCCAGCTCCGCCGCCACCGTTGCTGCGCCCCGACCGGCACCCTCCTCCTCCTCCTCCTCCATTTACCTTCCGGTGCTCGCTGGCGCTCCGCGGCTTGTCCGGCGTGTGGCTGGCGCTGGCGGGCGCGCCGGCGATGGGCGAGGCGGTCGGTTTCTCCATGCCCGTGTCGGCGGGCATGGCTGGTGCGGTGCGGGGCGGTTGGGGAGGGTGGGGGGGAGCGGAGCCGCGATCGGGGACCGGGACCGGAGGGGGCGAGATCGCGGCGCGGGCGAGCGCGTGCGGCGGCGGGCGCGGGGCGCGTGCGGCGGCGCGGGGCGTGCGGCGGCGGCGGCGCCCCCCGCCCCTCGCCCGCGCCCTTTATAGCCCGGCGGCGGCGGCGGCGGCGGCGGCGCCCATTCGTGTGAACCCGCCGCCGCCGCCGTTCCCACACTCGCGCCCGACCAATCAGCGCCCGGCCCGCGCCCGGCGCCCGCGCATCCCGCGCTCCCATTGGCCAGCGCCGCTCCCCGCGCGGGGAGGGGAGGAGGGGGAAGCCCCGCCCCGCCCCGTCACGCGCGCAGGGAACGCCCCCGGCCCTCAGCGCGGCCACGTGGGGTGGGGAAGGAGGGAGGAGGGGGGCCGTGAGGGCAGAGCGCGGGCGGGGCTGGCCCGGGCACCGCCGCGCTGGCCCCGGCCGCGGCCCCGCTCGCTCCCGCCCTCCCTCGCGCCTTGTGACACCCGCCCCGGGGGCGGTGGCGGCGGCGGCGGCGGCTGGCGCGGCACGCGAGGCCGCGGCCGGCGGGCGGCCAATGGGCGGGGGGTGCGGGCGGCCGCGCGGGCGCTCTCGCCTCCCATTGGCTGGCGGGGGGCGCCGCTGTCAATCACGGCGGCGGCGGCTCGCGCGGCTCTCCCCCTCCCGGTCCCCCCCCCCCCCCGTTCCCAATCCCCCCCCCGCCCCCCGTTCCCATTCCTCCCCCCCGTTTTCCCGTTGGAGCACGTGCCGGAGCTCTCCCGGCTCCCGGATCCATGGGAAAACCCCGCCCCGCCGCCGCCCGCCAGCGGCAGCCGCACCGCCGCACCGCCCGCGGGGCTGCCGCCTTCCTCCGCGCCCTCCCTGCCCGCTCCCCGCCGCGGCCGCAGCTCCCCCGCCCCGGGGAGCGAATCCCGGCCGTGCCGGGCCGGGAGGAAGCGGGGGCAAGGCCCCTGCGCCGTGGGAAGCTGGGTGCAAACGAGGGGGGGAACCCGCAGCACCTTCTCCTTGGTCTTTTCCCCCCACTGCTCCCCTCCCGCAGCACCTTCTCCTTGGTCTTTTCCCCCCAGTGCTCCCCTCCCGCAGCGCCCCGGAGCAGATCCCGGTGCCCCCGGGGGCTCGGGGACCAAAGCCCCCAGCGCCTCCTCCCACCCCCGGTGAGGCTCCGGTGCCCCGCAATCCCCCCCCGGTTTAGCCGGGCTGGAAGGAGCAAGGTCCCCCCGGAGCCCTGAGGGACCCCCCGTGTGTCACCACCCCACAGACAAACCCGGGGCTCCCTTTGGGACAGACACAGCGTGTCCCAAATCCTGGGGGGCTTCGGGAAACGCCAACGCCTCCAAGTTCGTGCCGTGGCTGGGGGGTCGCGGTGCCCCCCGGGCTCGGGTTGCTCCCCGTGCCTGCTCCCATGTCCCATGGAAATTCCTTCAACGTGGGACCAGCATCATTAAGCAGCCTCCGAGCTCCTGGCTAATTTCAAACCCTGCCTATTTAAAGACCTTTTCGGGGAATGCAGCCCTCGTGTGAAATCTCGCTGCTGCAGGCTTTAATCTTTTAATAATCATAAATTGGGAATTAGCTTTGCACAGACCAACAGCTGAAAGTCGGGATGATTCCTCGGCTGGAAAAGCACTGCTCCTTTTTTTCCCCCCTTTCCCACTCTGAAGGATAAAAAAAAAAAAAAAGTCACTCGATAAAATTTTGAGAACTCCCGGGAAAACACGTTCGGTTTTCCCCCTGAAAACCGAGGGCGACCCGGCCGAGTTTGTGGGAATTCTTTGGGAGGAGAAGGTAACCACACACTGTACTTAATCCCTGCTGTTGGCCCGGCTCCTGCTTGGCTTTTAATTCGCTCCAGTGAATCATTCCCAGTTTCCCTGCCCTGCTCCTGCAGCCGGCGCTGTCATCTGGGCATCCCCTGGCCCTGCTGGGAGCTGGGGACAATCCCACACCCCAGGGAAAAGGCGAGGGAAAAGCTGGAAGGGCCTGCGGGGACCAGGGGAGGGGAAGGGGAAAGGGGAAAGGGGAAAGGGAAAGGGGAAAGGGAAAGGGGAAGGGGAAAGGGGAAAGGGGAAAGGGAAAGGGGAAAGGGGAAAAGGGAAAGGGGAGGGAAGGGAAGGGAAGGGAAGGGAAGGGAAGGGAAGGGAAGGGAAGGGAAGGGAAATGGAAATGGAAATGGAAATGGAAATGGAAATGGAAATGGAAGGAGGGAGGGAGGGAGGGAGGGAGGGAGGGAGGGAGGGAGGGAGGGAGGGAAGGAAGGAAGGAAGGAAGGAAGGAAGGAAGGAAGGAAGGAAGGAAGGAAGGAAGGAAGGAAGGAAGGAAGGAAGGAAGGAAGGAAGGAAGGAAGGAAGGAAGGAAGGAAGGAAGGAAGGAAGGAAGGAAAAATATGGGGGAAAAAAAGAAAATAAAAAAGAAGAAGAAAGACAGAAAAAAAGATGGAAAGAAAGGAAAGAAAACCCCTTGGAAATATTCCCATGCTCCCGGCTGATCAGATCCCAGGCCTTTCATCTCCGCAGCAATTTCAGGTGCTTTGCCACATCCCGGCTGCCAAGAGCACCCAAGGCAGACGTGCTGGAGGAAGCAGCATCATCCTCCCGCAGACATCAAAGGCTCCAGGAGAATTCATTTATTTCAGGAGCCTTTTCCTCTCTCTCCCCAATGCACACGTGACCACAGGAACAGCAATTCCGGGCTGAATTATGATTTTTGCTGTGTGGGAGGTGTTGTTTTTCTGGGGGAGTCTAAATGGCAACAGAGTGGAGCCCATTCCTCTGGAAAAAGGGCGCCGAGGTGCGGGTTGTGTCCCTGGGGAATAATAAATGTTATTAAAGGGCTTTTGGAGTGTCCTTGCAAAGGTTCAGGGCTTGGTTCCCTTCTGAGAGCAATAAACTGCAGAACAACAGCAGCTTGTGCAATCTCCCTGAAAATAAGGGAGATTGTAAAAATCCTGGGAGGAAATAAGTCATAATAAAAAATAATAAAAAAATATTGTCCCTCCTTTGGCAGCTCGTTCCGAACACATTAATTACATAATTGCGCTGAAAAAAAAAAAAAATGACACGAACGGAGCGAGGATTTCAGCAGAATCCACAGCAAGTGATGCAATTCCCGGGCTGGGAGCAGCGCTCGCTGACTGTGCTCCTCTCCAGAGGGAATTCCATGGGAGAACTTGGGAGAATTGCTGCCGTTCTGAACCTCTGACATCACGCCCGGCCCTGCTCCTCCAGTTTCCAGCGTCTTCAGGTTTCAAAGCTCGGTGAAATCTGGGCAGAGACTCATTTCCTTCAGTGAATTCAGATGAATCCGGAATTCTGTGCTCCCCCAGGAGTGGCGTTTTGGTGTTTCGTGGTTTTCTGTCCCCACATTTGGGTGTGCCCAGGGACATTTCCCATTCTGCCGGGTTTTACACCCTTTTAGTGGCAATTGAAGCCGCACAATGGGGACGGGATGGGGACACAAACAGCCCTGTGCCACCCTCGGCCGGAGCTGCACAGCTGGGGCCAGCTGTTCCAGGGGCTGGAAAACTCCCCCCGACCCCAGGAGGAGCCCAGAAAATTCCCTTTTTGCAGCCTGGGAGCAGGAGGTGGGAAAAGAGCCATCGGGACGTGCCGAATCCCCGGGAATTTTGCGGGCTGGGGGATGAAATGTGGGTGTCGGGATGTGAGGTGGGGAGCGGCGCTGAGCAGAGTTTCCCTCTCCAAGGCTTTTCTCCCTCTAAGCAGCTTTTCTCCATCCCAGCTCGTATTTTACATCTATTTTACATCTATTTCATCACCCAGGCGAGGTCCACGGGAGATGCCAAGGAAAGGAGCAGCAGGATTGGTGAATCCTGGAATGGCAGCTGGGGTTGCATCCCTTCACTTGCATTTTTCCCACTGCATTGCTGGAATTGTAATTATTTCACCCTCCTCTCCTGCAATCCCTCCCTTGGAGTCAGTGCTACCCCAGCTTGGAATAATTTGGGTTTTCCAGCTTGTGCTGGGAAGTGAAAGCCTTTAAAGAGCCTCTGGATGGAGACCTGGGATTTTCCTTCTTAGGGCTTATGTGCAAAGTCCCTGTGATTCCTCTCTGGGCATGGCCTATATATTTAATCTTGATCCCTTAAAAAAAAACCCCTCGCGTTCCTACATGTTGTGTTTTTAAATAAAAACAGCTTAAAAGCTTTGAATTGGGATGGTGTGAGACGGGTTATTAATCCCGATATTGGGGCTGAGGGGATGAGGGCCGACGGCACAGCACGAACCGCCGGTGGCCGTCCCCACTTGTCCCCGTCCCTGCTGCACCTCCCGCTCCCTTTCATCCCTAAACCTCATTTTATTACACTCAGCCCGTTCCAAACTTGGAAACCCAACTGGAAAGCTCTGCCGGCGGGGGGAGGGAAGGCTCATGAAAGGCGCGGGGGGCTCCGTGGGGTTTTGTCCCCAGCCCTGTTTGTTCGGGGCATTGTTGGGCAGACAGCTGGGGCCGCTCGGCCACTCGGGCGCTGTTTGCGCAGGGATTGGGCTCTAATCCCCGCGGGATTTCCCGGTTTGATCCCCCGCCGTCCATCCGGGAATGCTGCGGGAGGATGAAGACATTAAGGGCTGGCAGGAGCTGCTCTGGCGGTCCATAATGGGGAACAAATTGCAGCGCAGCCTCCGGCCCCGAGCGCCGCCGCAAACCTCCCGCGGCCTCCCCGGCCTTGTGGAGTTCCCAGCTCTAATCAGCCGAAATTAATTAGCGGGGTCACGCGACTGGCAAAATCCCCCAAACGAGGGCCGGGAAGGAGTTTGGGGTGGATTTTGTGTGTCCTGATCCATCCTGGCCTGACCCATTCCTGCCATGCTCTGCTTCTCCATCGCTCCATCCTCCCCCGGCCCTGCGGAGTTTCCAGCACTAATCAGCCGAAATTAATTAGCGGGGTCACGCAACCGGTGAAATCCCCCAAACGAGGGCCGGGAAGGAGTTTGGGGTGGATTTTGTGTGTCCTGATCCATCCTGGCCTGACCCATTCCTGCCGTGCGCTGCTTCTCCCATCGCTCCATCCTCCCCTGGCCCTGCCGAGTTTCCAGCGCTAATCAGCCGAAATTAATTAGCGGGGTCACGCGACTGGCAAAATCCCCCAAACGAGGGCCGGGAAGGAGTTTGGGGTGGATTTTGTGTGTCCTGATCCATCCTGGCCTGACCCATTCCTGCCGTGCGCTGCTTCTCCCATCGCTCCAGGGCTGCTCCCAACAGCATCAGAGCAAGGAAAACCTGCAGGCTCCAGCGCCGCCATCTCCCCGTTAGCCAAAATTTGGGATATTTCCGGGAGCTTCCGCACAGCTCCGCAGTCGAGGCCACGTCTCACGAGCCACAAGCCCTTCTACTTTCCATTTAGATGTGGTATTTGTGAAAGGTTTTTCATGGAAAGGGCTGTGAGCATTGGAATCGGGCACAGGGGGAGTTCCCATCCCTGGAAATGTTCAGGAATTGGAGGACACCGCGGACAGGGCAGTGCTGTGAGGTGATAGTTGGAGTTCCCATCCCTGGAAATGTTCAGGAATTGGAGGACACCGCAGACAGGGCGGTGCTGTGGGGCGATGGTTGGAGTTCCCATCCCTGGAAATGTTCAGGAATTGGAGGACACCGTGGACAGGGCAGTGCTGTGGGGCGATGCTTGGGCCTTCAGGCCTTTTCCAGCCTTTAAAATCCCGCGATTCCATGATTCCATGGATCCATAGCCGTGCCCCAAAGTCGTGCCCTCGTCCCTGGGTTTCACCCTCTGGGTTCCAGGCTGTCCCAGACCAGGCTCGTTCCCGTGTCCGGCACACGCTGCTCCAGCAGGGAGCCAAACCCCAGCACACCCAGGAGCTCTTCCAGCTGAAAGCAGAGATATTTCCAAGAAAATTCCTGTCTGCACTAATTAACTCCTCTTCATCCCGCCCGCTGCTATTAAGGACATCCTTTTCAGGGCTGGGAACGCAGCGATGGCAACGCCGCCGCAGGAATCTCGCACCGTTAGAAATGGAGATTTTTTTTTTTAATTTTTTTTTTTTTTGCCGAGGCTCTTTTTCACGAGGAAGCAAATGGGCTTTAATTTCTTTTCTCCCCTCCTTTCCTCCTTCCCCGCCCTTGGAAATGTTCCTAAAAGGAAATTGCGGCAGCGTAGACAAAACCTCCTTTTTGAAGATTTTGCCCTGGTTTTGTCTGCCGGTGCTGAGAGCTGAGGAGGAGCCGCCACAGAATAGCCCAGCTGATTGAGACAGATGTTCCCTTCTTCAGCAAGTGCCAAAAACCCTGCCCGAGCAGGATCTGCTGACTTACCCTTCCCTGGAAAACATCTTGAAAAGGCGGTGGGGATGAAAGGAGAGAGCGGGGCCGCGTTGTGTTGGGATTTACCACAGCCCAGTGCTCCGCTCCCCGGGCCGGGGGTCCCTTTCACGGGGTCCTGTTCCTCTGGGGACAGAGACAAGGGGCTGGGCCGCAGCCGTGCGTGTGCAGGAAGCAGAAAATAGAGTCAATTACAGCAGGCTTCGGTGGCCTTGGGCAGAAAATCTCCTCGCGCCGATACTGTTCTTAATTATCTGCGCTAAGGAGTCAAATCTGAGCGCAATTCCTAAAATATCTCCCGGGAGGTGCTGCTGGGGATGGGACTTTCTGGCAGGGCTCAGAATGAGGGTTTTTAATTGGGCCTCAATAAAAATCTGCCGATGGCGGTGCCGTGGTGCCATCGCCCCTCTCTGTGCCCGGGCAGGAGCCGGGCACAGCTTTGAGGGATTCGGCCTCTCCTCTTGGCTCATTCCTCTGCTGCCAATTCCAGAGTTTGGGAAAGCCCAAGCTTTAGCTGGGGGTGAGGGAATGGTGGTCCTCAGGACCTCAGGAGAGTAAAAAACTCAGGGAAATGCTTTTACCCCTCAGGTTTTCATGCAGAGCAGGTAAACCCCATCCTCCTCCGCTCTCCAGACCCTTTCCTTCGGCTTTCCCTTAATCCTGTTTCCCATACCTGGGGAAAAGGAGGGTGGAAAAAAAAAGCCATCACAGCCATTTGCTTTTCTTTGCCCAGATTTGTCGTTTTGCCATCTGCAGGCGAGCGTGCTCCCCCACAATGGGGTTTGTTTGACTTCCCTGCTAAAAGGGTCCCTGGGTTTTTTTTTTCTCCAGGCCCTGTCCGCGGCTTTCCTCCGCCTCGTTCCTTTCACTGGGGCTGTTGATGAGCTTGGCCTAATCAGATTAACTCAACCCAGACACAGCAGTGGAAGTTTATTCTCTTTTAAAAGGACTCCACGGCTTCCTACAAACTTTTTGTAAACTCTTCATCTCCGGCTCAGCTCCTTTGTAAGCTGGATCCGAGGGAGCCTTTGAGAGCCCCGCACTCCCCGGCAATGAGGGGCTGTTAGAATGGGTCACTAATCCAAAAGAGGGGAGAAATTCCTTTAAAGCCGCGCACTGAGGCATCGGCAGCACCCGCGGGAAGAGGGGACGGAATTCCCCGAGAGCCGCAACGTTTCACCCCAGGCCTAAAATGAGTGTTTTTGGGGAAGTTCGGCTTGTTCGCGAGGCTGGTGGGATCTGCTGGTTTTCCCTGGGAGCTCTCCGGGTGCTGGGACACGCTTTGGGATCTGAACCCGCCCTTCCCGTCGAACAGCCCTCGGGACAGCCAAGGAAATCAAAGCAGCAGCTTCTTTTTGGGGTTTTGGATGTTCACGTCGCTTTGCTTTCGGCAGGCGCCAGGAAAAATCTGTTTGGGACCTTCCTGCGCCTGAATTCCTGATCTGCACCCAGAACCACGGAATCCCTGAGGCTGGAAAAGCCTTCCCAGGTCACCGAGTGTGCCGAGTTTGTCCCCACCTTGTCACCAGCCCCATCCAGGCCTTCCGTGGACACCTCCGGGGATGGGGACTCCGCATTCCACATTTTTGGGATGGAATTCCTGCTGACGTCCTCCCCTGGAGCAGCTCGAGGCCCTTTCCTCGGATCCTGTCACTCAAATAAGGACGAAAGGCTCCTGGCCGGGAGGAGTTTGGGGACAGATCCTGGAGCCACCTGGGCCAGCGGAAGTGTCCCTGGAAGTGTCCCTGCCCATGGAATGGGAAGAGCTTTAAGGTCCCTTCCAACCCAAACCATCCCATGGTCTCCCATCCCCTCAGCCTCCCATTTCTCCGCAGGCCCTTCTGTTTTGTGAAAACCCCGATAAAGGCACATTTTCACACCTCAAAATCCTCCAATTCGCACCCCTCCGGACTTTTTCCTCCCGATCTTTCCCCTTCCGCGGCTGGTGTGACTTTGTGATTGGCACCTCGGAGCGGCCTCATTGTGGGGAGGATTTCATGGCATTCACGGGAGTTTCCACCTCTTTAGAGCCGCACAGAGCAGATTAACGTTGTGACTTCATCCCCCTGCCATTGTCCCCGCGGCTCGCAGTCACTCCGGGGCTTTGATAAAACCTGCCCCAGTCAGGACGCGGCAAAGGAGACCCCACAAAGCAAACAAAGAGCGCAACAACTCCCGGAAAAAATTCCCCATTGTCCTCCGGGGAAAAGATGGTCATTTTTCATGGTATCAGCTTCATATTAAAAATTCAATGGGATGGCAAAAAGAGTTGTCTGCGCTGGGAGGGACGGGCAGGACACCCAGTCTGGGCCACCTCCCACTCCCTGCACAGCAGGGACAGCCCTGTCCCTCCCTGCCTCGGGGGCTTGGGACACTTCTCTGAGCACCGCGGGGACAATGCCACTCTGCAGACATTTCTCATGGAGATTTGTCTCTCAGTGGCTTGGACCTGAATGCTCCGAATGTGCTTTGAACGGGGAAAAATGTTGATTTTTGTTCGTGTTTCTCTTCCCGAAGGAACGGCGCCAGGAGTGGAAGCTGTTGGGAAATGAAATGGGGAGAATTGAGCGGAGGGTTTGGATTTGGAGGTAGAACTCAACGAATTATTCTCAAACCGAGCTTAACGTGGCTGGTGGCTCCGAGGAAAGGTGTGAGGCTTGGGATGGAGGAAAATGGACACCGGGAGATGGAAAATCCAGGGAAAAGTAGCCAAAATCCCCGGATAGCTTCATCTGTGAGGCCCCAAAAACTGCCCATGGAGCAGTGGCATTAACCCAGCACCCCCATGGTCACCCCCAAGCCGCGGTGACCCTCAGTGCCACAGCCTTTACACACTGCCAGGGGTGGGGACTCCCGGAAAGGGAATTACTCCGGGATTTTCCCAGGATGGAAAACTCAGCCAGCCCCTCTGGAGAACGCCGTGGTTCCTGCTCAGTCCAGAGGCTCCCCGCGGGCTGGGATGCGATCCTGGATCCACAGCCTTGCTCCTGCCCTCGAGTTTTAACAACGCGAACCCTTTTGTTTAAAAGGAAAAAAAGGGAAAAGAAAGGGAATTGGGGCTGGGGAAAGCCAGGATTTGTCCCGACCTCATTCTATGCTAATTGGGAGTTTACCGAGGATCGGCCAGCCCCGAGCAGGTGGCGGGTGACAACGGTGACAACGCGGCTGGGACTGAGGAGCAGCGCTGACATCAGGAGAGGCTGCCTGCCCGTCTGGCGCCCCATGAATAATTAATCAATTAATGAGACACCTCTGCTGCACGTTCAGCACGGGGGGAGCTGGAATGGAACCTGGAGCTGTGCAGAAACCCGGGAGCTGGGGCTGGAATGGGGCAGGAACAGCGTGGGGAGCCTCGGGGCTTTGGGGAACCCTTTGGGATTAAACCCTGGGAGTGTGGTCGGGATGGATATTTGGGATCCGGATATGTGGAAACCGTGATCCTTGGAGAGACAGCTGGATGGGGAATGGAACAGGAACAGGATGGGGAATGGAACAGGAGCTGCATGGGGAATGGAACAGGAACAGGATGGGGAATGGGACAGGAGCTGGATGGGGAATGGAATAGGAACAGGATGAGGAATGGGACAGGAGCTGGGAGGGAATGGGACAGGAGCTGGATGGGGAATGCAGCAGGAACAGGATAGGGAATGCAGCAGGAGCTGGATGGGGAATGGGACAGGAGCTCGGAGGGAATGGGACAGGATCTGGACGGGGAATGCAGCAGGAACAGGATAGGGAATGCAGCAGGAACAGGATGGGGATTGCAGCAGGAGCTGGGAGGGAATGCAGCAGGAACAGGGTAGGGAATGCAGCAGGAACGGGATGGGAAATGCAGCAGGAACAGGATGGGAAATGCAGCAGAAACAGGATAGGGAATGCAGCAGGAACGGGATGGGGATTGCAGCAGGAGCTGGATGGAAAATGGAACAGGAGCTGCATGGAGAATGCAGCAGGATCTGGATTGAAAATGCAGCAGGAGCTGGGAGGGAATGCAGCAGGAACAGGATGGAAAATGGAACAGGAGCTTGATATGGAATGCAGCAGGAACAGGATGGGGAATGCAGCAGGAGCTGGATAGGGAATGCAGCAGGAACAGGATGGGGAATGCAGCAGGAACAGGATGGGGAATGCAGCAGGAACAGGATAGGGAATGCAGCAGGAACAGGATGGGGAATGCAGCAGGAACAGGATGGGGAATGCAGCAGGAACAGGATGGGAAATGCAGCAGGAACAGGATGGGGAATGCAGCAGGAGCTGGATAGGGAATGCAGCAGGAACAGGATGGGGAATGCAGCAGGAACAGGATGGAAAATGGAACAGGAGCTGGATGGGGAATGCAGCAGGAGCTGGATGGGGAATGCAGCAGGAGCTGGATGGGGAATGCAGCAGGAGCTGGATAGGGAATGCAGCAGGAGCTGCATGGGGAATAGAACAGGAGCTGCATGGAGAATGCAGCAGGATCTGGATTGAAAATGCAGCAGGAGCACGTGGGGAGAAGGAGGAAGATCTCCTCCAGGCAGTTTCATCCCCTCTGAGTCTCCTGCAGGCTCTCCTTCCCCGGAGCCACCTCACACGGAGAGGACAAATCCCGGCTCAGGCACCTGAGGTGTGGCAGAGCTCCAACCGCAAAGCCCCAGGTCTTTCAGGGGATGCTCCAGGCGATCCCTGGAGCCGGCAGTGCTCCAGAATTCTGCCCCAGCCCTGCCTGGGAGCTCCCAGCGAGGAGCCAGCCCCTGGAAAAGCAGCTCATGGCCAAGGGAGCTCGGGCAGGGCGCTGAACCCACAGAATCGGGCGGCATTTGGAATTGCAGACGGGCTGGGGTGGTTTGGGGAGGCTGGAGGGGCTGGAGGCTTTGCCCAGGGTGCTGTGAAATCCTCCATCCTCTCCCAACGTGCCGGGCATATCAACACCACCTTCCCCGGGTCCCCGCTGCGTGGCAGGGGGAGAAGGGCTTAATGAAAAATTTAAAGGCCGGCGTCTTAAAAAATAAATTCCAATCCCGGCTGAAATTTCACAGCGGCTGCTAAATGTCTCTCGCTCCAGGACTTGTGCGAGGCGAGAGAAACAATTGCTCCCTTCCGAGGGGAAAAAAATGGGCCTCGCTGGGCTGGGGAGCCACGGAGCCAGCTCCTCCCGAGGGGTGGGAGGTGATGGATGTAATTAAAAGCCCCGGGGGAGGGAGGAGGGAGGCGGGAGAGAGGGAAGAACAATAAATGGACGCCGCTTATCTCGCGGCTGAGAGCTGATCTTCCTGGACATGGAACATATGGGATTTTCAATAATGGATAAACACTTTCAGGGGGACCTGCGAATGTTGGCTTTTAATGAGCTGGCGGCAGGGCTGTGTCTGCATCCCCCGGCTCACCTTCCCTGCTCCCCCAGCCCCAGCACACCCAGTCCTGCCACAGCTCTGGGGACGGAATAAAATCCCCCAGACTGGATTTGGGCCAGTTCCCCTCCTCTGGCAAAAAAACAAAGCTGCTGTGGGGTCTTGGATGACCACAGGTCAAGGCCCTCGGCTTCTCCAGGACATTTCGTGTCTCCCACAGCGTTTCGGCAGCCTCTGGATTGTGCCTGTTCCTCGGGTGCTGCCTCTGGACAATGGATGGAATTGGTAAATGGGAGCTATCCCCAGCAGGGTTCAGGTTTTGCTGAGCCCTGGAGGTGACAGGCAGGAGTCAATGTCCTGGCACAGCCCTGGGGACAGAATAAAATCCCCCAGACTGGATTTGGGCCAGGCCAGCAGGGCCAGTTCCCCTCCCCTGGCAAAAAAAAAAAGCTGCTGTGGGGTCTTGGTTGACCACAGGTCAAGGCCCTTGGCTTCACCAGGACATTTCGTGTCTCCCACAGCGTTTCGGCAGCCCAGTGCTGCCTCTGGAAAATGGATGGAATTGGTAAATGGGAGTTATCCCCAGCAGGATTCAGGTTCTGCAGAGCCCCGGAGGTGACAGTCAGGAGTCAATGTCCTGGCACAGCCCTGGCTGCTGCTCCAGGAGCTGTCCCAGAGCAGGACCAGAGATCTGTGGGCTCCAGGGGAACTCATCCCAGAAAAAACGTGTCCCAAAGCTGGTGCGTGAGGCATGCTGGGCAGCTGGAGCCTGTGATTCCCATCCTAACCATTCCCAGATATAAAAACAGGGAAAGGCTGAGGAGGCAGAGGGAGGCCTTGGCTCCTCTCACACCTCGTGAGGTTAAATGGAGCTCAGGGAACTTGGGGACCTTTTCCATGGATGGGATTCCATTTAAACTCCGGGGTCATTTCCTTTCCCTCCCCAGAGGAAGAAGTGCCCATCCAGCAGAATCTCTGGGTTGGGTGGAAGGGAATTAGGGAAGGCTTTCCCTCCCTTCTCGCAGGCAGCTGGGGAAGGGGAGATCCCACCCCAATCCTGCTGCGCTCACGGGGATCATCAAGCTGTTTTCCCTTGGGATTGCAAAGAGGAGGAGAATCCGTGGATTGAGCCTGGCTCCAGAGGAGGAGGAGCTGGACGGCAGTGAGGGGTGACAGGGCACGGGGGGCTCTGGGCACCCTCCGTCCCCACCTCTGGTAGAAAATAGACATTTTCATCGGCTGGGGCAGGGCCAGCACAGCAGACTGGGAGTGCCCAGCTCCTCTGCAGAGGGTGAGAGCAAATCCACTTTGGAGCTCAGCTCTGAGCTGGCACAAATCCGTGCGGATCCCTCA
Source organism: Acanthornis magna (assembly GCA_036785705.1). NCBI lineage: Eukaryota > Metazoa > Chordata > Aves > Passeriformes > Acanthizidae > Acanthornis > Acanthornis magna. The sequence continues at coordinate 1,523,049 of JAWUZG010000286.1, forward strand.
AAGCCCCGGCGCTCGCAGCAGCTCCAGCCGCGGGCAGCACGCTCCCTTTGCCTGCCCTAATCCCTGCCCATGCTGCCACTCGGCATGATCTCCATCCCCTGGTGCCCACCCAGGGCTCCTCTCGCCGCTCTGGGGTCATTTTTTGTGGGATCAACCTCAAGCCTGACATTCCCTGGGAAGGAAAAGTGGAGAAAAAGGTGGAGAGCTCCTAAACCGAGCTCGGGGAGCTCCGGAGCTGAGCGGGTTCCTCCGAAATCCCCCATTCCCACCTTCCTTCCCATCCTCCAGGCAGAACGGAAAATGTGGCCGCGTTCGGGGAGCCACCCCCGTTGGTGGCAGCTCATTAGGGACAATCAGCGGCCCCTGCCCATCTGTCAGCTCCGGGCAGGTACCTGGCACCGAGGGCTGGGAAAAAGGCGCTGGAGGATCCTTAATCCGCCCGGGCTCCGGCGCAGGCAGCGCTGCTTCCCCGCGGATAATTACTGCTGCGGAGTGACAGACCCAGTGAGTGGAAATAGATGAATGTAATTAAAATCCCAGGGGGAGACAGGGAGACACGCAGGAGCGGCGGAGGGAGGAAGAGCAGTGGAGGGAGAGGAGCTGCATGGCAGGAGGTGGGGAGGTGTCGGGATAGGGACCCTGCGCTGGTTTATTAATGAAAAAAAAGGTCTAGAAACTTAATATTGATAAATTCTTGTATTTTTCTCTCTTTTACTCACCTTAAAAAAAATAATTGAAAGGCTGAAGGACAAACAGAAGCAGCAGCTCTGAGCTGATGGATGAACCCAGGCTCCTCCAGCCCTCCCCAGCCCAAGGCTCAGCGATGCCCCAGGACAGGCCCTGCTCATGCCCATGCTCTGAAAAGCTGCCTCAGCCTCCCGAGGGACTGGCCAGGGATGGGAATCCCAGGGAAGGCCTTTCCTGGGATCCTTTTAGAGCTCTCACGTGAATCCCACGGCTCCAGGATCCCAAGGAAGGCTGGGGTGTCCTTGGCAGAGCCAAGGTTGGAGCACTGGGATTGCCCCGACCAGGGCTGGTTGTTCCCCCTCTTCTTTCCTTTTAAAATTCACTCTTTTTCCCCTTCTTGCCTCTCTTTGAGCTTTGAACAACCCTTCCCCTCCTCTGGAGAGCTCTGAAGAGCTGGGTGAGGGTTTTTGATTGGCTTTGCTGTGGGCGAGGCTGGCACTGAGTGAGCTCTTCCTGGAGGAATCCTCTCCAGGGAAAATTATGGAATACAGGGAATGGCACTGTTTTCTGGCCCTGCTGCTGCTCCGTGCCCCCAGCCTGGAGCTGGGCTGGGAATTCCACGGGGGAAGATGCCCTGGGGATAAATGAGGGGGCACGGAGCATCCTCTCCCTCCTCGGGGTCTCCCAACCTCCTCCCGGTTGGGTTTCAGAGCTCAGGGGAGATGATTCCACCAGGAAGGAGGGGAAGGAGAGGGAAAGGTTTGCGTCCTCATCTGGAGGAGATCTTTGCCGCCCCACGGATCAGCTCTGGGATCAGCTCGAGTGTTTTGTCGCTCCCTCAGGATCAGCCTGAGATCCTCATCTCTCCAGAGAGAGATTCCGTCCCCATCCCCATCCCCCTCCTCCACGCTGGGGATGGATGGGAAATTTGAGGAATGCTCAGATTTTACTCATTAGCCCAACCTCCCGCTGGCCCTGGTTTAAAACAACCTGCAGGGGCTTCCCTTGATCGGTGATGGATGAGTGGCAGCCGTGGGGCAAGGCAGACACCGAGCCTGCCTGGGGCCGGGCTGCCTCCCCTTCCCTGCTCTCCTCACCTCCGGGACAGGACATCATTTACTGAGATTGTCTCGTGTGGCCTCCTCTCATCGCAGCCGGGTTTGCCAGGGCCAGCCACGACTTTCCCGTGGGCTCCGGCTGGTCCAGCTCGGCTGCGCCTTCCCTTTCGGCTTCCCAGGGCACTGGGACGGGGACAGGAGAGGCTTTGCAGGGAGATGGGCACCCCGGAGACCTGAAACGGGAATGGGACTTCGTTTGGGCACCCCAGAGATCTGGGAGGGCAGTGGGGTCTTATTTGAACATCCCGGGGATGGAGGAGAGCACTGGGACCTTGTTTGGGCACCCCAGAGATCTGGGAGGGCAGTGGGACCTTATTTGAACATCCCGAGGATGGAGGAGAGCAATGGGACCTTGTTTGGGCACCCCAGAGATCTGGGAGGGGAATGGGACCTCGTTTGAACATCCCAGAGATCGAGGAGAGCAATGGGACCTTGTTTGGGCACCCAAGGGATCAGGGAGAGGTTTGGGCACCGCAGAGGTCTGGGAGGGCAGCAGGGCCTCGTTTGCTACAACTGATCCAGCGCAAGCCACGGAACGGTGGAATCCCAGAAGGGTTTGGGTGGAAAGGACCTTCGGGCCCATCCCATTGCCCTGTCCTGGGCTGCTCCGTGCCTCGGGACGGCTGTGCCGGGGCTCTGCTGCCCTTTTGCGTGAGCTCCTCAGGGTTCTGCTGTTGTTTTTGGGGCAGAGGGGCTGTCGCGGGGGTTTTTGGAAGCACATCCCCGCGTTCGTGACAGGAAGAATCCAACGCTTCACGAAAGCCCCGCGCTCGTTATGTAGCGCTCGAGCCCTTCAATTAGTTTCATTCGATTCCCTTTGATGCTTTTGTTGGCGGAGGTTTCCAGCGCGCACGGGGAGCTGCTCCACCTCTCCGGGGCTGCTCCACTTTGATCTCCGAGGGCCTCCTGCCTCTCCCCGGGCGCTGGGGCAGAGGCATCCAGGCACGGCATCCCCTGCCCGGCGCTGGCACCGCGGCTCCGGCTGCCCCCGCCCGCCCTCACCCCCATCTGTTCCAAAACCAATATTGACTCGGGAGCGGCCGGGCCTCCCCGCCAGGCCGCTTTAATCAAAGCTTTCCCCGGCAAATGAAGTTTTTCCAAGGAGGTCTCCAGGTGCTCAGGCTCGCGGGGAGGGACACAATGGCTGTCGCTGCGGGGCGCGGCTGCCATGGCAAAGAGGGGGAGCCCCGGGGGACGCCCGGCTGGGGCGGGGGCTCCAGACGGAGCTTGGAGCCGAGCACGGAGCGTGCGGGGGCGGCCAAGGAGGGGAGAGCGGCGGGGAGGGGAGGCTGAGGTGCTTCGGCACCGAAATTCCTTCTCGTGGGAATTCTGCAGCTCTGCGTGGCAGGGCTCTGGAACTGAGTCCCCCAGTTTGCCCACAGAGCCTTCCTTTTCCCTTCCCTTCCCTTTCCCTTTCCTTTCCCATTCCCTTCCCATTCCCATTCCCATTCCCATTCCCATTCCCATTCCCATTCCCTTTCCCATTCCCTTTCCCTTTCCATTTCTCTTTCCATTTCTCTTTCCCATTCCCTTTCCCTTTCCATTTCTCTTTCCATTTCTCTTTCCCATTCCCTTTCCATTTCCCATTCCCATCCCATTCCCATTCCCATTCCCATTCCCATTCCCATTCCCATTCCCATTCCCATTCCCATTTCCCATTCCCATTCCCATTCCCATTCCCTTTCCCATTCCCTTTCCCATTCCCATTCCCATTTCCCATTCCCATTCCCACTCCCACTCCCCATAGCTCCCAAACTCCATTCTTCACACCATTTCTCCTTGCCCAGGACGAGCAGCAAATTTTGGGTCTCCCACGATTTGCAGGAGAAGAATCGGAAAAGACCTCCCAAGGTTGGAAAACACCTGGAAAAGTTTCCCCGGGGAGGGAAGGCTGCTCTCCAGGCAGGCTGGGGAGCCTGGCCTGGGTTCCTATCCCACCGGGAACGCGGCTCCGGGGGGACGCTGGGGACACGCGGTGGTTTCCCGAGGACAGGGTTCAGTGGGGCTGAAAGGGCCGCACGCCCTCTGTAATTTGTCGTTTGTCGGTGCCGAGCTGACATTTCACTGAACCCGGGGAATCGCTCCCTATTGTAATCCCGACACTCGCGGGGCTTGGCTAATAGGGGACATTCCTTCCTCGCAGGACTTCCTCCGCCGCTGTAATCCATTTGGGATCGGTTATTCGGGCAGCGTTAGGGTGACGGTCCCGCCCATTTTCCGAGCAGGAATTTCATCCCTATTTTGTCCTGCATTGTTCATAACCAGGGAGAAATGGTTAATCAGAGCAGTGAGGATTTGATTCCGCTGGAATTCCTCCCAGGGCTGCACCACTGGGAACGAATTAGCGACTCGCATGTCGCGCTTGGCCTTTTTTGGGGACAGGGAATTTGGGATGGGGACATGGAATTTGGGATAGGGACAGGGAATTTGGGATGGGGACAGGGAATTTGCGATGGGGACAGGGAATTTGGGATGGGGACACGGAATTTGGGGTAGGGGACAGGGAATTTGGGATAGGGGACAGGGAATTTGGGATAGGGACACGGAATTTGGGATGGGGACAGGGAATTTGGGATAGGGACAGGGAATTTGGGATGGGGACAGGGAATTTGGGATAGGGGACAGGGAATTTGGGATGGGGACAGGGAATTTGGGATAGGGACAGGGAATTTGGGATAGGGGGCATGGAATTTGAGATAAGGACAGGGAATTTGGGATAGGGACAGGGAATTTGGGATAGGGGAACCTCTGGGGGAACCTGGGCCTTCCCCTTGCTCCTGACCGAGCTGCTCCGGGGAAACCTCAAAGTGCATGCGAACCACAAACCCAAGCCCTTCGATTCCCATCTGCTCCTAATTTGGGATTTCTGCCATCCCCACCTTCTCCCGGCTGCTGTTCGTGTGTCCTCCCCAAATCTGGTTTGCATTTCCCAAATTTTATCGGGCGCTGGCTCTTTGAAGTCCCTGGAGCCTCCTGTCCCGGTGGCAGCCGCGGCTTTGGGGCTGCCCTTTGTCCCCCGGAGCTTTGGGGTCTGCAATGCTCACTCTGTGTGGTTTTGCCGCTCCTGCGCCTTTCCCACAGCCGAGGCACGGGAACAAGGAGCTCCCTGAGGAATGTTTGTCTGAGTGATGCTCAGCAGAGAGTGAGGACCGCGATCCCCCCGGGACCCTCACTCATCCCGGCATCCCTTCCCGGGGCAGGGCTGGTCGGGACGGAGCCTCCCGGGAGTCCTGGGAAAGGTCAGGGACACACCGAGGGTCCTGAGCTGTCCCCTCCAGCCCTGTGGGATGCGTTTGAGCCCCGACCACTCCTTGGCACTGCCCCACACCCCGAGTGTCACCGGCCGCCCTCCGCGAGGTCCCTGGTGCCACCCCCAGCCCTGTGCAGATGGGGCGCGGGGCGTGCCATCCCAATGTGGGGACCCTGGAGGGGACAATGACCTCGGGATGCCCAGAGCGTGGGGCGTGGGGCGTGCCATCCCAATGTGGGGACTCTGGAGGGGACAATGACCTCGGGATGCCCAGAGCGTGGGGCGCGGGGCGTGCCATCCCAATTTGGGGACCCTGGAGGGGACAATGACCTCGGGATGCCCAGAGCAGCCGGGCCAGCCCTGTCCTTGCGCCGCGGGTTTGCTCTGCGGGCACGAAACTGGGGAGGGGTGACTCAGGTGCCGGGCGGCCCCGTGGGGCTGGGCAGGTTCTGCTGCCGAGCGCGGCGTGTCCCCGCGTGTCCCCGCCTGTCCCCGCGTGTCCCCGCCCGGCCCTGCAGCTCCCAGCTCGCCCAGGACAGCAGGGGAAGCCTCGCTGACCCGGCTGGGGATGCAGAGCTCTCTCAGGAGCTGTGTCCATTCTCCGTTCTGGGGAGCAGCTCCGTCGGGAGGAAAGGCTGGGAGAGTTGGGATTGTCCACCCGGGGAAAAGGAGCTCTGGGTGACCTTAGTGTGGCCTTGCAGTGCCCGAGGGAGCTGCAGGAGAGATGGGGAGAGGATTTCCGAGGGAGGGAGGGACAGGACACGGGGAATGGCTCCAAACTGCCGCAGGGCAGGGGTGGATGGGATGTAAGGAAAAAATTCCTTCCCGGGGCAGTTTCCAGCCACCTCAGGAGCCACAGGGCCACCGAGAGGGACATCAGAGCCTGGATTAACAGCACAAGACCCAGTGGGAATTGTTCCCCGCTCTGGGCAGGTGTAGAGGAACCATTTCCCAGCGAGCCTTCTCCTGACCGCCCTCAGCCAGCTCCAGGTGGGGCGGCCGTGTCCTCTCGGGGCAGGGAGAAATCCAATTCCGTGATCCTGTGCAATCCCAGCGCCGCTGGGTTTTGCTGAATGCTGGGAATCACGGCTGAGTTCACGGCCGCGTTTTGGCTCGTTCAGCCCTGCCGAGAAACCTCAGGGAATTTCTCCTCTCTGCCGCTCCCCCATTCCCCGGGGAGCACAGGCACTGGGGGTTGGTCCAGCACAAGCTCCTGCATCGCAGAGCTGTCCCGCTGGGAATAACCAGGGATGAGGCAGAGGGAGCTGGGGGAGCTCAGCAGGAGCTGAGTGCGGATGGGGAAGCTCTGGGAAAGCTCTCGGTGTCTGATTTCTCTGCAGTATTTACTGTCTCCACCTGGCACTGCTGGATATGCTCAGGGATGCTGCTTTCCCAGAGCCTAGGGTTCCCAAATTTCAGCTCGACTGATAATTTAAAGCCTGTGGCCCGCGGCGGTTTGGAACCGAAGCAGCTCTGGAAAAGGCAGAGCTTTTTTGCAGAGCACAAACTCGGCTCCGTTTCCTTCCTGCTCGTCTTTCAAACCTCCACGGGTTCTTCCCCACCAAGCTCTGCTGCGAGTCTCCCTTTTCAATCCGTCACAATTCCCGGGGTTTAACGATGGGATGAGAGGCAGATCCGAGCAGGAAAATCCCAGGCCAGAACATTCGGTGTCTTTGCAGCTGGATCTGTGCACGTGGGGGGAATGGAGAGGGTGGAAATTCCCAGCGCGTTCGGCGCACAAGCCGCACGCTTCCAAAAACAACAACAACAAAAAAAAAAAAAAAAAAAAAAAAAAAAAAATACAGAATTCCCTGCTGTAAAAAACAGTGGGAAAAGCACACAGGGTGGTGAGGGGAGCTGGGGACTTGGAGCAGCTCATTCCGGGGGATCCCAGCAGCACCTGCACATCGTTCATCTTCTTTTATTATTTTATTTATTTTCTCAGTCTCCCTCAGCTCCTGGCTGGGTTTTAACGCAAAGCCCAAGACCCCCTTTGGAAAGAGACATTTTCCAGGCTTTCCTGAGTGCTTGGGAACTCTGCTGGCCAGGTAAATGGGCAGGAGAAGGGTTTGGGGTCGGGGATGTGATGGAAGTGTTTTCCCAACCGAAGCCTGGGCCGCGGGGTTGGGATGCAGACCTGGATTTTCTGGAATTGCACCTTGGCGCCTGTGGCTCCGCTCAGCCCCGAGGAAGCACTGGAGTCTCGGTCTGGAAATCAGGGTTTTCTCACTTCCAGGGTATTTTTGTCCCTGCAGCCTTCACCCTGAGCTGGGGGGAGGCAGCACCGTCCCAGCCTGTCCCAAAATCCCCTTCCCGGTGGGAACGTGCTGGGATCCATAGAGGCAGAGCTCCAGAAACCTCACGGGTTTGGGACCGTGGAGCGCAGGATTGCCTTCCCCAAGGCGCTGGGAGGACTGGGGTGAGGGGACAATGCTGGTCCCATCCCTGGGGGCAGCGGGTGTGCTGTGACACGTTTGGGGCTAATCCCTTGTCCCCATTTTCCTCTCAGCATGGGAAAGCTAATCACTCCTTTTAATCTCATTTTCCAGCCCCAGGGGACGATGCCTTGGCTGCCTGGCCCTGGGTGTCCCCTGAGGGATTGTCCCAGGTAGGGCACGGTGACAACTGCTGGGGCCACCGAGTGACCACAAGGCAGGGAGGTGCCACACCAGGGAGGGAGGAAGAGCAGCCCGGGGTCCTCTGGGCACATCCTTTGCATCCAGCACTGGATTTTTGTCTCAGAATTTTAGCAAAATCCGATTTTTACCACCAACAGAGGCTCCTGCACCTCTCACATGCCTTTTCCCCCATCCCAGCAGAGCCGGGATCCCCAAAACCGCTGCCAGGACAGGAAGGAGAACAAACCGGGGAGCTTTGCCAGCTCTGCCCGGCTCTGCCCTCCCATGCCCTGTCCCGGCTAACCCCAGAGCATCTCCCGCCCTCCCTGCGGTCCCCGGCAGCTCCCGGGGCAGCCTCTCCTCCTGCCCCGCTCCTCCGGCGGCTCCAGACGCCTTTTGCGGCCACACGCAGAGCCAATAATCACTCGCAGTCTGGCCCGGCGCTGCCACCAGCCTGGCTGGCTCCGGGGCGGTGGCGTTGCTGTCACCCCGGGGCTGGGCTGGAGCCCCCCGGGGCTGAGGAGCAGCCGCGATGTGCCACCCGCAGAGCCCCACATGGCTGTGCCGGAGGCTGAAACGTGACTGGAGCCGGGCTGGGGAGGGTGGGTGGGATGAGACTCGCACGACCTGCAGCCAGCAGAGGCGTGGGCAGCATCCCGGGGATGATTAATGCGGGGGGAGGCGGAGAGAGCCCGGCCGGGAGCCGGGAAGGGAGGGAGGGAGGCAGGGCTGGCACACGCAGCGACAGCGACAGTGACAGCAAGGACCTGCCTGTCACTCACGGCGAGAATTCCGGCCCCCCCCCCGCCCCGGGTGGTGACAAATCGAGTTCGCCACCTGCTGCCACCTCTGCTGACTCCAGCCGTGGGGTACCTGCGGGGCCGCGCTCCCGCCCTGACATTTCCCGGGGTTTATTTGTTGGAGTTCGTAATTCTGAGGAGAAAAGGGGAAAATCCCCAGCGCCTCTCCCATCGCAGCCGCCCCCCAGCGCGCTGCTGCTCCCGCTCCGGCTCCCGGCAGCTCTGGGGCGCAGGATGCAGCTGATCCCAAAGCCTCGGCACGGCTCGGTCCTGCAGAATTCCCTCCGCAGCTGCTGGGATGGGGCTGGGGCGGGATGGGGAGGATGGGGTGAGGAGAGGAACAGGGGGGCTCTGCAGGGAGCAGCTCTGGGGTGCTCTGGGGTGCTCTGGGAGCAGCTCTGGGATGCTCTGGGATGCTCTGGGATGCTCTGGGATGCTCTGGGAGCAGCTCTAGGATGCTCTGGGATGCTCTGGGATGCTCTGGGATGCACTGGGATGTTCTGGGAGCAGCTCTAGGATGTTCTGGGATGCTCTGGGATGCTCTGGGAGCAGTTCTGGGGTGCTCTGGGGTGCTCTGGGATGCTCTGGGATGCACTGGGAGCAGCTCTAGGATGCTCTGGGATGCACTGGGATGTTCTGGGATGCACTGGGATGCACTGGGGTGCTGCTGCCAGACCAGGACCGTGCTGCTCCAGGACCTGGCAGGACCTGGCAGCTGAATTGAGTGACTCAATAGCAATCAGTGCTTCTGCTCTTGTCCTCATGGCCAGCCGGGCCCTGCTGCTGGCCCCAGCCGCCTCCGGGGGAGCCTCCGGGGGAGCCTCCGGGGGAGCCTCCGGGGGATCAGCGGCGGAGCTCCCGTTCCCCCGGGGCTCCATGGGCAGATTCCCGGCGGGACCCGCGGCCACCCCCTCCCCACAATTTGCAATATCAGAATATCGGGGATTTCTGGCCATCTCATCAGCCCAGGATGAGGGGTCCCTCCAGCCTCCGGGGGGGCGGGCAGGGCCCCCCTGGGCTCCGGGGCTCCCCCCGGGCTGGGGCACAGCTCATCCGCGGCTTGCGGGGGATGGGTTCGGCCCGGGGCGACGGGGCCAGGCGGGGCTGGGGCCGGGCCCACGAGCCGTCCCGGAGCCGTCCCGGAGCCGTCCCGGAGCCGTCCCGGAGCCAACCCGGAGCCGTCCCGGAGCCGCTCCGGTGGCGCCGCCGAGCTGCGAGTGCCCCCGCGCGGTGCCGGGGCTCGGGATGGGGATGGAGCCGAGTGAGGAGCGGGGAGATGGGGATAGGGCACGGGAAGGGGATGGAGATGGGGATAGGGTGGGGTAAGGGGATGGAGCTGGGGTTTGGGATGAAGCCGGGGTTTGGGATGGAACTGGGGTTTGGGATGGAGATGGGGAAGAGGATGGAGATGGGGATAGGGATGGAGCTGGGGTTTGGGATGGAACTGGGATTTGGGATGGAGATGGGGAAGAGGATGGAGATGGGGATAGGGATGGAGCTGGGGTTTGGGATGAAGCTGGGGTTTGGGATGGAACTGGGATTTGGGATGGAGATGGGGATAGGGATGGAGCTGGGGATAGAGCCGGGGAAGGGGATGGAGATGGGGAGAGGGTACGGGAAGGGGATGGAGATGGGGATAGGGTTGGAGCCAGGGTTTGGGATGGAGCCAGGGGTAGGGATGGATGGAACCAGGGATAGGGATGGAGACGGAGCCGGGAATGGGGATGGGGAAGGATGGAGATGGGGATTAGGGATGGAACTGGGGAAGGGGATGGATGGAACCAGGGGTGGAGCCAGGGATGGAGCCGGGGATGGATGGAACCAGGAATGGGGATGGGGAAGCTGGGAGTCGGGAGTTAGGGATGGAACTGGGGAAGGGGATGGAGATGGGGATAGGGCACGGGAAGGGGACGGAGATGGGGTTAGGGATGGAGCTGGGGTTTGGGATGGAACTGGGGAAGGCGATGGAGATGGATGGAGCCAGGGGATGGAGATGGGGATAGGGATGGAGCTGGGTTGGGGATGGATGGATGGATGGAGCCAGGGATGGGGCTGGGAATGGAGTCAGGAATTTGGGATGGAGCTGGGGATTAGGGATGGCACTGGGGAAGGGGATGGATGGAACCAGGGATGGAGCTGGGGATGGGAATGGGGATCAGGATGGATCTGGAGCTGGTGCTGCAGTGATGGGAGCAAGACCAAGAGGAGAAGCCCTCGGGGAGTTGGTGTGGGGGTGGAAGAGAGAGGCCTCAAGGGTTTGGATATTCGGATAAATCTTTTCACTGCGAGGGTGGCCAGGCTTTGGAACTGCTCAGGGCAGTGGTGGAACCACCACCCCTGGAAATGTTCAAAAACTTGATTGTGGTTCAGGGCAGACTCAATGATTTTGGAAGTATTTCCAACCTTTCCTCCCTCGGGTTGTTCCCAGCCCCCGGAGCCAGAGCCAAAGCTTCCCGGAGGAGATCCCCGCGGCTCCCGCAGGGCCCTGGGAGCTGTCAGGGCGCAGGAGGAGGCAGGAAATGCCCCACCGCCCCCTCCCCGCTGGGCATGGCGCTGGGATGGGCAAATCCCGGAGTTTCAGCCCCGGAAAACGGGGAAAGAGGGAATTCTGCAGGCCCGGGGCTGGCGGGGAAGGGGCTGTGCCTCCACCGCCCCGGGCTGGGCGCTGGGGAGGGCGGTGGGGCTTGGACTGCTCCCTCGGTCTGTGCCTGAACCTAATTCTCATTAGCCCGAAACCCATTTCAATTAAGCCCGGCCGGGCTCCTCCTTTGTCTTTGCTTTAATTGGGCCGTTCCCGCTGCTAAATGGGCAGCTTAAGCAGCGTGAAGAGCCTGAGAAAAGCGCGCCGTGTCCCCTAATGGGGTTGGGAAGTGCAGGAAGAACAGAATAATCAGCCTCTTCCTCTTTGTGGCGGCCCCCGAACCCCAGCGCTCGCCCCCCGCCCCTTCTGCCGGATGGGAACGGGACCCCCTCCATGGGGTTCGCGGGGGTCCTGTCCCCACTCCCTGCCCCTTCTCCTTCCTCTCCGCGTGGCCTTTGTGCCCGGATTGGGAACAAACTGGGAAAGCTGAGCCCAGCCTGGAAATCTCTCCCCTAAATGAGAAGTTTGGGAATTCTTAGCTCTTTATCCTGTCCTGAATTTCCCTCTTCCACCCTCTCTTGTTCTTTATTGATTTATTTTTTTAATTTAGGATTTATCCGCCCAGCTTTCCTCCCTCGTGCTCCTCACCTCCATTTTCCCTGCACCTTTTTTTCCTCCAAAAATCCTTTCCTGTCGCCTTTCCCTTCCCGTGACCTCTTTGGTGGCCACCACGGGCCAGGTTTTGGCTCAGCAAAACTTCTCCGTCTCGGGGGAGGATGTGTGAAGCAATTGGATAAATGCATAAATTAATTGTGCGCCCATGCATAAATTAATTGTGCGCCCATGCATAAATTAATTGGCCGACATATATAAATTAATTGTGAGCCCATGCATAAATTGGACGCTCATGCGTGAAATGGTTGTGCACTCATGCATGATGTAATTGGGCATTCATGCATAAATTAATTGTGTGCTCATGCATGACGTCATAGGGTACGCATGCATGACGTCATAGGGCACTCATGCATGACGTCATAGGGTACGCATGCATGATGTGAGTGGGGGCTCATACATGGCATCATAGGGCACGCATGCATGACGTCATTGGGTACTCATGCATGATGTAATTGGGCATTTATGCATAAATTAATTGGGTGGTCGTGCATGACGTCATAGGGCACTCATGCATGACGTCATTGGGCACACATGCATAAATTAATTGGGCATCCATGCATGAATTAATTGGGTGGTCGTGCATGACGTCATAGGGCACTCATGCATGACGTCATTGGGCACACATGCATGACGTCATTGGGCACACATGCATAAATTAATTGGGCATTTATGCATAAATTAATTGGGTGGTCGTGCATGACGTCATTGGGCACTCATGCATGACGTCATAGGGTACTCATGCATAAATTAATTGGGCATCCATGCAAAAATTAATTGGGTGCTTATGCATGACGTCATTGGGCACTCATGCATGACGTCATAGGGTACTCATGCATGACGTCATTGGGCACACATGCATAAATTAATTGGGCATCCATGCATAAATTAATTGGGCGCTTATACATGGCGTCATGGGGCACTCATGCATGACGTCATTGGGTACTCATGCATGATGTAATTGGGTGCCCATGCATAAATTAATTTGGCACCCATGCACAAATTAATCGGGTGTCCATGCAAAGGTTAATTGGGCGCCCATGCACAAATTAATTGGGTGCCCATGCATAAATTAATTGGGCGCCCATGCACAAATTAATTGGGCGCCCAGGTGTGACGCCGAGCTGGTCCTGAGTGGGAGCAAACAGGTCACACGTGAACTCATGGGGTGCTCAAGTGCGGCCTAATTGAGCAATCAAGCGTGCATTAATTGCCTGTCCTTGCATGAGACTCATCAGGTGCTGTGCGTGTGCTAATTGGGCCCCCACGCATTAATTAGCGGGGTGGGCCCGCCCGGAGCTTTGGATTAGAGGTGCAGAGGGGTGTGAGGAGCAGGAAGGGTTGGATCCAGCTGGGAATGCTCCTGTTGGATGTGCTCGAGCTGTGGGTCCTGCTGGTGGCACCTGGAGCAGAGGGGCCAGGCCCGGATGGATCTGGGACCCCCAAATTCCCTTTCGGGGGTGTGGGAGGGCTTGTGGCAGCAGGAGATTTCAGCTGGTCAGGCTCAAGCAGGAATTCCCAAGCTTTCCCTTCTCCAGGGGCAATGGAGAGGTCAGGTCTCAGCTGGAAGTTTGGGAATCTCTCCTCCGTTAATAGATCCATAACCAAATCCATGGTTCAGGACACCTCGGTGACCTCTGGAGACTGACACCTCAGGCATTATAACAACTCCCCATCAACCCCTGGGAATATTCCTGAGCTTCCCTGCCACTTCCCTGCCTTTTAAAAGAATTCCCGAGCCCAGTGGGACGCTGGAAACGCATCCCCGTCTCTCCAGGCTGGAACTCGGCCTCCCCCTCCAAAGAGCTCTGAGCCCCGGGTTTTTTCCCTTCCCTTTTCCATATGGTGTCCAGCCCACCTCGGGCCGGGTTCCCGCCTGGCAGACAGCTGGGAACAGAGGGAAAACAGCAGCCGCCGCTCCCGGGGCTTCCAAAGGGCCGCAGCAGGACGGGAGAGGGATGCAGCGCCGGGAGCTGTCTCCCTGGAAACCGCAGCGTGGGAGACATAATGAGCACTGTCCCTCTCTCCCTCCCTCCCTCCTTCCTTTCCTCCGACTGCTCTGTAATTCCTCCCTCAGCTCCCTTTGGAGGAGCCGCAGCGGGGCCGGGTGTGCCCCCACCCCAAAGCTCGGCCTTTTGTGGGTTTGTGGCGCTCGGGACTAACCCAGCTGCCGCTCGCGGTTATGGGATCGCCCGAGCCGCGCAGGGGAGGGACAGGGAGGAGGTCATGGGGAGGGTGCTGCTGTCCCAGAGCGGGAAAGGTGCTCGGATCGCGTTTCCTCCCGCAGATGGGGTGTGGCGATGCGCTCGGGGCGCGACACGCGAAGGTGTCCCGGGACGATGCGGTCCCTCCGTGCTGTGGAGATCCTGGATGGTCCCACCCCCCAAAAACAGGGTCCGGGTGGGAGATTGAGGGGTCCCCGTGGAGCCCCTTCCTCGCCCTGGGCTCCTGCTCTGCTCCTCAGCAGAGGAGGGAGGGAGTCGCCTTTGGAATCCTGATCCAAAGGTCTCCGGAGGGGAAGGAAAAGCTCCTGCTGCCCCCGGGGGCAGGGACAGGCTCAGGGTGTCCCCGTGTCCCTTTGGAACCTTTTGGAACCCTCTGGAATGCTTCAGAACCCTCTGGAACCCTTCGGAACCCTTTGGAGCCCAACCCTGCCCTGCCTTTTGGTGCCTCAAACTGCGGGAGCGGCCGCTGGCGTCTCCCATCTCCAAAAATGGGGAGAAAGGATGGGAGTAAAGCAAAATATTCCTGGCAAAGGGGGCCGAGGGATAAAGGGAGGGATGGGCTGTGACAGGGGGGTCACGGTGACCCCATCGAGGTCACCCTCAGCAGGGATTTGGGGTCCCTGAGGGATTGGAGCTCTCGCCCCACCCCTTCCCCTGCACTCTGCTCACGGCCAAGGTCAGCGCTGACCCTGAGGCTGGAGAATGACCTCCCTGCACCCCAGGCGTGCTCCTCTCCTCTGTTTCCCTGTCAGATGAGCCTTGGAGGAGCCTGGCGGAGCAGCCAGCCCCTCCAAGCCGGAATTCCTCCCAGGGAAGTCCATCCAGCCTTTTTCCCAGCAATGAAACCACCCTGGAGCTTAACCTGCTCCCTTTTCATCCTTTCCCCCCTGCTTTTTTTTTTTTTTTTTTTTTTTTTTTTTGTCATTTGAGAAATGAATTTTAAAAACTGGAATCACTTTTCCCTTCTGGGGGGATTAAAACCCTTGGCATTCAAGCTCCCAGAGCAGGAAACAGAGGCTTTTTTTTTCTCTTTTTTTTTTTTCCCCCTCTGGTCTGAGCTCGGGAAGCCGTGGCACTGAAAGCCCCTCGCACTGAATGACCCCCGGGCCCTGAATGAGGAGCCTCTCAATTAAAAGTTTCCCATTGATGCCGCCTGAATGAGACCTTGCTGGGGAATTCACCGCGCCTCAATGGCCCGGGCCCTCATCAAATATTAAGGGGCCAATAGATTTCCCACAATATTTGTACACCTTCCTTTGTGGGGATTTTTCCCTCCATTGAACCAGAAACCTTTAACACATCCGCTCCCGACGTGCCGCTCGTTAGGGGCCGGGCTGGGGACAGCCGCGCTCGGTGCCACCCCCGGGGACAGCAGGGCCAGCCCGCGGGGCAGGGAGCAGCCACCTGCTCAGATTTACCCGAGCCGAGCCGGGAATTCCATGGGAAAACGCGGGCCGAGGGAAAGATGGGAGTGGGCAGAGCTCTGCATCATCCCGGGGCACAGTCCCGGCCTTGGGGAAAGGCTTTGGTGGCACTTTGGTGGCACTTTGGTGGCACTTAGGTGGCGCTGTGGCACTTTGGCACTTTGGTGCCACTTTGGTGCCACTTTGGCACTTTGGTGGCACTTCAGTAGTGCTTTGGTGGTGCTTTGGTGCCACTTTGGCGCTTTGGTGGCCCTTTGGTGGCACTTTTGTGGCGCTTTGGCGGCACTCTTGTGGCACTTTGGTGGCCCTTTGGTGGCACTTTGGTGGCGCTGTGGCGCTTTGGTGGCACCTTGGTGCTTTGGTGGCACTTTGGCGCTGTGGCACTTTGGCACGTTGGTGGCACGTTGGTGGCACTTTGGTGGCACTTTGGCGCTGTGGCACTTTGGTGGCACTTTGGTGCTTTGGTGGCACTTTGACTCCCGCTGTCCCTCGGAGCAGAAGGAATGGCCATTCCTGCCCCGCAGTGACCTGGGAATCGGGAACGTGTTCCTGCGGCCCTGGGGTCACCGGGCTGCTTTCTTGGGGGCCATCAGCCACCTGTTCCCAGCCCCAATCCCACGGAAAAACCTGGGAATCACCTGGCTCGGGGATCGGGGGGGGGGGCAGCAGAGCCAGACCCCCACTCCCACCCAGGATGGGCATGGGGGGGCTCATCCTGGAGAGGGAAGGCTCAGGGAGCCTCTCCCAGTGCCCAAAGGAGGCTGAAAACCAGAGGGAAACACACTTTTTCCAGAGGTAGGACACGGGGCAGGGTTTTTAACTGAAAGAGGAGGTTTAGATCGAATTTCGGAGGGAATTTTTCCCCGTGAGGTTGGGGCGGCTCCGGCACAGGTTATTCCAACCCTGGCAGTGCCCAAGGCCAGGCTGGGAGGGTGGGAGGTGTCCCTGGCCGTGGCAAGGGTGGCATTTCCATCCCTTCCAGCCCATCCCACCCCTTTGGCCACACACAGCTGGGCAGAAGGAGCCGAACGGGAGCTCAGGGTGGGAGCCAAGCACCAGCCCGGGCCCGGAGCATTCCCCAGCCGCTCCCGGGGCCGCAGCCACGCTCAGGGAGTCCAACAGTAGCCGTGGCAGAGCTTCCCGAGCATTCCTGGCCTGCCCTGCTCTCCCTGGGGACCGTCCATGTGGGGAGCACGTGCGGTTCCCCACTCCATGTGCTCCGCAGATGTCTGCGGCGCGTGGAGGGGGCGATCCCAGAGCCGAGGGGCCCGAATAAATACATTAATTAATTCAATTAACGCCGGCGCTGAAAAAGCTTTAATCAGCTCTCCCGCGTGCAGGCTTTGATGCTTTCCTGGGGCCGCTGGATGCAGATGGGCTGCAGCTCCGAGGGGTCAGGCTCCGAGCGCCTCAGAAGGGCCCGAGGCTCTGTGGAATTGCGGATCCAGGCTCCTGCTGAGGGGGAAGTTGGGAAGGATGGAGGAATTGCGGTAGCTCCATCCCCTCAGGGATTTGCGGGTGAGATGGGTCAGTGGGAGAGAGAAGAAGTGACCCCCAGGGACCAAAATCCAACTTTCACCCCTGCCCAGACGCCCCAACAACCCCACCCCGTGCCCGGGAGCGGTGTCCAATGCTCCTGGAGCTCTGGCAGATTTGGGAATGTGGGAATTCCCTGGAGAGGCTGTTCATTGCCCGGCCACGCTCCGTGGGGAAGAACCTTTCCCTAAAATCCATCCCAGCCTCCCTGGCCCGGCTCCAGCCGCTCCCTGGGTGCCGCCCCGGTCCCAGCGAGCAGGATCGGAGCTGTCCCTGCCCTTCCCGTCCCGAGGAAGGCGTTCCGGGGGCGCACACGCCAACATCTGGGGGCCAGGGGCTGCCGCAGCGCCCGGGAAGGCTCCCCGCGGCTCGGTCTGCGCCGGGGACAATCCCGGTTTTGATGGGAACACATGGCTGACATCTGGGGGGACAGGAAACAGCGCCCGAGCGTCGTCCCAGCAACGGCTTGTCCCCGCGCCGGGTGCCCCGCTGGGAATGCCATGGGATCGGCGGCGCTCGGGAATTCAAAGCGCTGATGGATGGGCCGGGGCCGCGGGGAGGATGTGATTAATGAGCGCCGCGGCCCCATTGTCCCCGCGGGCGGCTGGCGGTGCCACCGAGCCCCGGGGGCCGCGCTGGTGGCTCGGTGCCAGCAGCAGGGTTCGGCTCCCAGCCTTCTCCTCCTCCCTCGGACAGAAGCGGGGCGCTGCCGGAGCTGCGGTGGGCGCTGAGGTTTGGTTTTTCCCCCGGTTCCCCTCTTTCCATCCCATCGTTTCCCTCGCGGTGCCTCATCCCCGCGCCGGGGGCGAGAGAAGGGTGAGGAATTTGGGCTCTTCCTGGCGCAGGGGCTGCCAGGCCGCAATGCCCAAAGCGTTGTTTTGGGCCAAATATTCGGTGTTTTGCAGCCCAGCGTGTTTCCTTCAGGCACTGCGCACCCGGCGAGGGCAGCACGTGGAATCATGGAATGGTTTGGGGTGGAAGGGACCTTGGGATCCACTCCTGACACTTTCCACCATCCCACGCTGCTCCAAGCCCCATCCAGCCTGGCCCTGGGCACTCCCAGGGATGGGGCAGCCACAGCTTCTCTGGGAAATCCATCCCAGGGCCTCCCCACCCTCCCGGGGAAGGATTTATTCCCAATATCCCATCTGACTCTGCCTCTGTGACCAGCAGGACGCACTCCTGCAGGAATTCCTTCCCGGAGCGCTTCCTGCTGTTTGGGACAGCAATTCCCGAGCTCAGGAATTGCTCAGCCGTGTCCTCGGGACTCGGCCGGGAGGATGAGGAGGGAGCGGAATCTCCGTCCCCAGCCCCAATTCCTGTCCGGGTGATGTTTCAACAGCGCTGCTGCGGAGCTGAGCTCAGCCTGGAGCTCCGTGTGCCCCAAGGGCAGCACAAATTTGTTTGACAGCGCTTTTATTCGGCTTGGGGGACGAGGAACGATCCCGGCGCTGGAGCGTGGATCTGTCCCGCGGGTCCGTCCCGGTGGGGCCGGCCCGGAATGCTCCGGGCAGGGGCTGGGGAGAGTCCTGCGGTGTGCTCCGGCTCCGGGCAGGGCTCGGGGACAGCCCTGCGGTGTGCTCCGGCTCCGGGCAGGGCTTGGGGACAGTCCTGCGGTGTGCTCCCGCCGGCTCCGGGCAGGGGTTGGGGACAGCCCTGCGGTGTGCTCCCGCCGGCTCCGGGCAGGGGTTGGGGACAGCCCTGCGGTGTGCTCCCGCCGGCTCCGGGCAGGGGTTGGGGACAGCCCTGCGGTGTGCTCCCGCCGGCTCCGGGCAGCCGCGGGCCGCTCGTGCCCTCTGCCGGTCCCTTCCCGGCGATTCCCAGTGATTCCCAGTGATTCCCGGCGATTCCCGGCGATTCCCGGCGATTCCCGGCGATTCCCGGCGATTCCCAGTGATTCCCAGTGATTCCCGGCGATTCCCAGTGATTCCCAGCGATTCCCGGCGATTCCCAGTGATTCCCGGCGATTCCCGGCGATTCCCAGTGATTCCCAGTGATTCCCGGCGATTCCCGGCGATTCCCAGTGATTCCCAGTGATTCCCGGCGATTCCCAGTGATTCCCAGTGATTCCCGGCGATTCCCGGTGATTCCCGGCGGAGCGGCTCCACTGTGGCTGCACCCCCGTGGTCCCACCTGGGGCTCCCCGATTTGTTAACCCCCCTGGGCTCGGCCGTGCCCCCGCTCCTGGTGCCTCGGGAGGTGAGGGGAGGTCCGGAGTGGGACCTGGGCTGGATTGGGGTGCAGGGACAGCCGAGTGTGGGATCCCGGAATGTTTGGGGTCGGAAGGAACCTTAAATCCCATCCCATTCCCCCTCCGCGGGCAGGGACACTTCCACTGTCCCAGGCCAGGCTGGTTGGGCTTGGGGCAGCCTGGGACAGTGGAAGTGTCCCAGGAAGTGTCCCAGGAAGCGTCCCACTGTCCCGCTGTCCCAGGCTGCCCCAAGCCCATCCAACCTGGCCTGGGACACTTCCAGGGATCCAGGAGCATTTCTGGGCATCCTCTTCCTGTGTCTCACCGCCCACACAGAGCAGATTTTCTTCCCATGATTTAACCTAAACCTCCCAATCCACGATCCTGTGATTGCCCTAGGGATCTGCAGGATCAGCACTGCCCGGAGCTGTCCTTTCCCAGCTCTCCTCTTGCACAGCAGCTTTTTTCCAGGTGCAGCAGAGTTTTCCTGCGCTTTCCGTTTTCCTGCGCTTTCCATGGAGCTGCAGCGCAGTTTCCATCCACGAGAGGCCACTTCGCTCTCGCGTTTGCTCCTGCGGCGCCAGGGAAGGGCTGGGGACAGGGACCTGCCGGGGACAGCCCGTCCCTGCCCCGGCCTGGATGTCTCTCCCCCATCGTGGATGGTTCTGCTTCCCTGCCCAGCTCCTCCCCAGTTTTTCCTCGCTGCTTCTTGCCAGGAAGAAAGGAATTGGTAAGAAGCTTCACTGGAGTTTTTATTGCGATTTTTTTCCCCCTGCCAATTCCTTTGGGCAGCTGAGCGCCAGGTGGGAGCAGGGAGCCCTGGGGTGCATCCCACCCCCCGCCAGTGCCCAAACCCAGTGCCTCCCTCCATGGGAAAACCTCACCTCGGAACCCCGGAGTGGTTTGGGTCAGAAGGGACCTTAAATCTCATCCCATTCCTTGGGGCAGGGACCTTCCCCTCCACACTTCCAGAGGCACCGGGACACGATCCTGGGCGGTGTCCTCCAGGGTGACCCCGCGGAGGGGTTGGAGCAGATCCCAGAGCCGCTGCGGTCCCTTCCGAGCTGTCCCATTCCGTGATTCCTGCTGTGCCCTGCTGGATAACCCCCGGGAGGGACGGAGGGAGGGCAGCCACCCCTTCAGGCCCACAAGGGACATGGCTTTGTGCCCAAGGGGTGCCCAGGGGAAAAGGAGGGGACAGGAAATCGGAGTGGGGACACTTCCAAGGCTCGGGGAAGTTCCCGCTGGACACGAGGGGACTTCTTCCCCGGGCGGTGCCCGAGCCCTGGACAGAGAGCAGAGTGGGGTGGGGACATTGCAGAGCCCTCTGGGGACAATCCTGTGCCCGGGGATGGCCCCGCTGGAGCAGGGAGGTGGCACCAGCTGAGCCCTGGTCCCTTCCAGCCTGACCCTCCCCGGGATGCTGTGGATCCGCCGGGGAGCAGAGCGAGGCTGGGCTGGTCCCAGCAGGGTCAGACAGCAGCATCCCCACCCTCCCGGCTCCTCCTCCTCCCCTGAGCTCATCAATTATCCCAAACTCGCCCGTTTCCCACCGCAGTGCCGTGTCCATCCATCCCCCGATCCCCGGGAGGGGCACATGGGCACTGCGGCTGTCCCCCCCCCTCCCGTCAGGGTTGATGGCATTTCATTCCGTCCCTGCCGCTGCCAGCGGCTCCCGCCAGCCCTGCACTTTAGCTCCATTAAATCTCCTGGCTCAGCCCTGCCTGGGCTGGTTTTTAATGGAACGTTCTCTGCCTGCCTTGGTTCGCGTCCAGCGCTGCGGGGAAGGCTGCAAGTGGCACTGGCTGGGCTGGGGACAGCGCCGGGGACAGCGCCGGGGACAGGGAGCCGCCCTCAGCAGGGCTGGAGGAGGGGACCGAGGGGAAAGTCCTGGGGAAAATGGGAACAGGTGCCAGGTCCGGATGGAGCTTGAAAGGTTTCCCAAAAAAGCTGTGGCTGCCCCTGGAGCCCTGGAAGTGTCCCAGGCCAGGCTGGAGCACCCCAGGACATTGGGATGGATGATCCTTAGGGTCTTTTCCGACCCAAACCATTCCCTGATTCCATGAGGACAAGCGAGGGGATTTCATTCTGCTCCGGGGGCTCTTCCCTCGGGTCCCGCGGTGCTGGAGCCCCTCTGGCACAGCAGGTTGGTGTCCCTGCTGATCCCAAATCCACGCCCAGCACTGGGATTGGGCTCATTTTGAAGCATCTCCCTGGCTCGGGCAGGATTTTGGGAGGAGGGGAAGGGACAGGGGTGCTGCTCCTCTGTCCTGGAGCGGCTGCCATCCCTCAGACCACTCCAACTGGGAGAAAACCAGTTCAGGAAGGACCAGCTGGGCTTTAAACTGGTTTTTGGCTGGGGTGGAGCAGGATTTCAGAGGGATGGGAGCTAGTTTCTGTGCGGGGCCCAGCAGACAGCCTGGTTTGGCCACACTTGCTATAGAAAGCATAAATAGAATTAATGTCTGTGCCCTGCCAGCCTTCCCTGGGAGCAGCACCCGGGAGGGATGCTCTGCCCCTTCCCGTGGAGAATTCCAGGGCACTGCTGGTTTCCAGAGTGGGTTTGATTGCCTGAATTACAAAGCCAGAGGAGAGAGGGAGTTGCTTGCAGCCGATCCTGCCTGACTGGACTGGGAGCAAGCCCTGGGCAAGGCTCTGGTCCTGGGCTGAGCTTTGATTCGAGCTCAGCAAGGACTCCTTTGCTTCCCTTCCCTCCTCCCCATCAAAGCCTCTGATTCAAACCTCTGCCTCTGGCCCACGCTGGAATATTTTCCTTTCGTTTTTTCCCTTATTGAACAGGATGGGATCGCTCCCAGGCCCAAGGGCTCTGCAGGAGAGGATTTTATTTCCAATCTCAGGATGGTTTGGGATGGAAGGGCTTTTAGGATCACCCCATTCCCATCTCCCACTGTCCCAGGGCCTGGCCTTGGACACTTCCAGGGATGAGGCAGCCACAGTTTATCAGGGAAACCTCTCCCAGTGCCTCTCCACCCTCACCTAAAGCCCTTTTAGCCCCGGAAAATTGGGGAGAAGATGCGGAATCCCTCCTTGGGGCAGGAGCAGAGCAGCGGCTGCAATCAGCTCACCCAGCCCAGCTCTTCCTGCCCAAAGCCCTCCCTCGGCAGAGCCAGCGTGGGGTCAGGGCTGTCCCCAGCCCCGGGGCTGAATGGTGGCACTGTCCCGCTGTCCCTGCCCGGGCACGGGGGCACGGGCGGGGTGAGGCCGCTGCGCTCCCGGCCCCGGGAATGGCTCTCCAGCCGGGATTATGTGTCTGGACAAGCCCTCGGCAGCTGTTTTCCAGCTCTTGCCTAACAAAGAGCACTTTCATGGCTCGGGGAGCAGCGCGGGGCTGGGTTTTCAGCCCAGCTGGGAGCAGGGGGGCTCGGGAGTGCCCCTCGGGGTGGGTGGGCATCACCGCTGCCCCGGGCGCTGCTCGTCCCCGCGGGCAGGAAGGGCTCTGTGCCCGGGCACTGCGGGCATTCCCTTCCCTGACAGCATTCCCAGCCTTTCTGCTGTCCCGGACCCTGCTCCAGCCTCCCTCCCGCTGCTCAGCCGAGCCTGCCTGGGCTGGGGAGTTCGGCTCCTCCCGCTGGGCTCCTCTGCTTCCCTTCCCTCCCCATCAAACCTCTGATTCTAACCTCTGCCCCACGCTGGAATATTTTCTCTTCGTGTTCTCCCTTATCGAACAGGATGGGATCAGTCCCAGGCCCGAGGGCTCTGCAGGAGAGGAGTTTATTCCCAGTCTCAGGATGGTTTGGGATGGACGGGGCTTTTAGGATCATCCTGTTCCCACTATCCCAGACTGCTCCGGGATGGACGGGGCTTTTAGGATCATCCCGTTCCCACTATCCCAGGCTTCTCCAGGCTTTTCCCCTCGCAGCTTCACCCTCCCTTCACCCCACTCCTCGTGCCCCTTTTCCCCCCTGCCCGTGCCCCTCTTCCCCCCTGCCCGTGCCCCTCTTCCCCCCTGCCCGTGCCCCTCTTCCCCACTCCCCGTGCCCCTCTTTCCCACTCCCCGTGCCCCTTTTCCCGGCTGGAGCAGCCCGGGAGAGCAGGATCGGAGCCAAGCTGGAGCGCCTGAGTCAGAGCGGCCCTGATGGAGAGGCCGGAGAGCACTTTGGCTAATTGCGAGGCTCTGCCAGGCTCTGCTTCCCTGACAGCTCCCGAGCTGCTGACACAAAGCCTGCAGGCTCCGGCACCGCCGGCTCCACTCCTTGGCTCCTGTCCCGCTCCCTGCGGCACACCGAGTGGCCCTGGGGGGGACTGGGGGGCCCTGCCAGGTGCTTTGTCCCTCGGCTGAGCGTTTGGGGCAGGTTTGGGGCCTGGCAGAGGGGAGGGGGCTTCCCCTGGGGAAGTTCTTCTCCACACCCCGGAGTGAGTTAGCAGAGGCGTTTTGGAGGGGAAGGGATCGGAGAATCACCGAGTGGGTTGGGCTGGAAGGGACTCTGAGAGGTCACCCGGTCCCACTGTCCTGCAGGGAGGTTTCCTCCGGATTTTTCCCTTTGTTGGCTTGTTAAAATTTGGATTCGGCTCTTTGTAGCGGATCCAGCAGAGATCCAGGGAAGGAGCGGGCTGCTCTCCATCCATCCATCCATCATCCATCCCTCCATCCATCCATCCATCCATCCATCCCTTCATCTATCCATCCATCCATCCATCCATCCATCCATCCATCCATCCATCCATCCATCCCTCCATCCATCCCTCCATCCATCCCTCCATCCATCCCTCCATCCCTCCATCCCTTTAACCCGGGTTAAACCTCCAGCTGGCCATTCCCTGCCTTTCCCTGAGCATTCCCAGCCTGCTGCACCCCTGCGGAGGGGATTGCCCCCCAAGCCCCTCTGTTCCCCGGCCCGGAGGTGCTCTCCTGCTCCTCTCTCCCTGCCCGGCCTGGCTGAGCCAGGAGTGGAGCTGGCAGTGAATGATTCCCGTGGCTTCGGTGCCCTCCCGGCTGTGCCGAGGAGCCCCAGCCCCTCGGGGACAGCACCCTGGGCGCTATCCCCATGGAACCAGGGACGGGCAGGGGCAGGAAGAGGTTAACCCGCTCCCCGCTCCGCGTGTGTGGAATTGCCAGCACAGATCCCGATCCCAGCGCTGCCTCCCCTCCGCCGGGATGAAATATCCCCTCTGAGTCACTCCCAGACTGACTTCCAGAGCGCAGAAATCTTTTCAAAGCTCCGTTTCAATGTCTTTTTTCCCCCCACCCCCCCTCTAATTTTTTTTTTTTTTTTTTTTTTTTTTTTTTTTTTTTTTTTTTTTTTTTTTCCCCACGCAGCAGCTGCAGGAAAGGTTTTTGGATAAAATTCCACACAAAAGCCTCCATCTCCCGGAGAGCCTGGGCCGATAAATCCTGCTCGGGGGATGGAACGGGGTTGGTGGGGGGAGTGTGAAACCGCGATTTGGGAGGGCTCCGTCCCTCCGTGCCCACCCCTGGGCATTCCAGCCCCGCCGGGAGAGGCTCCAGCTCCTTCCCGGGGGTTGCCAAGGGCCCTCGGAGGGGCTGTGAAAACCTCGGCTCCTCCGAGAAAAGGAGGGAGAAAGGGAAAAGCTGGATCCCTGCATGCCCTGAATCTTAATCCTCTCTCTTTCAGGTCGGGCCCGTGCTTTCCATCGGGGAAGCTTTGGGAGCCTTTGTGGCATCTGCCCGTGCCGGGGGTGGCTGTGCCCATCTGTCCCACAGCCCTGGGGACCCCCGGGGATGCCCCCGCGGGGCAGGGAGTGGCACTGGTGGGAACTGGGGCTGGATTTCCCACATTCCTGGAATTTCAGAGCTCGTGGCACAGGGAAATGAGTAGGATTTGCCCAGGGAATTGTCCGAGGCCAGGGTGGAGCACCCTGGGGCAGCAGAAGGAGTCCCTGGGAGGGAGGGGTGCAATGGGATCAGCTTTTGTGTCCCTTCGCCCCCAAACCATTCCGTGATTCCCCATTTCCCTCGGAGAAGGATCTGTGGAAGGACAGGGCCCGGCCCTCAGCTCCTTGGGGTAAATCTGAGCCAAATTTGGCGTTCCAGCCCTCTCAGGGACGGTGACATCCTCCAGATGTGCTCGGCATGAGAAATCCAACCCCAGCAAACAGCTGGGGACACACTGGGATAGCCCAGGGGCTGCTGGGGTGGGGTGGGAGCAGAGACTGGGGGTGCCCAGTTCCAGCTGGACAGAATTCCCAGAGCCCCTTGCGCAGAAAATGGGGTCCAAAATCCTCTGAGTTTGAACCAGAGGAAGGTTTTTGAATCAGGGGAAGGTTTTGGGTGTTCTATTCCAGATATTCCCCATGGCTCCCACACCGAACATTGGGACAACCCTGCAGTGAGGTGAGAGCAGCAACCAGGGACATCCGATTTCATCTGGACAGAATTCCCCGTGTCCCTTGTGCAGAAAATGGGGTCCAAAATCCTCTGGAAGTTAAACCAGGTGAGGTTTTGGGTGTTCTACTCCAGATATTCCCCATGACTCCCACACCAAACCCAAACATGGTGAGGTGAGAGCAGCGACTGGGGACATCCAATTGCATCTGGACAAAATTCCCCGTGTCCCTTGCGCAGAAAATCCTCAGGAGTTTGAACCAGGGGAAGGTTTTGGGTGTTCTAGTCCAGATATTCCCCATGACTCCCACACCTGGGACAGTCTCGCAGTGAGGTGAGAGCAGTGACTGGGGACATCCAATTTCATCTGGACAGAATTCCCCATGTCCCTTACATAGAAAATGGGGTCCAAAATCCTCTGAGTTTGAACCAGAGGAAGGTTTTTGATCCAGGGAAGGTTTTGGGTGTTCTATTCCAGATATTCCCCCTGGCTCCCACACCGAACATTGGGACAGCCCTGCTGTGGGGTGAGAGCAGCGACCGGGGACCTCCAATTTCATCTGGACAGAATTCCCCGTGTCCCTTACATACAAATGGGGTCCAAAATCCTCTGGAATTTAAACCAGGTAAGGTTTTGTACGTTGCCCTTGGAACATCCCTCATCCCACAGCTCCTTGCCCGCGATCCCCACTCCGAATCCTGCCCCACATCCCTGCCCCAGTGCCCGGGGCTCTCCCACAGCTCCTTATCCACGATTCCCACTCCAAATCCTGCCCCACATCCCTGCCCCAGTGCCCGGGGCTCTCCCCATCCCCAGCCGAGCCTCGGAGCTGGATTTTCCCCTGGCTGGGAGCGGCAGAAATGCTGTGGCTGCACTTTCCCTGCCCAGCTAATCCCATTTGTCTCCTCGCTGCTCCCGAGCGCCTTTTAAGGATTCCCAGCAATGCATCAGAGAAATCCATTTGCCGGCGCGAGGCGGCCAGGAGGGGAATTTTGATTTCCCAGTTATTAGCAGATGACAAGGTGAGGGAACCGGGGGAAGATTGATCGCCCAGCCAAGCATTTTTACTTTCCCAATTAATCCTGGCGTGATTGCAATCAATCCGGGAGCGGGAGGAGCGGGATGGGAGCGCTTCCCTCGGCTGCTGCCTGCCGGGGGGAATGGATGGAGACGTCTTTCGCAGGGAAAATCGCTCGGATGGCGTTCCTGGGAGGGAAAATGGATATTTTCCCCGCACGGGGAGCAGATTGGGGCCATCAATCCACATTAGGGAGGCTCCGTGGCCGCGCGGAATTCCGGCAGGAGGAATTCCATGGCTCTTTCGGGGCTGGGATGCGATGCTGGAGGATCGTTTGCCCTCAAGTTCACGCTGGGTTTTCCTTCTGTTCCATTCCCCTTTTCTCCCTTTTTTTTTTTTTCGGTTCAAAGATTCCTCGTGGTTCACCGAGTGCTTTTGTCCCCGAGCTGGGGTTAAGTTCTGAACCCTGCTGGAGGCTCAGGGCCACCAAAGGCGGCCCTAAAACAGCTCCGATCGGCAGGATTTGGGCCCAAAAATCCCAAAATCCCCGGGTGACCTCAGCCCTTCATCCCAACCATGCTGGATTCCTCCCGCCCTGTCATTACAGCCCAGAGCCCTCTGCGATTTGGGGTTTTCTCCCGGGAATTTGGGCACACTCAGCACAATTCCCTGTGCCCGGATCCTAATCCAACATTCCGGGAGATCAGCTGGAAGTTTTAACCCGGATTTTAACCCAATTCAAGGCCCAATTTGGGGAGGAAGACACCGAATTCTCGAATTTCTCCCTCCAGGGTGTGACAGATCCCCTTCATTTTTTGGGGGGAAAGTGTCCTCCTTAATTTTGTTTTTTGGGAGTGTCCTCCTTAATATTGGGGTTTTTTTTGGGAAAGTGTCCTCCTTAATTTTGTTTTTTGGGAGTGTCCTCCTTAATATTGGGGGTTTTTTTGGGAAAGTATCCTCCTTACTTTTGTTTTTTGGGAGTGTCCTTCTTAATTTTTTTTTTTTTTTTTTTTTTTTTTTTTTTTTTTTTGGGAAGGTGTCCTCCTCAATTTTTGTTTTTTTGGGAAAGTGTCCTCCTTAATTTTTTTGGGGGGGAAAGTGTCCTCCTTAATTTTGTTTTTTGGGAGTGTCCTCCTTAATTTTTTGGTGGGGAAAGTGCCCTTAATTTTTTTTTTTTTGGGAAAGGCCTTTTCAGGCCCGAGCTTTGTGTGTTTTTTCAGGCCCCATGGAGTGTCCCCTCTGGAAGCTGCCGTGGGGTTCACCCCCCACGTGTGGGGCCTGTCCCAGCCCTCAGCCCCGCTCCCCCCCCCGAGCCCTAATTAACAGATTTGCTAATTTGGGCATCATTATCCAGGCAGACCCGGAGCATCCCAGGGGCTGCTGGTTCCAGCTGCTCGCGGTGCCATCGAGAGGGTTTTTAACAAAAGGCGTTCGGCAGTGTCGGGAGCACCGCGAGGGATTGGACTTGGAAGGGAAGGAGGGGAAGGGGATGAGAAAAAATCACATTAAAAATCGTCTTGGGGATTATGGGATGGAGCAGGGAGGGAGACATTGGAATTAGGGATGGGGACACTGGAATCAGGGATGGGGACACTGGAATCAGGGATGGGGACATTGGAATTAGGGATGGGGACACTGGGAATTAGGGATGGGGACACCAGGATTAGGGATGGGGACACTGGAATTAGGGATGGGGACACTAGAAGTGGGGATGGGGACATTGGGAATTGGGGATGGGGACACTGGGAATCGGGGATGGGGACATTGGGGATCAGGGATGGGGACACTGGAATTAGGGATGGTGACACTGGAATTGGGGATGGGGACACTGGAATCAGGGATGGGGACACTGGAATTAGGGATGGGGACACTGGAATCAGGGATGGGGACATTGGAATCAGGGATGGGGACACTGGAATCAGGGATGGGGACACTGGAATCAGGGATGGGGACGCTGCTGTCACCTCTGGGATCACAGGATGGTTTTTGGGGTGGAAAGGCCTTAAGGATCATCTCATTCCAGGTTGTCCCAGGCCCACCCAGCCTGGCCATGGACACCCCCGGGGATGGGGCAGCCGCCACTCCTCTGGATGGCTTTTTTCCCATTTTTATCCAATTCCAAACCCCCCCAGACTGAGGGGTTTGTCCCCTGGTCACTGATATGGGGTTGGGATCCCCTCCCTGACAAACCCCTAAGGGATCACCAAAACCCTTTTCCCCTTCTCCCTTCTCCCTCTCCATTTTCCCCCCATTCCCTCCCCAAAAAACTCGGAATTCCCACCCGAAATCACTCCGAAGCGTGAGGAAGCAAACCCTGCCTCATTCCTTGCAGCTCTCCCAGGATATTTTGATTTTCCAGAGCCAGGCTGAGCTCCCAGAAGTTTTCCCGAGCCCCAGGTTCACCAGGAGGAGCCGAGACAAACCTCGCTGCTTTGCGTATTTTTGGGAGTCGCTGTTTATTTGTTTTGAGCACTGATTTGCTGAGGAATTCACCTCGGTTTTCCCACAGGAACAACCCTCGGCCTGTTTCTCCTCTTATCAGCACAAGGTTCTGCAATTCCCTGTGGGAATTGTCCCCAAAAGGGTGCCGGGGGTGATTTTCTTCTTTGGGAAAATCCTTCTCCTTGGGAAACCTCCGTGAGGAGAGTCGGGATGCTCACATTTCACCTCCACCAAAAAACCCCACGAGGCCGAGAAATGCCACTCCAAACCAGACCAGATTGGGGCAAAAAACATTAAAAAAAAAAAAGCTGTGAAATCCATTTTTCTCCTCACATCCCAGCTTTGAAAGCAGATGGTGGGGTGGGGCTAAAAAGGAGAGAACTCGCAAACACAAAATTGCCCAAATCCAGCGGAAATAATTCCTGCCCTCTCCTCCCCACGAGGTGCAGGAGCAGAGAATCCCTGCTGGTTCCTTCCACCTCGAGCCGAGCTCGTTCCTGGGATTTCCACTCCAGCAGCGCTCGAGGAATACAATAAAAATTAATAATTAAAACAGCGGGGGAAAAAAAAAAATCAGCTGAAATATTTTTAGCTTGGAGTTTCTACCAACAGCAGGAATGGAGTCGTGGAGCTCCTCCGTGAGGATCTGTGGGGCCTGGGCTTGGCTTTGATGGATGGAGTTTGCTCCTCGACCAAAAATCCAGGCTTTTGGGGGCAGTTTTTGGGGAAGAAAATGGGATGAGGTGGATTTTCTTCGTGTCCCTTCACGCTGAAACTCCTTGGGGTTTGCAGTGTGGGAGTCTGGAGGGTTTGGGGTTATTCCCTAGCAGAATTCCTGGGCTGCTTTTCTCTGAAAATGATGTCCCTGACAGGGGTTTTGTCCCTGAGGTGACAAACCCTGCCTGCCTTCCCTCGGGGCCGAGCTGGGAATTCCGATTTGCAGGAGAAATGGAAGCTTTGGGTGAAAAGAGATGCGGGAAAAGCTGTGGGGTCACGAGGAGAGCCCCAAATCTCTGTGGGAATGCCACAGTTAATGCAGAAAACGTGCAGGATCCAAACCCCACAGCAGCCGGGATCTCTGCAGGCAGGTTTATGGGATCTCTGCAGGCAGGTTTATGGGATCTCTGCAGGCAGATTTATGGGATCTCTGCTCCTGCAGATTTATGGGATCTCTGCTCCGTCCTCCTCAGGGCGCTGCTGGGACAGCCTTTGGAACACTCAGCAAGATCCATTCATTTCCAGAAATTAAATAAATGAGAGAAGGAGAGGAACAGGATCGTGATATCCACAGGGGCCAGCAGCGCGGTGTGCTCGGGATTTCGGGAATGAGGCATGGAGCCTCCCAGGGCAGGATGGCTCCGGATTTCGGGAATGAGGCACAGAGCCTCCCAGGGCAGGATGGCTCCGGATTTCGGGAATGAGGCACAGAGCCTCCCAGGGCAGGATGGCTCCGGATTTTGGGAATGAGGCACAGAGCCTCCCAGGGCAGGATGGCTCAGGATTTTGGGAATGAGGCACAGAGCCTCCCAGGGCAGGATGGCTCGGGATTTTGGGAATGAGCAGGATGGAGGCACAGAGCCTCCCAGGGCAGGATGGCTCAGGATTTTGGGATTTTGGGAATGGGGCACAGAACCTCCCAGGGCAGGATGGCTTGGGATTTTGGGAATGAACAGGATGGATGCACAGAGCCTCCCAGGGCAGGATGGCTCGGGATTTTGGGAATGAGGCACAGAGCCTCCCAGGGCAGGATGGCTCAGGATTTTGGGATTTTGGGAATGAGGCACAGAGCCTCCCAGGGCAGAGTGGCCCGGGATTTCGGGATTTTGGGATTGAGGCACAGAGCCTCCCAGGACAGGGTGGCTCAGGATTTCGGGAATGAGGACAGAGGCACAGAGCCTCCCAGGGCAGGGTGGCTCAGGATTTTGGGATTTTGCGATTGAGGCACAGAGCCTCCCAGGTCAGGGTGGCTCAGGATTTTGGGATTTTGCGATTGAGGCACAGAGCCTCCCAGGGCAGGGTGGCTCAGGATTTCGGGATTTTGGGATTGAGGCACAGAGCCTCCCAGGGCAGGATGCTCATCCTGGAGGAGGAGGACACACGTGTGACACATCCAGGAGGACACACACGTGTCACATCCTCGGCTGGCAGGTGGCACGGGGATCGGGAGCCCGGCCCGGCTCACACCGGGGCTTGTTCAGGGCCATCAGGGAACAGCCTCATCAAGCGCCTCTGGGGCCGGCTAATTTATGGAGGGCAGAAACAATATCCCTCCCCCGGCGCCACTTAACTTTTCATTTTATATCTGCCCTAATTGCTGGGGACATGTGGGAAAATCGCCCCGCGGCCCCCGGGGACGGCAGGGCACGAGGTCACAGCGCTGCGGGGACAGTCACCCCCGCGCCCTGGGAGTGTCCCAGGCCAGGCTGGACGGGGCTGGGACCCACCCGGGACAGGGAAAGGTGTCCCCGGAAGGTAGGGGGTGCCATGGGATGAGTTTTAAGGTCCTTTCCAACCCAAGCATTCCACGGTTCCGTCATTCCGTGGAAGGGCGTGAGGCTTTGCCACGGCCGGGGCACAGCCCTGAGCACCGCGTCCCGGTGACAGCGATGTCCCCGGCGCGGGTGACCCGCGGTGGCGCACCCGGGGGGTCCCTGCGGAGCAGGACCAACCCTGCCTCGGTTTCCCCGCCGGGAAAAACCGGGAGCATCCTTGGTGCCAACCTCGGGGGGGTGGAACCGGGGGTGTCCGGGAGGGAACCGCGGGGGTGCGACCCTCTTTGTGCGGGGTGGAGGGGGACAGGCCGGGCCGGGGCCGGGGCCAGCTGCCGCTGCCGGCTGCGGGCCCTACACCTTTAAAAGTCTCCTCACGTTGCGGCGCTGATTATCCATTAACCCGAGGCGAGCTCCCTTTCCTGGGGGCGGCGTTCGCGGCGGCTCCGCACCGAGCGCTGCCAGCAGGGCGGGCGGGCGGCCGCGCTGCCTTCCTCCCTCCCTCCCTTCCTCCCTTTCTCCCTCCCTCCTCTCCCCCTAACCCCCGCTCCCTCCTTATCAGCAATTCAGATTGCATGCAAATCTGCGCGCTTTCTTCCAGGGCCGCGGCAGCTAGCGCCGAGCGCTTCTCGGCGGCTCCGGGGAGCCACATCTCCTCCTCCTCCTCCTCCTCCTCCTCCTCCTCCTGGGATTTTCCTCCTTCTCCCCTCCCCTGCTCTCCCCTCCCCTCGCTGCCTCCCTCCCTCCCTCCCTCCCTCCTCTCTTTCTTTCCTCCTTTTCACCTCCTGGAACAAAAGTGGCCCTTTCGGCTGCGCCAGCGCTGCCTGCGAGCGGGGCCGCTTTGTCTGCGCGCACCGCCACCGGGGCACCGCCCCCGCCACCGGGGCACCGCCACCGCCACCGGGGCACCGCCACCGGGCCGCCACCGCCGCCGGGAGCATGGGGACAGCGCGGGCCGCCGGTGCCCGGGCAGTGCTGGCGCTGCTGGCGCTGGGACTGCGCCTGGGACTGGCACTGGCGACATGCCCCGAGCGGGAGCTGGAGCGCAGGGAGGAGGAGGCCAACGTGGTGCTCACGGGCACGGTGGAGGAGATCATGAACGTGGACCCGGTGCACCACACCTACTCCTGCAAGGTACGGCCGGCGGGGGGCTTTCTCCGCGCGGGGTTTGGGGGGAATTTGGGGTTTTTAGGCTGCGGGGTGGCTCGGGCCGGTCTGGCCGCGGGGGGATCTCTGGAGGTTGCTTTTTATGGGCATTTCCCCGCTCGGCGCGATGCGGAGCTGCCTCCCAACTTTGTGCCCGGCTGCCGGGAAGGTGCGGGAGCCTCTCGTGCCTCCCCCCGCGGCTCGCTGTTGACTTTAGCAGCATCTCGAGTTCCTGCAGCCCGAGCTATTGTTTAACCACCAACCTGGCCTGCGGCTATGGGGTTTTTTTATCTCCCCCCGAAGCCGAGAGACGCTGAAGTCCCGAGCAACCTGAAATCCCATCCGCCCGCTTGACAGAAAACGTGCCGGATGGCTTAACCCTTGCCGGGGCAGGAATCTCCTGCAAGGACACGCTCTTCCCTTGCCTTTTCCTCTCCTCCCGCTCCGCTCTTCCTCCCAAAACAATCCTGCGGCCGGTGCCGAGCAGGGCCGGGGGCGATGCTTCGGTGGGAGAGGGGACGGTGAACTTTCCCCCGCGGGGCTCTGGAGCATCCCCCGAGCGTGTCGCGGCCCCTGCCCGCCCAGCTGGTGCCCGGTGCCCGCTGCCGGCGCCCCCCGACCCATCTGCGGGTGAGATCGCAGCCCCTCCAGGCGAGAGCAGGCACCGTCTGTTTGCCGAGCGTCTGGCACATCCTGGGTGCTCGGGGAGAATTAATGAGCTGCTGCCAGCAGCCGCTGGCCTGTGGGGCACAGATGGATGTGGCCACCTGAGGCCGGCGCGAGGTTGCCACGGGAGGTGGCCCAGTGCTGCTGGGGATGAGGCGGAAATGCCCAGGTGGAAAATGAATCCCTTTCCTCGCACTGCGGACTCACAGCGAGGTGTCTGCCTGGCAGAAAATCATCCTGCAGCATCAGAGCAGGACGCTGGGCCAGGGACAGGCTGGGATGGGGAAAGCTGGGACTGGGGACAGCCTGGGATGGGGATAGCCTGGGATGGGGAAAGCTGGGATTGGGGACAATCTGGGATGGGGAAAACTGGGATGGGGAAAGCTGGGATTGGGGAAAGCTGGGATTGGGGAAAGCTGGGATGGGGACAGTCTGGGATGGGGACAGTCTGGGATGGGGACAGTCTGGGATGGGGAAAGCTGGGATTGGGGACAGTCTGGGATGGGGAAAGCTGGGATTGGGGACAGTCTGGGATGGGGAAAGCTGGGACTGGGGACAGTCTGGGATGGGGACAGTCTGGGATGGGGACAGTCTGGGCTGGGGACAAGCTGGGATGGGGAAAGCCATGATGGGGAACGCTGCCTGCTCAGCAGCTGTGCCTTCGCAAGGTGCAGCCCAGCCCCAGCTGGAGCAGCCAGGATGGGAACAGGGCTGCCCGTGGTGGCTTTTGATGAAGCACAGTTTGGGTTCCTTCAGTCGGGAAGGGAATCTGTGCTGCCTTCCCCTGAGCAGTGCCCGGGAGAACTTTGTGCTGCTCCCTGTGGAGTCTGGGATTTTGCTCCTGCCCATTCCTGGTCCCACAAGAGCAGGGAAAAGCCAGGATGAGCTCCGGGGACAGCACTGCAGCCTTGGAGTCCTGTCAAAGTGGAAGCAGGAAAGCTTTTTCTCCTGCCCATCCCATGGATCCCATCCCATCCCATGGATCCCATCCCATCCCATGGATCCCATCCCATCCGCGCTGTCAGCGCTGTTGGCTCTCCCAGTCACCTGTGACATTCAGGAATTTCCATAGGACGCTGCTTCCCACTCCCTTTCCCTGCCCATCAGCCAATCCTGTGGCGTTTTTAGTGGCATTTCATGGAAAAATTGGCAGGGAAAACAGCTTTGGAATGGGATTTGGGGCGTCCCGAGGACCTGGGAGCAGATAAATCTCCCCTCGCTGCAGTGACTTGGGGATGTGCAGCTTTGCAGCAGCTCTTGGCTTATTTCCCTTCTGAAGATCTCCCAAAATCTCGCAATTGTGTGCGTTTTGCTGCTGCTGGGTTGGCCGTCCCTGCAGTTTGTGTTTTTTTTTTACCAAGCACTTAAATTCCAGCAGCAATTTGGGATTAAACCTGACCCCTGGCTCCTGCCGTCCCTGCCCTGGCCCTGCGGAGCTGGGATAAATCCAGGATCTTGCTGCTGAGGAAATTCCTGCCCCAGTTCCTCCCTGGGAGCCGCTCCCCAGGCCCCGGGGCTGCCTCCAGACCCCGCGGTTATCTCCCGGCAGCTTCTCCCTTATCTGAGGAGGAAAGGCGAGGGCCCAGCGTGTGCGGGGAGTTCCCTGGAGCCCACACCCGAAATCCCCAGCGCTCCCGGAGCTGGGTGGTCCCGCAGGGCGCGTGGGGATCGCTGAATTCCTCGCCGGGGCATTGTTCTTCCCAGTTGGGCTCCGAACCCTCCCGGGCTGAGACTCAGATAAGCGCGAGGAGAAATGCGAAGTTAATGTTAGATAAACACCCCGAAATAGCTGCCAGCCATTCCTGCGCTGCCGGGGGAGCTGGGCGAGGAGGAACGGGCTGACAGAATTCCCCAAAAGTGCCTGCCGTGCTGCTTTCCCCAGGGATTTGGCACTCCTGACTCCTTCCCGAAGCTGCTGCTGCTGCTGGCATTGTCCCCTCCTGCTCCGAGTCCCCTCGAGTGCCTCGTTCGGGGCTGCTTAGGAAGGGAATTGCTATTTATAGGGCAGGTCCAGGTTCTGTGTGCGCTGGGGGAAGTGTGGGAGAGGATGTGGATCCTGCTCTGGACAATGGAGCTCATCTTTTGGGGATTTTTGTGGGGGTTGGGTTTTGGGGGATGCAGATCCTGCTCTGGACAATGGAGTTCATCTTTTGGGGATTTTGGGGGGAGTTGGGTTTGGGGGGATGCGGATCCTGCTCTGGACAATGGAGCTCATCTTTTGGGGATTTTGGGGGAGTTGGGTTTTGGGGGATGTGGATCGTGCCCTGGACAATGGAACTCATCTTTTGGGGATTTTTGTGGGGGGAGGTGGGATTTGGGGAATGTGGGTCCCGCTCTGGACAATGGAGTTCATCTTTTGGGGATTTTGGGGGAGGTGGGTTTTGGGGGATGTGGATCCTGCTCTGGACAATGGAGCTCATCTTTTGGGGATTTTGGGGGAGCTGCTGGGGGAGGTGGGCTTGGGGAAAGGCCAGGGAAAAGGCACGGGGAGGGACAAAAAAGGGGAAAGGGTTGGAAATAGAGCCGATTGTGGTTTTCATCCCCCAAAACTGCCAAAATTGAGTGGTGACCCCATTTAGTGCTTCCCATCCCGAGTGTCAGCTCCTCCAGAGGGGACTTCTCTCCAACTTCTCATCAGGCTTTACAAAACCAAGCCTTGGCATTTCCCGCAGCGCGTTCCTG
Organism: Acanthornis magna; assembly: GCA_036785705.1. NCBI lineage: Eukaryota > Metazoa > Chordata > Aves > Passeriformes > Acanthizidae > Acanthornis > Acanthornis magna. The sequence continues at coordinate 1,558,899 of JAWUZG010000286.1, forward strand.
GCAGGAATGTTCCTGTACAGGTGGTCCCCTTCCCTACTGTGGGATGACATGTTGGAAAATCCTTTTATTTCTGCGATTCAATTTTTAATTTTTTTTTTTTCTGCCCTTAAAACACACCCTTGCAAGGATCTGCCTGCGTAAAGTTGTCGCTGCTCTTCCCCGGAGCTGTAAAACCCCCAAAATCCAGTGTTTTCTGGTTTTTTTGGAAAAACAGAGTCCTCCAGGCCGGGGTCCTCCTTCAAGCAGGTCCCAGCCCAATTTTTTCCCCCTCTCCCTTCCTCTTCTCCCGCAGCCCTCGCTGCCGCCGGTGAGTCAGCGGTGACAAAGTCTTAATTGTGCGCGCTGATGAATGGGATGCCCTCCAGGTAATTGCCTGGGCTCCACATCCATTCATTACGGAGCAGGGTGGGGAGGAGGCCGCTGGACTCTGATGTTCTCAGGGAGCTGTGGCCTGGCTCGGCGCTGCCTGAGCGCGGCAGCCACGCCAATTAACGCCAATTACCATCTGCTGCAGAGCAGGGGGCGAATCCAGCTTTTTTTCCCAGCTTTTTTTTCCCAGCTTTTCCCCCCCCATACCCGAGCTGTGAAAATGCCCCACTCGCACCTTGCAGCGCCAGCCTCGGGCTGCGCTTTCTGCCCGCGGGAGGAGTTTTTTTTTCCCTTTTGTGTGCTTTGTGCGGCTGGGTTTGTGCCCCGGTTGGGGCTCGCCTCCTCCGGAGCCTGCCCCGGGGCTGCGGGAGCAGCAGCAGCACGAGGTGGGGCTGCGGGAAGTGTCTGGGCTTGACTGCGGGAGAGAGCAGCTCCGGCCCGGGGAGAGGCTGCGGGAGCGGCTGGGGAGCAGGAGGGGCTGTGGGTGGGATTGTGCCCCTCTCACCTGGGGAGCAGGAGGGGATTGTGCCCCCCATTCACACCTGGGGAGCAGGAGGGGATTGTGCCCCTCTCACCTGGGGAGCAGGAGGGGATTGTGCCCCTCTTACCTGGGGAGCAGGAGGGGATTGTGCCCCCCATTCACACCTGGGGAGCAGGAGGGGACTGTGCCCCTCTCACCTGGGGAGACAGTGCAGGATTGTGCCCCTCTCACCTGGGGAGCAGGAGGGGATGTGAGTGCAGGATTGTACCCCCAATTCACACCTGGGAAGACAGGAGGGGATTGTGCCCCCCATTCACACCTGGGGAGCAGGAGGGGCTGTGGGTGGGATTGTGCCCCCCCATTCACACCTGGGGAGCAGGAGGGGACTGTGCCCCTCTCACCTGGGGAGACAGTGCAGGATTGTGCCCCTCTCACCTGGGGAGCAGGAGGGGATTGTGCCCCTCTCACCTGGGGAGCAGGAGGGGCTGTGAGTGCAGGATTGTACCCCCAATTCACACCTGGGAAGACAGGAGGGGATTGTGCCCCTCTCACCTGGGGAGCAGGAGGGGTTGTGGGTGCAGGTTTGTGCCCCCCATTCACACCTGGGGAGCAGGAGGGGATTGTGCCCCTCTCACCTGGGGAGACAGTGCAGGATTGTGCCCATCTCACCTGGGGAGGCACTGCAGGATTGTGCCCCCCATTCACACCTGGGGAGCAGGAGGGGCTGTGATCAAAGGATTGTGCCCCTAATTCACACCTGGGGAGCAGGAGGGGACTGTGCCCCTCTCACCTGGGGAGCAGGAGGGGCTGTGGGTGCACGTCTGTGCCCCCCATTCACACCTGGGGAGCAGGACGGACTGTGAGTGCGGGACTGTGCCCCTCTCACCTGAGGAGGCAGTGCAGGATTGTGCCCCTCTCACCTGGGGAGGCAGGAGGGGGCTGTGCCCCTCTCACCTGGGGTTGTGAGTGCAGGACTGTGCCCTTCTCACCTGCGGAGACAGGAGGGGATTGTGCCCCCCATTCACACCTGGGGAGGCAGTGCAGGATTGTGCCCCCCATTCACACCTGGGATAGACAGGAGGGGGTTGTGCCCCCCATTCACACCTGGGGAGGCAGTGCAGGATTGTGCCACTCTCACCTGAGGAGGCAGAGGGGATTGTGCCCCTCTCACCTGGGGAGGCACTGCAGGATTGTGCCGCTCTCACCTGGGGAGAAGGAGGGGATTGTGCCCCTCTCACCTGGGGGGCAGAGGGGGTTGTGAGCGCAGGATTGTGCCCTTCTCACCTGGATTGTGCCCCCCAGTCACACCTGGGGAGCAGGAGGGCCTGTGCCCCTCTCACCTGGGGAGGCACTGCAGGATTGTGCCCCCCATTCACACCTGGGGGGCACGAGGCGGCTGTGAGTGCAGGATTTGCCCCTCACGCCTTCCCCCAGGCTCTCCTGGGCCGCAGGTGGCCTCGGGTGTCCCTGCTGTCCCTGTCCCCTCCCAGCGGCTCGGATTGGGGCTGTGCAGGGATGGACACATCCCTGCAGGAATTATTAGGAATTATCCCCGTGTTTAGGTGCTCTGGGCACCCCACGGGGGCCTGACCCCACTCCTGCTGGGGGATTCAGGCTTTAGGAATTATTAGGAATTATTAGGAATTATCCCCGTGTTTCGGTGCTGTGGGCACCCCACGGGGGCCTGACCCTGCTCCTGCTGGGGGATTCGGGCTGTGCAGGGATGGACACATCCCCGTGGGAATTATTAGGAATTATCCCCGTGTTTCGGTGCTGTGGGGTGGCTCAGCCCCACGAGGCCCTGACCCCATTCCTGCTGGGGGATTCAGGCTGTGCAGGGATGGACACATCCCGTATAGGAATTATTAGGAATTATCCCCGTGTTTGGGTGCTGTGGGCACCCCGCAGGGGCCTGACCCCACTCCTGCTGGGGAACTCAGGCTGTAGGAATTATTAGGAATTATTAGGAATTACTAGGAATTATCCCCGTGTTTGGGTGCTGTGGGCACCCCGCAGGGGCCTGACCCCACTCCTGCTGGGGAATTCAGGCTGTAGGAATTATTAGGAATTATTAGGAATTACTAGGAATTATCCCCGTGTTTGGGTGCTGTGGGCACCCCGCAGGAGCCTGACCCCATTCCTGCTGGGGGATTCGGGCTGTGCAGGGTGGGACATATCCCATATAGGAATTATCCCCGTGTTTCAGTGCTGTGGGGTGGCTCAGCCCCGCGGGCCCTGACCCCACTCCTGCTGGGGACAGTCGGCTGTGGGACACGTGAGGAACAGGCTCTCCACAGGCTCTCCACGCCTGGGAGCAGCCGAGGCATGTGCGGCTCCCGGCGGAGCTGTCACGGCCCTGTTCGCACCTGGGCTGCAGCCGCGGCTCAGGTATGCAGGGGAGCAGGGGAGTGTGCAGTAAATTACCCCATAAATTGGGGTGATTTATTGCTTTTCGCACGGCTGGGCTGCCTGCGAGCTCCGACCCCCGAGCCCGCGGTCCTGCTCCAAATATTTCACCTGGAGGAGAAGGTGTGAGAGAAACAGGAGGGCGTGAGGGAGAAATAAACTCCTAAACTCGGTTCTTACCCTCGATTTGTGCCCGCGGGGCGCAGGCAGTGCGGGATGGATTCCCTTTTCCTGCTCGGCAGGTGAGGCTGGCGCTGCAGGAGGCTCTGTCCCTGGCCTGTGGCTCCCAGGGCAGCAGGAATGACCCCATTCCCATGTCCCCTCCTGCCAGGGACACCGCGGAGGAGCTTGCCTGTGGTGTTTCCATGTGTGACATTTTCAGCTCTGCTTTTGTTTTTCCGAGATTCCGGGGCCCTGTCGGAGCCACCAGTCCTTGTCAGGGCCACCAATTCCTGTCCCCCGCCCCATCCTGCCTCCTCCTGGCCCAGTTTGGAGCCTCCCGTGCCACTCTCAGAGCCTCCCCTGTGGATGAGCGCTGCTCTCCCGAGCTCTGCAGCCTTTCCCGGTGGGATTTCCACCCCTTTCATGTTCCTTTCAAAGTTTTCCCTCATCCAGCAGCGTTTTCCTCTCCCCTTGCGCTGAGGTTTCCGTGCCAAGCAGGGTCTCTCGGGGAGGGCTGTGGCGGGGGGGGCTCTGTGGGCTTCGCTCTCTGTCGCCCACGCGTTTTGTGCTTTTGGGGTTCCTGGAATGGCTCTGCTGGAGGGTTCTGCCACCCCTGGAGTGCTTGGGACAGCACAAGGAGAAATTAGGGAGCCCAGGGAGGGAAGGAGGAGCACAGAGAGGGAAAATTAGGGAGCCCAGAGAGGGAAAGAGGAGCCCATGGTGGGAAAACAGGAGCCCAGGAAGTGCCAACGACCTCCTGACCTCTCTCCTCCCCTGCCAGGTGCGGGTCTGGCGCTACCTGAAGGGCAAGGACATCGTCACGCACGAGATCCTCCTGGACGGGGGCAACAAGGTGGTGATCGGCGGCTTCGGGGACCCCCTGATCTGTGACAACCAGGTGGCCACAGGGGACACGCGCATCTTCTTTGTGAACCCGGCCCCGCAGGCGCTGTGGCCCGCGCACCGCAACGAGCTCATGCTGAACTCCAGCCTGATGCGCATCACGCTGCGCAACCTGGAGGAGGTGGAGCACTGCGTGCAAGGTGAGCCTTCCTGGGGTTGCGGCCTGTCCCGGGATTGCTGCTTCTGAAGGGATTGCCGCTTCTCCCGGGGTTGTGGCCTGTCCCGGGGCTGCGGCCTGTCCCAGGATTGAGGCCTGTCCCGGGGTTGCTGCGTCTCCCAGGATTGCCACCTGTCCTGGGATTGCTGCTTCTGAAGGGATCGCGGCCTGTCCTGGAATTGCTGCTTCTGAAGGGATTGCCGCATCTCCCGCCATTGGGGCCTGTCCCGGGACTGGGGCCTGTCCCGGGACTGGGGCCTGTCCCGGGACTGGGGCCTGTCCTGGGATTGGGGCCTGTCCCGGGATTGGGGCCTGTCCCGGGATTTCCGCATCTCCCAGGATTATGGCCTGTCCCAGGATTGCTGCTTCTGAAGGGATTGCGGCCTGTGCTGGGGCTGTGGCCTGTCACAGGATTGCCGCGTCTCCTGGGATCGCGGCCTGTCCCACAATCATGGCCTGTCCCGCGATTGCTTCTTCTAAAGGGATTGCGGCCTGCCCCAGGATTGCGGCCTGTCCTGGGATTACCGCGTCTTCTGGGATTGCGGCCTGTCCCAGGATTGCTGCTTCTGAAGGGATCGGGGCCTGTCCCGGGATCGGGGCCTGTCCCAGGATTCCTGCAGCCAGGGCTTGGTGGGGATAGGTGGTGGAGGGGCCGTCCTGCGGTTCGATGTGTGTTCGGGGTTGGGTATGCTGACTCTGGGTGCTGGCGCTGCTTTTGGGGTCAGGGATTGACGGGCAGGCGATTTAGGATCATCCTGCAGTTCTGTGTGTGTTTAGGGTGGATCACTCTGCTCTGTGGGTTCCGTCACAGACGTTGCAGTCAGTGGGTGATGGGCGGGGGATTTATGATTATCCTGCAGTTCTTGTGTGTTTGGGGTTGGGCAGGTGGGGCTGGGGGTGCTGGCGCCACAGACTTTGGGGTCAGGGGTTCATGGCAGGTGATTTTAGGATTATCCTGTAGTTCTCTGTGTGTTTAGGATGGATCACATTGGGCTGTGAGCTTCCATCACAGACTTTGGGGTCAGGGGTTCATGGGCAGGAGATTTAGGATCATCCAATGCTTCTCTGTGTCTTTGGGGTTGGTCACACTTGGCTGTGGGTGCTGGCGCTGATTTTGGGGTCAGGGATCGCTGGGCAGGTGATTTCGGCCCATCCGTTTGGTTTTATGTGTGTTTAGGGTGGGTCACGCTGGGCCGTGAGCTCCCGTCACAGACTTTGGGGTCAGTGGGCAGGTGATTGAGGATGATCCTTTTAGTGTTATGTGTGTTTGGGGGACATGGAGCCCCCAAAGGGATCACTGAACCCCCAAAGGAATCACGGAGCCCCCAAAGGGGATGTGGAGACCCCAAAGGGGACATGGAGCCCTCAAAGGGATCGTGGAGCCCCCAGAGGGATTGTGGAGCCCCCAGAGGGATTGTGGAGCCCCCAGAGGGATTGTGGAGCCCCCAGAGGGATTGTGGAGCCTCCAGAGGGGACATGGAGCCCCCAAAGGGAGTGTGGAAACCCCAAAGGGATCGTGGAGCCCCCAAAGGGATCACGGAGCCTCCAAAGGGATCGCGGACCCTCTAAAGGGATTGTGGAGTTCCCAAAGGGATGGTGGAGACCCCAAAGAGATTGCAGAGCCCCCAAAGGGATCGCGGAGCCCCCAGAGCATTTGCTGAGCGTGTCCCGAGAGCAGATGAGTGACCAGGGCCCGGAATTCTGCAGGAATGCAGGAATTCTGCACAGACACCAAATAAACACCAGCGCCGGCTCCTCCCCGCCCTGGACCCGCAGCAGGGAGGCCATAACCCTTTCTCCAGCTGGGAATGCTGACAGGAGGAATGACCCCGCTCCGGGCCGGGGTTGGGTCAGCGACACCAGAGAGGGTGACCCGAGCGGGATTTGGGAGAGGGAGGGAGAGCACGGGGTAAAAAATGGGATAGAAATATAAAATAGCTGTAAAAATATGGATATAAAATTCCGTAATATCCACGGAAAGTGCCGGTCCTGCTCCTTCCCAGCTCTGAGGGAGGTGAGGGTGAGTGGGGTTTTTTTGGGTTAAACCTGAGCAGATTTAGGGGAGATTTCTCCCCTCGCCGGTGGCTGTGGGGTTTAATGGGCACATCCCGCTGAGAGCTGGGGCGTTCCCGTTTGGGATGGAGGATGAAGGAGGAGGGAAAATCGTGTGGAGACCCTGGAGCAGCCTCCCAGGAGCTGCAGGATCCCACAAGGACAGGGATTCGTCACCGGGAACTGCAGCGGCAGGACAGGGGAATGGGTTCAGGCGGAAAGAGGGGAAATTCAGGTTGGATTTTCGGAGGAAATCCAGGCCATTCCATGGATTCCCCATCCCTGGGAGTGCCCGAGGCCAGGATGGGACAGCGGGAGGTGTCCCTGCCCATGGAATGAGGTGATCCTGAGGGATTTTAATTCCAAATCCACAGGGATAAAAAGGATTTCTCCTCATTCCCTGCTCCTCAGCCTTCCCTCATGCCGGTGCCAGCTGGGGATTGCTCCTGGCGCTTCTGGGATCATTTCCTGCAGGGTTTGTCCCTTTCACTCAGCAATTCCGCCTTCCCCAGGATGCTGTGGGGATGGGAAAGGGCTGGAAAAGCACCTGGACAGGTGTGTTGGTGATTTCCCTGAGCTGCGGATGGGATTTTTGATTTCGGCAGCTGTCCCACCCATTTTTGGGTCCATATTCCGTGGATTTCCCGCTCTTCCCACACCTCGTTCTTGTCGTGTGAGTTCCCTCCCGAAGCTCAGCCCTCCCAGCACACCTGGCTGCTGGAAAACCGAGCCCAGCCGGGTCAGGGGAGCTGCTCCTGCCGCCCTGGGAACCATTCCCGAGCTCCAGGCTGGGAATTCAGCTCCAGGACTCCTTTCCCATCGGCTCCTCGCAGGAGGCTTCAAAGCAGAGCTGCCCAGGCCCCGCTGCACTCTGAGTTTCCAAACAAACCTCGGAGGGCTTTTTGCAGAAGGAATTGGAGGAATGGAGGCAGCTGAGTGGAAAAACACGAATGTTTGGAGTTATCCTCGTGTCCTGGTGCTTGGACAAATCCCAGACATCCGGATCGTGTCCGAGAGGGGAGTTTAGCCCAGGGCTGGTTTGGGACACCAGGAGCAGCTCTGGGGCTGATTTGGGACAGGAGGAGGAGCTCTGGGACATGAGAAGCAGTTTTGGGGCTGATTTGGGACACGAGAATCAGTTTTGGGGCTGATTTGGGACACCAGGAGCAGCTCTGGGGTGATTTGGGACACCAGGAGCAGCTCTGGGACTTGCTGAGGACACTGTGGGGTCTTGGGGCATGGCTGTGACCACAGCTCAGGAAAAAAATTCACTTTTTTTTGGAACTGCAGCCAAAGTCCAGGGCCCTGATCTGATCCCCATCCTGTGCAAGAGCTGCACCTTCCCCACTGCCTTCCCCCCAGTTTTCCCCCAGTTTTCCCCCAGTTTTCCCCCAGTTTTCCCCCAGTTTTCCCCCAGTTTTCCCCCAGTTTTCCCCCAGTTTTCCCCCAGTTTTCCCCCAGTTTTCCCCCAGTTTTCCCCCAGTTTTCCCCCAGTTTTCCCCCCAGTTTTCCCCCCAGTTTTCCCCCCAGTTTCTCCCAGTTTTCCCCCAGTTTCTCCCCCAGGTTTCCCCCCAGGTTTCCCCCCAGGTTTCCCCCCAGGTTTCCCCCCAGGTTTCCCCCCAGTTTTCCCCCCAGTTTTCCCCCCAGTTTCCCCCCAGTTTTCCCCCCAGTTTTCCCCCCAGTTTTCCGCAGCTGTGACAGCGTCGCCCTCTCAGTGACACCACTCCCCCCTTTTTGTCTGTCCCCTTTTTTCTGTCCCCTCTTTCTCTCCAGCCCTGAGTGGTTTTGTCCCTGCAGAGCTGATTTCCTTCCCAGACTCCTTCCCGAGGCTCCCGGGAATGCAGCGAGAGCTCCTCTCATCCCGGGAATCTCGGCAGGGCTTTGGGATCTTTGTGTGACCTTTGGGATCTTTGGGATCTTTGTGATCTTTGGGACCTTTGGGACCTTTGGGACCTTTGGGACCTTTGGGATCTTCGGGATCTTTGGGAGCTTTGGGATCTTTGGGAGCCTTGGGATCTTCGGGATCTTCGGGATCTTCGGGATCTTCGGGAGCTTTGGGAGCTTTGGGAGCTTTGGGAGTTTTGGGAGCTTTGGGATCTTTGGGAGTTTTGGGAGCTTTGGGATCTTCGGGAGCTTCGGGATCTTTGGGAGCAGTGGCTCGGGCTGCGCTCACTTCCCGTGCTCCTCTCTCCCTCCCCTGCAATTCCCGTGGATCCATCCCCGTGCTCCGGGGCAGGCAGGGAGGGGTTCATGTGTGGGTTTTTCCTCAAAAAAAAGTTTTTTTTCCCTTTCCTTCCCTCCTCTCTGGGCTCTGTTTTGAATCAGAGATAATGAGAGCAGCATCAACACCTCCGTCCCAGGAGGGGGAGAGAGTTCTCCAGCAGCTGGGAAATGTGGGGAGCGGGGGAGGAAGGAGCAGAGAGGGAAAATGCAGCTCCGGACAGCCCCGGGGCCCTTCCTGCCGCCTCAGCCGTGGGCTGGAGCTGCTTCCTCCCAGGGATGCTGTGGAAAATGCTCTGGGAAGAGCAGGGAGGTTCAGGGCTGGGTTTGAGTGCTGCAGGAGCTGCTCTGCCCCGTCCCTGTCCCTGTCCCCGTCCCTGTCCCCGTCCCTGTCCCCAGCAGGGAGTGCAGGACATGCTCCCCCAGCCCCAGGGTCCCTTCCCTCCCTCCCTGGCCCGGCAGAAATGCAAAGCATGCCCCGGGCTGGTGGCAGGAGCTGAGAGGCTCCATTTGTTTAGCAAATTCCTGCGGAATTTTAATCTGGAGTGGGAGGCTGCTGCTCTGGGAAGGCTCCACGGCCCTGCTCGGCACATCCTGCGGCACTTCCCTGGGCTCGGGGGCTGGAGTCCAGTTCCTCTCTGCCCAGCATCCCAGACTGCCCAGTTCCCTCTGCCCAGCATCCCAGACTGCCCAGTTCCCTCTGCCCAGCATCCCGGACTGCCCAGTTCCCTCTGCCCAGCATCCTGGACTGCCCAGTTCCCTCTACCCAGCATCCCAGACTGCCCAGTTCCTCTCTGCCTAGCATCCCAGACTGCCCAGTTCCCTCTGCCCAGCATCCCGGACTGCCCAGTTTCCCTGCCCAGTTTCCCTGCCCAGTTCCCTCAGCCCAGTTTCCCTGCCCAGTTTCCCTCTGCCCAGTTTCCCTCAGCCCAGTTTCCCTGCCCAGTTTCCCTCTGCCCAGTTTCTCTCTGCCCAGTTTCCCCCTGCCCAGTTCCTCTCTGCCCAGTTCCTCTCTGCCCAGTTCCTCTCTGCCCAGTTCCTCTCTGCCCAGTTTCTCTGCCCAGTTTCTCTGCCCAGTTTCTCTGCCCAGTTTCCCTGTGCCCAGTTTCCCTGCCCAGTTTCTCTGCCCAGTTTCTCTGCCCAGTTTCCCTCTGCCCAGTTTCCCTCTGCCCAGTTTCCCTCTGCCCAGTTTCCCTCTGCCCAGTTTCCCTGCCCAGTTTCCCTCTGCCCATTTCCTCTCTGCCCAGTTTCCCTGCCCAGTTTCTCTGCCCAGTTTCCCTGCCCAGTTTCCCTGCCCAGTTTCCCTGTGCCCAGTTTCCCTGTGCCCAGTTTCCCTGTGCCCAGTTTCCCTGTGCCCAGTTCCCCTCTGCCCAGTTTCCCTCTGCCCAGTTTCCCTCTGCCCAGTTCCCCTCAGCCCAGTTTCCCTGCCCAGTTTCCCTGCCCAGTTTCCCTCAGCCCAGTTTCCCTCAGCCCAGTTTCCCTCAGCCCAGTTTCCCTCTGCCCAGTTCCTCTCTGCCCAGTTCCTCTCTGCCCAGTTTCCCTGTGCCCAGTTTCCCTGTGCCCAGTTTCCCTGTGCCCAGTTTCCCTGCCCAGTTTCCCTCTGCCCACGATCCCCTCTCTTTTTTGGGATAAAGAATCCAGGTTCACACCGCTCCTCTCCCTCTGCCTGTTCCCATCGCGGTTTCTCTCCCTGGCGGTGGATGCTGTGCCATCCTGAGGGGCTGGAAGTGCCTTTTCCGTGGGATATTAGGCCGCCCTCGTTAGCGCAGCGATGTTAATTAGCCTGAGTGAGCTGCAGGCCTGGCTGGGCCTCGGCAGCTTTGATTTGTAGGGATCATTAATTAAAGTGAGGGCAGCAGGAAAAGGCTCGGGGAGCTTCTGCTGAGCTCTGCACTTCCAAGGGCCTCGCTTTTCCTTGGATATCTCATCCCTGCTCTGGGTTCTGTGCTCCCAAATTCCCCCAGACCTACAGGAATGGTTTGGGGTGGAATCAGGGAGAGAGGGAAGCGTGGAGGCTCTGGATTCCGTGGGATCCGGGAAGGGTTAGGGTCGGGAAGGACCTCGGACCACCTCTCTCCATCCCGGAGGTCACAGCCCAGCCCTGCCGCGGAGCCAGCCGGGCACGGAGCTGCTCCCCTGGGCTCTGCCGTGCCCCTTCCTGCCCCGAACCTTCGGGCAGCAGGCTCGGGCAGGGAGCCAGGGACGGCATTCCACACATTGCTGCGCAGGAAAAGCCCTGCCAGAGGGATTGGGGCGCGGGAGGGGCGGGAGAGGACTGTCCTGGGCACTCTGGGGTGGCACTGGGTCCTGTCCCTGGCGTGGGGACGGTGAGCTCGTGGTGCTGAGCATCCCAGGTGGAGCAGGACGCTGATTTTGGGGTGTTTGAGTGGGATTGATGAGGAAATCCAGCCTGGCCTTGGATGCTCCCGGGGTGGGGCAGCTCCTCTGGGATGAAGACAAGTGAAACGTAAGGAATTTGTTGCCAGCGGATGGTGTAAGAATTGGGAATACAAAGAGGGTGAAAGAGGATTAGGCAAATGCAGGATGGGTTCCTTTGGCAATCGGGGGAGTTCAGCCAATTCCGGTGGTGGAAATCCCCCAAAATCCTGATTTCCTGCCGTGGGATGGCACAGGCTGCCTCAGCCCTCACTCAGCTCTGGCATTTTTCCATGGAACATCCGCTCCCAGCCCCTCCAGCAGGATGGCAACCCGGGAATTGTCACCCCTGGGGCTCTCACTGCCCCCTGCCCCAGAGGGGACACGGATCTGTCACAGTGGCGCAGGGGGCGAGCTGGCAGCGGTGGCACCTGGGCACAGGGGAAATTCCGAAATTTCTGAAATTGGATCCAAGGCCCCAGTCGCTGTTTTTTCCCTCAGGGGAGGCTGCGGCCTGGCCTGTGGGGGCACGTTGGGTGCTGGGAGCAGGGCGGGCACGGGGCTGGGCATGGGGCTGGGCACAGCCCTTCCTGCCAGAACCTGCCCGAGGCTGCTCCTCTTCCTCCAGCCCCTTCCTGGTTTGTTATCCTTCCCGGTCTGTATTCCCAGTCCCTTCCCAATCTGTATTCCCAGTTCCTTCCCAGTCTGTTTTCCTTCCCAGTCTATTCCCAGTCCCTTCCCAGTCTGTTTTCTTCCCAGTCTATTCCCAGTCCCTTCCCAGTCTGTTTTCTTCCCAGTCTATTCCCAGTCCCTTCCTGGCCTATTTCCCTTCCCAGTCTGTATTCCCAGTCCCTTCCCAGTCTGTATTCCCAGTCCCTTCCTGGCCTATTTCCCTTCCCAGTCTGTATTCCCAGTCCCTTCCCAGTCTGTATTCCCAGTCCCTTCCCAGCCTGTTTTCCTTCCTGGTCTGTATTCCCAGTCCCTTCCCGGTCTGTTTTCCCAGTCCCTTCCTGAGCACAGAAAGGACGGATCCGTGTCACACCGAGCTGCTGGAAGTGCTTTGCACCCCAGCTGGAAAAATTCAGGGACCCTTAAAAGGGCAGGGAAGACACAGCTCCTTCCTGAACCTTTCCCCTTTCCCTTCCCCAGCCTTTCCCTTCCCAAGCCTTTCCCCCATTCCCTTCCCAATCCTTTCCACTTTCCCTTCCCAATCCTTTCCACTTTCCCTTCCCAATCCTTTCCACTTTCCCTTCCCAATCCTTTCCCCTTTCCCTTCCCCAGCCTTTCCCTTCCCAATCCTTTCCCCTTTCCCTTCCCAATCCTTTCCCCTTTCCCTTCCCCAGCCTTTCCCCCTTTCCCAATCCTTTCCCTTCCCAATCCTTTCCCTTCCCAATCCTTTCCCTTCCCAATCCTTTCCCCTTTCCCTTCCCAATCCTTTCCCCTTTCCCTTCCCCAGCCTTTCCCCCTTTCCCAATCCTTTCCCTTCCCAATCCTTTCCCTTCCCAATCCTTTCCCCTTTCCCTTCCCAATCCTTTCCCTTCCCCAGCCTTTCCCCTTTCCCTTCCCAATCCTTTCCCTTCCCAATCCTTTCCCCTTTTCCCTTCCCAATCCTTTCCCCTTTCCCTTCCCGAGCCTTTCCCCCTTTCCCGAGTTTCCATAACCTGTCCTGGCACGTGCCCTGCTCAGGTGGATCCTGCCCTGCCAGCCTGGAATGCCAGCAATGCACCCCTGGGGCAGCCTCCCCGTGGGACGGTGCCAGCAGCGCTTCCCCGCCTCTTCCAGGGAATGTGGGCAATGCCAGAGCTCGCCCAGGGATGCCAGGGGAAAGCTGGGGAGGCGCCCCTGGTGCCACTTCCAGGGAATTCGGGAAATTTCAAGGGGTGTGAGGGAAAAATTGGGGAGGTGCTATTGCTGCTTCTTGCAGGGAATTTGGGGAATTTAAAGGGATATGAGGGAAAATCAGGGAAGTGCCACTGGTGCCTCTTCCAGGGAATTTGGGCAATTTCAGGGGATGTAAAGAAAAATTGGGAGGCACCACTGGTGCCTCTTCCAGGGAATTTGGGCAATTTCAAGGGGTGTGAGGGAAAATCAGGGAGGTGCTACTGGTGCCTCTTCCAGGGAATTTGGGAAATTTCAAGGGGTGTGAGGGAAAAATTGGGGAGGTGCTATTGCTGCCTCTTGCAGGGAATTTGGGGAATTTAAAGGGATATGAGGGAAAATCAGGGAAGTGCCACTGGTGCCTCTTCCAGGGAATTTGGGCAATTTCAGGGGATATAAAGAAAAATTGGGGAGGTGCTACTGCTGCCTCTTGCAGGGAATTCGGGCAATTTCAGGGGATGTAAAGAAAAATTGGGGAGGCACCACTGGTGCCACTTCCAGGGAATGTGGGAAAATTCAAGGGGTGTGAGGGAAAATTGGGGAGGTGGTACTGGTGCCACTTCCAGGGAATTTGGGCAATTTCAGGGAATGTAAAGAAAAATTGGGGAGGTGCTATTGCTGCCTCTTGCAGGGAATTTGGGGAATTTAAAGGGATATGAGGGAAAATCAGGGAAGTGCCACTGGTGCCTCTTCCAGGGAATTTGGGCAATTTCAGGGGATATAAAGAAAAATTGGGGAGGTGCTACTGGTGCCTCTTCCAGGGAATTTGGGCAATTTCAAGGGGTGTGAGGGAAAATTGGGGAGGTGCTACTGGTGCCTCTTGCAGGGAATTCGGGCAATTTCAGGGGATGTAAAGAAAAATTGGGGAGGTGCTATTGCTGCCTCTTGCAGGGAATTTGGGAAATTTGGAGGGATATGAGGGAAAATCAGGGAGGTGCCACTGGTGCCTCTTCCAGGGAATTTGGGCAATTTCAGGGGATATAAAGAAAAATTGGGGAGGTGCTACTGGTGCCTCTTCCAGGGAATTTGGGAAATTTCAAGGGGTGTGAGGGAAAAATTGGGGAGGTGCTATTGCTGCCTCTTGCAGGGAATTTGGGGAATTTAAAGGGATATGAGGGAAAATCAGGGAAGTGCCACTGGTGCCTCTTCCAGGGAATTTGGGCAATTTCAGGGGATATAAAGAAAAATTGGGGAGGTGCTACTGGTGCCTCTTGCAGGGAATTCGGGCAATTTCAAGGGGTGTGAGGGAAAATTTGGGGAGGTGCCATTGCTGCCTCTTGCAGGGAATTTGGGCAATTTCAGGGGATATAAAGAAAAATTGGGGAGGTGCTACTGGTACCTCTTGCAGGGAATTTGGACAATTTGAAGGGATGTGAGGGAAAATCAGGGAGGTGCCACTGGTGCCTCTTGCAGGGAATTCGGGCAATTTCAGGGGATGTAAAGAAAAATTGGGGAGGTGCTATTGCTGCCTCTTGTAGGGAATTTGGGGAATTTAAAGGGATATGAGGGAAAATCAGGGAAGTGCCACTGGTGCCTCTTCCAGGGAATTTGGGCAATTTCGGGGGATATAAAGAAAAATTGGGGAGGTGCTACTGCTGCCACTTCCAGGGAATTTGGGCAATGCCAGAGCTTGCTCAGGGATGTGAGTGGGATATTGGGGAGGCACCTGCCTTGCCCAGAGCAGCGTTTTTAGGCTGGTTTTCCCCAGAATTCTGGATTTTGGGCTCTGCTGCTGTGCTGGGAGTGGAAAAACAGCTGCCCTGTAGTTTTTCCACGGAGCCCATGCAGCCTGGCCCTCCATGGCAATGGAATTCTTTCCCACTTTATCTCCCGGATGTGTCCCGTGGCGAGGTTTGTTTGGTGTTTTTATCTCCCGTGGCCCATCTTTGTTTTGGAGCCGCTCACTGGAACATCAAAGGCTGGATTTTCCCACCCGCTTGTTCGGGAAAAACGCAGGAGGCTGGGCTGGCTTTGGGTCCAGGGCTATTTTTTGGGTCCAGAATTGCTTTTTTGGGTCCAGGCTGTTTTTTGGGTCCAGATTGCTTTTGGGTCCCAGCTGATTTTTGGCTGTTTTTTGGTCCAGGGCTGTTTTTGGTCCTGAGTTCCTTTTTTGGTCCTGAGCTCCTTTTTTGGTCCAGGCTGTTTTTTGGGTCCAGATCTGCTTTTTAAATCCAGGCTGGTTTTTGGCGCAGAGCTGCTTTTTGGTGGATCCTCCACAGGTTCGGGTGCCCATTTCACTTCTCCAAGCACTGCGGGGCCTCAAGCCACATCCCAGGCCATGCTCAAAGGTCCTGGGCTAGATTTCAAACTGGGCATGGCAGAGAGAAAAAATCAGGAAATTGGGAAAAGGATTCCAAGTTCAGATCCTGGGGGATCCCTGAGGAATTCCTGAGCCCTGGATGTGTGTCCTGGTGTCAGACAGCTCCAGACCCTGCAGTGCCTCAGGCTCTGAGGCCACTGGCACCTGTGTGGCTCGGGACTGGCCAGAGCAGGTTCCGAGGGAATGGCTGGAGGAGATTCCTCGGGAATGGCCAGAGCAGGTTCCTCAGGAATGGCTGAAGGAGGTTCCTCGGGAATGGCCGGAGCAGGTTCTGAGGGAATGACCGGAGCAGGTTCTGAGGGAATGACCCAAACCAGTTCCTTGGGAATGACCGGAGCAGGTTCTGAGGGAATGACCAGAGCAGGTTCTTTGGGAATGGCTGGGGCAGGTTCCTCGGGAATGACCGGAGCAGGTTCTTTGGGAATGATCAGAGCAGGTTCTGAGGGAATGACCAGAGCAGGTTCTTTGGGAATGATCAGAGCAGGTTCTTTGTGAATGACCAGAGCAGGTTCTTTGTGAATGGCCGGGGCAGGTTCTTTGGGAATGACCAGAGCAGGTTCTTTGGGAATGGCTGGGACAGGTTCTTTGGAAATGACCCAAGCCGGTTCCTCAGGAATGACCGGAGCAGGTTCTTTGGGAATGATCAGAGCAGGTTCTGAGGGAATGACCAGAGCAGGTTCCTTGGGAATGAGCAGGGCAGGTTCTTTGGGAATGGCTGGAGCAGGTTCCTTGGGAATGAGCAGGGCAGGTTCTTTGGGAATGGCTGGAGCAGGTTCTTTGGGAATGACCCAAGCCAGTTCCTCGGGAATGACCGGGGCAGGTTTTTTGGGAATGACTGGGAGTTTTGAGTTTTGACCTGGATGGTGAGGGATGGATTTCAGACCTGACAGGGCACCACAGCACCAGGCAGCTCCAGCACCATCCTCTGTGGGATGGGATGGGATGGGATGGGATGCGATGCGATGCGATGGGATGGGCTCCCTCCAAGCTGGGCAGGTTTTCCATGAGGTTTTCCATGAGTTTTTCCAGCTGGAGCGGCTGCTGTTGTGAGCCTGGGGTTGCAGTGGGAAGCAGGACGCCCTGCTGGCAGCAGCTTCCTCGGGAAGCCTGGCAGGATGCTCGGCAGGAGCCGCCTCTGATGTGGCTCAGGGTGAACTTCCCAGGCTTGATCCATGTGGTTTTTCCTTTCAGATGAGCTCGGTTTTGCTCTCCCCGAGTATTCCGAGTTCCCATCCCCTGGGAAAGGAGCTGTCTCGCTTCCCTGTCCCGCCAGGAGCTCTGCTCTCCCGGTGCTTGGTTTGCAGAACGTCCCTCCCCTCTCCAGGGCAGCTCCAGCCCCGCTCCTATCCCAGGATTTATTTCCCAACAAACCTCAGGAGGGATTTCGGGGCTGGCACGGAGAGTCCAGGGACACATCCTGAGCCAGCCTGGGCTTTTCCAGCTGCCTTGGACAGACGGACCCAGGAACCTGCCATGCCTTCCAGGTTGTGCTCAGGGCAGGGGGAGAAGCAGGGAGAAGCTTCTCTGGCGCTGGGCTGGAGTGGGATGAAGCTTCTTGGGGAATCCGTCAGGGTTTCCTGGGCAAATTGATTTGGACACGACAGGATTCTTCCATTTGCACGTGGAAGTGATGGATCAAACCTGAGGGGATGCCTAGAGCGTCCCTGCCGAATTCCCTCGAGCTCTGCCTGCATCCCGAGCCTCCTCCAGCCTCCAGCGGATCCACTCCATGCTCCCGTGGCTCATGAGAACCGCGGAGCTCAGCGCTGCTGGCCGGGCCCCAGTTCCCAGGCACTGAGGCAATCTGAAAAATCCCAGCTGGAATTGTTTTTCCAGCCTGGCCGTTTCTCCCAGCCAGCTCCCGCTCGGGCTGCGGCCCTGGTCAGGCTCCAGGCCAGCTGCACTTGCACTTTCCTTGCCCAAGGGAGCCTTTTCCAGCCTCTGGAAGTGCCCAGCTCCCTCGAGGCTGCCAGGAGGCCTCGGGAGTGTCCTGTCCCACAGCTCTGCCGCGGCTCGGGGATTTTGGGGTCAGCACTGTGCTGGGAGGGGTACGGAGGGTGGGGCTCCCTCTGGATCCAGCCCGTCCATCCCATATCCTTTTCCATGGAGTTTTTGTCCCTCAGGCTGGGCTTTTCCAGCCTGGAAGAGGAGTGGAGGAACCCAAAGAAAAGGAAGAGGGGCTTTGTGAGGGTGCTGTGGATTATCCTCCTCCTCCTCCGGGAGCCTCCCGCTGGCCAGGGGCACTGGGAGCACTGGGAGCACTGGGAGCACGGGGCTCGGGTGTTTCCACAGCCCCGGAGGCAGGAGCAGGGTGTGATCCGCGTTCCTCCATCCCCAGGGGGAGGCTGTGGGATGTTCCAGCCCCTCCGGGCGTGGGAACCCTTTGCAGAGGCGCTGGAATCGGTCCCGGGGCAGGCACCGGGCAGAGGGAAGCAGCGGAGAGGGCTGGAGCTGCTGCCCCGGGGACCCTGGGGACCTTCTGGCCACCACAGCTGTGGTGAGCAGAGCAAATCCAGCTCCAAATTCTGTTCCTCAGCACAATCCCGGTTTGCACACGCACTCCATGCCTTTTGCTCTGCTTTCCGGCAGGGATTTTTTCCCGGGAGCTCCAAACGCTGACCCTGGGGTCTGCAGGGTGCAGGATGGACACTTCCCAGCTGTCCGTCTGTCCGGAGGGCTCCAGGGCTGGGCAGTGACCCTGCCGGCCTCTGGCTGCTCCAGGTGTCTCTGCTGGGACATTCCTGGGGGAAGCAGGAGCTCAGGGATCAGGGAGGATGATGCCACGATGGCTGCGGAAGGGCATTGGGGATGGGATTGGGATTGGGATTGGGATTGGGATTGGGATTGGGATTGGGATTGGGATTGGGGTTGGGGTTGGGATTGGGATTGTGCCTGACCAGGAATCAGAGGGGGCAGGGAAGGAGTGATGGAATTTTTCCCCCTGGCTGCTTTGTCCAGGGAAATTCCATGGAGCACAGGGTGATTCCAGGGCTCTGCAGAAGGGGATTGGGATTGGGATTGGAATCGTGCCTGACCAGGAATCAGAGGGGCCTGATGTGGGCAGGGAAAGAGTGATGGAATTTTTCCTCCTGGCTGCTTTGTCCTGTGTTATTCCATGGAGCACAGAGGGATTCCAGGGCTCTGCGGAGTTGGGGATGGGATTGGGATTGGGATTGGGATTGTGCCTGACCAGGAATCAGAGGGGGCAGGGATGTGGGCAGGGAAGGAGTGATGGAATTTTTCCTCCTGGCTGCTTTGTCCAGGGAGATTCCAGGGCTCTGCTCTCTGGGTGGCCCCCGGCTCCCGGGATTGTCCCAAATCCGTGGCCCTGAGTCCTGTCGGAAGTGCAGAGCTCAGGATGCTGATCCTGGAATCCAGGCCATGGGTGTTGCGGCCGGGGGTGGGAACAGTCCCGTCCTGGCTCTGGAATGGATGGAAAATGGATAATCGGCTCTGCTGGTTCGTTCCAGCTGCACCAGAACGAGGAGTTCACACTGAAAGGGGGGAATTTAGGTTGGATTTTGGGAAGAAATCCTTCCCTGTGAGGGTGGGGAGGCCCTGGCCCAGGTTATTCCAGGGATTCCACATCCCTGGAAGCATCCAGGGACAGTGGGAGGTTGGGGTGGAATGGGATGGGATTTAAATCCCTTCCAGCCCAAGCCATTCCACGATTTTCTAACTCATCCAGGGGCTGCACCTGCAGCTCCAGGCAGCAGAAATCCCAGGAACAGATGGCGTGACCGCGCTCCGGGGGTGTCCGAATACAGCAGCCATTGTTCCCAGGCCTGGCGTGGCCTACGTGGGAATCAACACCCAAAATCCGCTGGAGTTTGTCCAGGAGAAGCCTGGATGAGCCGAGGGGGCGTGCAGCCCGTGGGGAAGGGGCTGGGAGAAGGATGGGGCTGGAGAGGGGACACTTGGGGACACGGGACGGGCAGTGTGACCTGGCCGGGGCGGTGGGGTCACCACCTGCAGCTCCCAGGCGCTTTTCCCTGGAAAACAGCGGGCAGGATTCCTTGTGGTCACCTGGTGGATTTGGGATGGGACGGTGCGGGATGTGGCTGTGGGATGTGCACCTGGGAGCAGCGGGGTGGCCCTGGTGGCCATGGTGGCCACGGTGGCTCCGGGAGCGCGTTCCCCCTTCCCTGGCACGGCATTCCGGGGCACATTCCTGGCGCTGACTTCAAAGGCTGTTGCTGGGTACACAGAGCGGCAGCCCTGGCAACCCTGGCACGAGCCCTGGCAGCAGCTGCCGCCCCTGCTCCGCGCTCGGCGGGGCCTCGTGTCCTTCTGCGCTCGGCTTTTGGGACAGGAGCCTTTTCCTGGTCCTCACTGCCCCTTCGGCCTCAGCTTTTGGGACAGGAGCCTTTCCCTGGTCCTCACTGCCCTTTTGGCCTCAGCTTTTCGGGACAGGAGCATTTCCTTGGTTTTCATTGTCCTTTTGGCTTCTGCTTTTTGGGATCAGAGCCTTTCCCTGGTCCTCAGTGCCCCTTCAGCCTCGGCTTTTGGGACAAGAGCCTTGCCCTGGTCCTCACTGCCCCTTCTCCTCTCGGCTTTTTGGGACAGGAGCTCTTCCCGGTCCCCTTTTTTGGGGTCAGTCTGTGTGGGGGCTGCAGCCTTTTGGGGTTGAATCTCCGGGGCTGCAGCTTCTTTGGAGTGAATCTCTGGGGGGAGCTTCAGCTTTTTGGGGTTGAATTTCTGGGGCTGCAGCTTTTTTTGGGGTGAATCTTTGGGGGAGCTGCAGCTTTTTGGGGTGAATCTTTGGGGGGAGCCTCAGCTTTTTTGGGGTGAATCTCCGGGCCTGCAGCTTTTTTTGGGGTGAATCTCTGGGGGAGCTGCAGGTTTATGGGGGTGACCCCCTGTTCTGGGTGGCTGCAGGTTTGTGGGAGGAATCTTTGGGGTGTCTGCAGCTTTTTGGGGGTGGCCCTGGGGGAAGATGAAGCTTTTTGGGGGTGAGGGTCAGCCCCTGGCCAGCTCCTGTCCGTGCCCAGGATGCCCAGGGAGGAGCGGGGCTGGTGTTTCCATGAGCAGGATTTCCCAGCTCTGATCCAGCTGTTTTCCCTGTGTTTTTTTCCATGTGCTGCCCTGTCCCCTGTGGATCGCGGATTGTCCATCAGGTAAGAACATCATTCCTCTCCTCTTTGGGACGGGGATTGGGGCAGGGGAGGCCAGAACATTTTGGGGCCGGCCCCACCAGGATGCTTTGTGTGATTCCCGGCCCCGAGTCCACCTTTTCCTTGGATCAGCCCTGGGCACGGGGCACAGCTCGGACTGCGCAGTCTGGGAGGGCTTTTCCAACCCCAATGGTTCTGGAATCCTTTTGGAAGCGGGAATGTCCATGGCGCGAGTTTTGGGGTTGTCCCAAGTTGGACTCGGGGATTTCTGTGGGTCCCTTCCAGCTCAGGATAATTTCCCATCCCATCCCAACCCTTTGGAATAACATTTTGGAGCTTCAGCCCTGCTCTGAAGTCCTTACTCCTTTTCTGAGGGGAACAAAGAGTTCCCCTGGTGCTGGAGAGGGAATGGTGAGGTTCCTGATAATTCCCTGATAATTCCCTCCTGGAAACAAACCCCACGTGGCTTTTCGGGATTTATGGAGCCTGCTCCAAATCCTCGGGGTCACTTGGTCAAGTGGGGCAAATTGGGAGAGCTTTGCCCGAGGTTGTGACACTTCATTAACTCCGGGCTCTGCCGGAGTTTCGCGGGAAACACGAGCCCATCCTGGAGCCTCCCGGAGGGCTGGGAAGCAGCTGGGAAGGAGAGGGTGCTGGGAACAGCTCCCAGAAAAGAGTTTGGTGGCCTTGGTGGCACTTGGAGAGCACTAAAAGCAGCTCCAGCCGTAATTTTTTATTGTTTTCCTTATGTTTTATGATGCTTTTCCTAGGTTGTTCCTTAGGTTATTCCTTAGGTTGTTCCATAGGTTATTCCTTAGGTTATTCCTTAGGTTATTCCTTGGTTGTTCTTTAGGTTATTCCTTGGTTATTCCTTAGGTTATCCCTTAGGTTATCCCTTAGGTTATCCCTTAAGTTATTCCTTAGGTTATTCCTTGGTTATTCCTTAGGTTGTTCCTTGGTTATTCCTTAGGTTGTTCCTTGGTTATTCCTTAGGTTGTTCCTTAGGTTATTCCTTAGGTTGTTCCTTAGGTTATTCCTTAGGTTATTCCTTAGGTTATTCCTTGGTTATTCCTTAGGTTATTCCTTGGTTATTCCTTAGGTTATTCCTTAGGTTATTCCTCAGTTATTCCTTAGGTTGTTCCTTAGGTTATTCCTTGGTTATTCCTTAGGTTATTCCTTGGTTATTCCTTAGGTTGTTCCTTAGGTTATTCCTTGGTTATTCCTTAGGTTATTCCTTAGGTTATTCCTTAGATTATTCCTTGGTTATTCCTTGGTTATTCCTTAGGTTATTCCTTAGGTTATTCCTTAGGTTATTCCTTGGTTATTCCTTAGGTTATTCCTTAGGTTATTCCTTAGGTTATTCCTTGGTTATTCCTTAGGTTATTCCTTGGTTGTTCCTTAGGTTATTCCTTAGGTTATTCCTTGGTTGTTCCTTAGGTTATTCCTTGGTTATTCCTTGGTTATTCCTTAGGTTTTTCCTTGGTTATTCCTTAGGTTATTCCTTGGTTATTCCTTAGGTTTTTCCTTGGTTATTCCTTAGGTTATTCCTTAGGTTTTTCCTTGGTTATTCCTTAGGTTATTCCTTGGTTATTCCTTCTGCCTCACAGGTGCTCCAGGGAAGCACAATTTTGGCCTTTTAATGACAATTTGGAGCCTTGCAATATAAAAAAAAAGGCGTATTTCTAAATCCACTCCCATCTGTCTTAGATTTCCTGGGTTAGGGTCACTCTCTTCCTGGGAAATTCAATGGGATGTGATGGTTCCGTGTTAGGAAGGAGAGTGGGCCAAGCCCTTCATAAAATCATGGAATCCTTAAGGTTGGAAAAGGTTCTCTAAGAACCTCTTTAGGTCGGAAAAGGCCTCTCAGATCATGGAATTTTTAAAGCTGGAAAAGCACTCCCAGCTCATGGAATCCAAGCCTTACCCCAGCACTGCCGTGGCCACCGCCAAGCCATGTCCCCAAGTGCCACCTCCCCGGGATTTTGGGATCAAGATTCCACCAATTCCCCCAGCAGGACCCCCTGGGAGTTCCACACTTCTCCGAGGCCATTCCATGCTGTGCTGCTCCGGGGATTTTGGGAATGCCACCCCAAATTGCTGTGAGGAAGGGGATGAGGGTCGGCAGTGCCGGCTCGGAGCAGGATTCCATTATCCTGGACTCCGTTCTCCCGCTTGGAATGCAGGGAAATGCTGGAGCCCAGATGGCTTGGAGGAGGCAGAAATGCAGGATCCGTGCTGGAATCAGGAGGGAAGGGGATGCTGATGGAGAGGGATGAAGGATGTCGTTTCAGGGTCTCCATTAAACAATTAAGAGGGAATTTTCCTTGGAGTGAAATCCTGTGCTGCCTGCCCTACATGGGACTCCGGCAATGACAGTTCTCTGAAGGGAAAGGGAATGAATTTTAATGGAATCTTGAAAGACTTTAAATTTTCATGTTCCCGTCAATTATTCAGGACAGCGGAAAAGCGACTTTAAAGCGGCGTGAAGAGCAAAGGAAAGGGAGAGGCCACTCGGATTCCTGGGGTGGATTTGCATTTTGCTCCAGCGCAGGGAAACAGGGACATCGGGAAGGCCCTGGTGATGGGGAGAAGGGATTTTGGGAAATTGGGATTTTGGGAAATTGGGGGAAAGGGGCTGGGCGGCCAAGGCCATGGGGCGGTGTCCGTGCTGGGAATGTGGGCTCACAGAATTCCCGGTGGGAGCTGATCCCGTTCAGATTTGTGCCAGCAGCAGGAGGGATTTGGGGTGTCTGTGCTGGAATGATGGAGGCAGGGATCCATCCTGGATCCATTCCCACCTGCTGACCCGGAAAGGGCAGGGTTTGTCGGGATCCTGGAGCTGCCCGTGGCTCTGTGGGGCATTCCCACTCCCAGCTCTGCAGCCGAGCCTCTGGAAGGGGCTGGGATGGGGAAGAGCAGGAATTTGAGGTTCCTTCACCTCCCAGGCAGCTTTGAATGAAGCTTTGGAGCCTCGTTCAGGCTCTCGGGTGATTCTTGGGTGGCTCTGCTCCGACACTGCCGGGATTTGGGACATCCCTGGGACATCCCTGGGATGGGGCCCTGTGGAGGGGGCAGAGGGCACCTCCTGCTCTCCATTCCTGTTTGGAATGCCATGGCAGGAGGGAGATCCCCTGGGAATGTGCGCGCTCAGGGTGGGCAGCAGGAAAGGGAGAACAGGGATACAGGACTGGGAAAACAGGAACAGGGATTCAGGACTGGGAAAGCAGGAACAGGGATTCAGGACTGGGAAAGTGGGAACAGGGATTCAGGACTGGGAAAGCAGGAACAGGGATTCAGGACTGGGAAAGCAGGAACAGGGATACAGGACTGGGAAAGCAGGAACAGGGATACAGGACTGGGAAAGCAGGAACAGGGATTCAGGACTGGGAAAGAGGGAACAGGGATTCAGGACTGGGAAAGCGGGAACAGGGATTCAGGACTGGGAAAGCAGGAACAGGGATTCAGGACTGGGAAAGCAGGAATAGGGATACAGGACTGGGAAAGCAGGAACAGGGATACAGGACTCGAAAAGGGGGAACAGGGATAGAGCAGTGGGAAAGGGGGAGAATGGACAAACCACTGGGAAAGCAGGAGCAGGGCCAAACAGGGAAAGCGGGACCATGGATACAGGACTGGGAAAGCAGGAGAAGGGAGACTGGGAAAGCAGGAGCGTGGAAAAACATGTGTCAAAGCAGGAGCAGGGACAAACGAGTGGCAAAGCCACAAGCAGGGACAAACGAGTAGCAGAGCTGGAACATGGATAAAGGACTGGGAAAGCAGGAGCAGGGACAAACCACGGCACCCTCAGGAGAGCCCTCGTGGTGGGCATCACTCCCCTTCCCTTCCTGGAGTGCAGATCCTCCTCAATTCCTGCTTCCAGCAGCCCTGGGCACTGATCCTTGGCTCTGGCGGCTCCTGGAGGGGACGAGGGGATGCCCAGTGGCCTGCCCGTGGTGTCCTGCCCGTGGTGTCCTGCCCATGGTGTCCTGCCCATGGTGTCCTGCCCATGCCCGTGTGGGCTCTGGGGGCTCCTGGAGAGGACGAGGGGATGCCCAGCATCCTGCCCGTGATGCCCAGCATCCTGCCCGTGCTGCCCACACTGCCTCTGCAGCTTTTCCTGGGCCAAGGCTGGCTCCCGTCCCTCCCTGTGCCCGTGTCCCTGGGCTGTCCCCAGCCGGCCATCTGTGCGCAGGGCTGTCCCCATGCCCAGCGGGCTGCTCCGGCCACGCCACCCCGCGCGGGTGCCCCAGCGCTGCTCGGGGGCTCGGCAGCACAAACGGGGCTTTGATTCCCAACGCCGGGAGCTGCCAGGCCTGGCTCCCTTCCCAGAAAACAGCGCCGGGCTCGAACATAAGCGGCCTTTGTGTGAGCCGGGGGCTGCGGCTGGGCTGGGGACAGGGACACCGCCTGCGGGAGGTGCTGGGGAAGGAGCCCGAGGGTTCTGGGAGGTTTGGGGCTCCGATTGTGCCGCTGTCACTGAAATGAAACGGGTGCGGCTCCTCCTGTGACACCGCCACTGCTCCGTCCCCACCCGGGGGCTGTGACGGGGGGTTGTGCCCAGCAAAGCCGCCTTTGTCCCTAGGAAATGGGGGCAGAGTGGCCCCACAGCCGAGCTCTGCTCCTGGGGTTGTGCCCCGGCTGGATTGGGGTCCCCAGTGCTGTCCTGGTGTCAGGAATGGCGCTGGGCATGGGGGGATTGCTCAGGGAGGTGACAAAGAGATGTCACCACAAAGGGATTCTGCTGTCCTGCTCGGCTTTGTGTCGCCGCAGCTCGGTGCTGGCCCTGAGGGGTTTGTGGAGCGAGATTCCAGTGGGAGTTTGGGATTCAGGGAGCTGCTGCCTGGGATTTTCTGTCTGTAATCAGCAGTGGGGGGCAGCAGGATGGCCTAGCTGGATATTTTTCCCTCTCCTGCTTGAGGAGGGATCAATTCCAGCGCTGGTGGGGTGCGGGAAGGAGAGCTGTGAAGCCATAATTTTTTGTGCCATAAATTGGGAATTTTGCTGTGGTTTTGTTTGGAGAACTTGGAATTCAGCATGAGAACACAAGAGGTGATTTAGGGAATAGGCGGAAAGTTGCACCTGGTGTGGGAAACTTGGCCAGCACAGGAAAATAAAAAATGGCTCCCAATGCCACCAGGCCTTGGAAAGGCCTGAGGCTCTGGATGCCACCAGGCCTTGAAAAGGCTTGACACTTTGGTGCCACCAGGCCTTGGAAAGGCCTTGGAAAGGCCTTGGAAAGACCTGAGGAAAAACCTTGGAAAGGCCTGAGGCTTTGGTGCCACCAGGCCTTGGAAAGGCCTTGGAAAGACCTGAGGAAAAACCTTGGAAAGGCCTGAGGCTTTGGTGCCACCAGGCCTTGGAAAGGCCTTGGAAAGACCTGAGGAAAAACCTTGGAAAGGCCTGAGGCTTTGGTGCCACCAGGCCTAGGGAAAGGCCTAGGGAAAGGCCTGAGGCTTTGGTGCCACCAGGCCTTGGAAAGGCCTTGGAAAGGCCTCAGGCTCTGGATGCCACCAGGCCCTGAGGCAATTGCGCCTGTCCTGCCCTGGTTTGGGTCTCCCTGCTCTGAGCCACAGCTCCGCGGTTCCCTGCCTGCCCTGATTTCTTGGATTTGTCCGATCCAGCCCTGTAATCCAAGGAAAACCATTCCACAGGCGGAACACGGAGCGGGGATGGCTGCGTTAGGGACGCCTGGAGCCACCGCCACATCCCCTGATCAGCCCTGAGCTGTGGGGAAGGAGTCCCTGGAGTGTCCCGTGCCTGTTCTGCCCCTCTGGAAGCCAGGAGGGTGCACGGGACTCCATTGTGAACTCATTTCACGAATCATTTGGCCGCGGTGAGGCAGGAAAGTGGGATTTAGGCGGAGTTTTTCCAGCTTAATCTGCCGGGATGGTATCAGATCCCTGAGCCCGCAGCCAGCCCCGGCTGAATAAACTTTCCCTGCCTTCAATCCAAACGTTTGTGCAGCACAAACTTTGCCCTGGGGGGGTTTTTTTCCTTGTCCTGGACCCGCGGCAGCTCCTTCCAAGCGTTTTTGGTGGTGTTGGTGGCGGAGAGGGGAAACCTCAAATCCTCGCGAAGCAATTACCGCTAATGAGACACTTCCTACACATCTGGTTCCAATCCTGGCGCTGTTTCGGGGACTTTCGGAGCTCGGGGAGGGAGGAAGGTGGGGGAATCCCGGCCTCTTCCTCTGCCTCCTTGCCGAGGTGGCTCTGGGGATGCTCCTGAGATCCCATCCCTGCTCCCAGTCCCAAAATCGCAGCTCTCCGGGGAGGCAGCGCTGGCGGTTGGTGGGCACTGATGTGCTGCCAGTGGATTGATCTGTTTTTGAGAGGGTGTAATGTGCTTAATTAGTGTGTAATCAACAAAAGCAGGGCCGGCTGGATGCCCCAGCCTTCAGAAAATTCCTGAATTCATTGCCAAGCACAAGAAAAAGGGAGAAACTCTCCGGCTACGTTTGCGGAGGGATTTTAATATGAATTCGTCACGCGCTGTTAGTGGCTCTCCGGACTTTTTCCAGGCCTTGTCCTGGTTCCCGGACGTGGGAGGCTCTGCAGGTGAGCAAAACCCACCCCCATCCCATTCCCTGGAAGGCAGCAGCTTCCCTTCCTGGGAGAAAGCGGGAGAGGCAGCCCTGCCCTGCCCTGCCCTGCCCGCGTTCGGCTGTCCCTGTTCAAAGCCCTGTCCCAGAGCTTCCGTCCCAGGCTGGGGATCTCCGGGCAGGGTTTTCCCAGGGAACAGCGTGCCCGGCTGAGCTTTGCCCTGTCGTTCGGTGTCTGGGATTGACGCTGGGAGTGCCTCGGGACCGGCTGGGGGTGGCCCGGCCAGGCCACACGTGGCTTGCCAGCAGTGCCACTTGTCCCCGGCACCCGAGTGAGTCAAAGGCGCATCCTGGGTGCCTCGGGAGGGAAGGGAAGAGCAGAGCAGGGAAGGGAAGGGCTGCTTTGTTCCGGCACGGAATCCCCAGGCTCGGCAGCAGCACCACCCTCGTGCCCTGCCTCGATTCCCAGGAATATTCCCTGCTCCACGTGCGCTCCTGGCCGGGGGAACTCCGCACTCGAGTGCCTGACCTTGGAACGGAGCCTCCCGCTCTCCTTTCGGGTTTTGTTTTATTTAACCCGGAGTAAAACAAACCTTTTTTTCCCCTTCCTTGATGTTCGCGGCTGCCCCACGGAGCCGCAGCTCCATGAAGGGGAAAATCAAAGCCCGCGGAATTTTGCCGGAGTTGAAAGGAGGGTCAGGCTCGGGGGTGGCTCGGCTCAATTGCACTTTTGTTCTGAGAAGGAGAGGGGAACGTGCGAGCCCTGCTGGGCTGGGGGGGCTCCCGGGAGCAGGGGGCTTGGGATGGACGGGAACTGTGTGGGAAGGGGCTGGGGTGCCCATCCGGAGCCGTGGGGGATGTGGTCTGGAGCCACCTTTCCCCTGCCCTGCTGCTCCTGGGTGAGAGGAGGGGGGTCCAGAAGTGCCACCTGCTCTTCCAGGTGACAAAAGGACAGATGGAGGCAGCACGATCCCAAATTACAAATCAGTAATTTGAATTTAGAGGTGCTGGAGCTGAGGGGGAGAGGGAGGCAGAGCTGGAATTCCAAGCCAGACACAAATATTCCATCTGCACCAGGTCACGGGGCCTTGGCTTCCACTTCTGTTTTCCTTCCTCTTTTTATAAATCCAAATCCCAAAATAACCTGGGCTGCTCTGGGAGATTTTTCCGCTGTTTTTTCCCCTCTGCCCCTCTCTTTCTCTCCAGCTCCCAACAGGTTGGGGCAGAGCTGCCAGCGGGGACAGGCTCCGTGTCCCTCCCTTGGCACGGGGCCGTGCCCAGCCCTCCGTGCTGGCTTTGTCCTCCCCTCGTGGGCCCTGGGAGCTGTCAGGGCTGTCCCAGTGTCACATTTGTCACATTCCCGGTGTCCCACAGCCCTTTGGGGGGCTCCAGCTGCATCCCTGCCTGGCTTTGCTCTGTGTCCCTTTCCCTGGGCAGTCACCCCGCTCTGTCCCTGCCATCCCACCCTGCTCCCCCAGGACTGTGCCTGTCCCCTTGTCCCTTTCCAGCCTGGGAAAAGCATGAGGGAAGCAGAGCGTGCCCCGAATTCCTCCCGTTTGGAGCCCCGGAGTGCTCTGGGTGGATTTTCACCGGGAATTGCAGTGGCAGGACAAGGAGGAACAGGATGCAGTGAAAGAGGGGAAATTCAGGATAAATACACAGGAGAAATCCTTCCCTGTGAGGGTGTGAAAGCTTTCCCACAGGAGCTGTGCCCAAGGCCAGGCTGGAGCACCCTGGGACAGTGGGAGGTGTCCCTGCCCATGGAGCCTTGGGAAGCTGTGACAGCTCCAGGCTCAGCTCCTGAGCATTCCCAAAGCGGTTTGGTCCCAGAAAATCATCCCTTTGACCAGAGAATCCGTGGAATTCCGTGATTCATGTGAGTTCTGAGCCTGGGATATTCCTGAGGATCTCCTTGAGTGCCGGCTCCTCATGGATCAGATCCCGAGGATCAAATCCAGCATGGACAGTCGGGAGTCACTTCTGGGACGTTCCCGGTGGGGTTGGTGTTGTGCTTTGCAGCTTTTTGGTGCCCCGGGGTTGTTTCTTGCTGGCTTTGCTGGGCAGGATTTGCTGTTGCTGTGTGGGATCATCGGGATCAGCAGGATCTGGCTGCCTGCGGATTTGGGAGCTCCTTGTGCCACTCAAACGTATTTAGATCCATGTGCTTGGGAGGTGGGGATGGGAGTGAACTGAAATGAGGGTTAATAGGGGAAGAATTGGGGTTTTCTGGGTGAACTCAGCCCATTCCTGTGTGGGGAGCAGAAGTGGAAGTGCCAGTCCTGCTGTCCCTCTGATCTGAGCTGGATCTGTGCCACGTGGATGTCCCCAGGGACACAGCTCGGCCTTGGATTCCCTTCCAGGACCTGCTGCACGTGGGAAAAGCACCCAGCACTGTTCCCTGGGAGATTCCCCTGCTCCCTACGTGTGGGGTTTGGATTGCTGGGGCCAGGCAGAAAGGATTCCTCCCCAGGCCCCTGCCTCAGGATCCAGCCTGGACAGGGCTGGGACAGACCACCGAAGTGTCCCAGGTGGCGCAGGGGGCTCGGGGAGGAGGAAAGCTTTGGGGCCGCTCCTGTTTTCCTGCTTCTAACTGATTTCTTCTCTCCTTTTTCTCCTCCCCTGCTTTCTAAAGAACATAGGAAGCTTCTCGCCGGTAAGTGGTGGGGTGTCCTGCCAAAAATAATCCCATTTCCTCCATCCGCCATCCCGGCTCGCTCCGTGCCATCATCCCTCATCCCGCGGGATGTGCTGGGGCAATAGGAATCCCCCGAGGTGTGCTCCCACCTCAGGGGTGCTATTGCTGTTAGATCACAGTTCAGAGCTCCTTGCTGTCCCCTCTGTGCCCAGCCTGGGCCCACGGGGCTGTCACCAGGGCTGTCCCTGGGGCTGTCACTGGGCCTGTCCCCGGGGCTGTCCCTGGATCTGTCCATGGGGCTGTCACTGGGCCTGTCCCCGCCCTCGGAGCGGTGGCACCGGCACGCTGTGGGTGCAAAACTGTGATCTAAGGATCCTCACTCCATGCCTGACTCACCTCCGATGCCATTTCAGCCTCTCACCTTCACCAGCGGCCGGGGAGGGCGGGCACGGCTCCCCAGAGCGATGGGGGCACTGGGGGAACTGGGAGGACTGGGCTGCCGAGCCGGCCTGGGCGGGTTGTGGTGCGTGTTGTCCGACGGAAGGAGGGCAGAGCGCTGCTCAGATCCAGGGAATCCGTGTGTCTCATCCCGGCCGAGCTGGTGTGGGGCAAACGGAGCGATTCCTTGGGGATCCTGTAGGAAAAGCAGGTGAGGTGTGACTGACAAGAGGGGACGGGGTTAAGCTGGAGCAGGGTGGGTTTAGATTCGATAAAAGGAAGAAATCGGTGCAGTGAGGGTGGTCAAACGCTGGCCCAGAGGAGCTGCCCCATCCCTGGAGGTGCCCAGGGCCAGGCCGGATGGGGCTCGGTTGCCAGAGGAGCCGAGGGGAAGGGATTGAACCAGGCCTGTGCCAGATTTGGGTTCAGGGCTGCTCCTCTTCCCACTTTCCCGCTCACCTCGGGACCTTCAGGTTCACTGCTGGTCCCAAAGCAGCTTTTTGGGGCGCTGTGGGGTGGGACAGAGCTCAGCTGCCCTCGGGTGCCAAAGCCCAGAGGAGTCAGGGAGCAGGGATTGACCCCGGAGTGCCCCGGCTGCGGAGGGAGCAGGGAAAGGGGAGCAGGGAAAAGGGAGCAGGGAAAAGGGAGCAGGGATGGAAGGAGCAGGGAATAAAGGGAGCAGGGATGGAAGGAGCAGGGAATAAAGGGAGCAGGGATGGAGGGAGAAGGAAAAAAGGGAGCAGGGATGGAGGGAGCAGGGAATAAAGGGAGCAGGGATGGAGGGAGAAGGAAAAAAGGGAGCAGGGATGGAGGGAGCAGGGAATAAAGGGAGCAGGGATGGAGGGAGCAGGGAAAAGGGAGCAGGGAAAAGGGAGCAGGGAGGGATAAAGGCAGCAGGGATGGAGGGAGCAGGGGAAAAGGGTGCAGGGATGGAGGGAGAAGGGGAAAAGGGAGCAGGGATGGAAGGAGCAGGGATAAAGCGAGCAGGGGAAAAGGGAGCAGGGATAAAGCGAGCAGGGATAAAGCGAGCAGGTTTCCCCCCGTGCCGTGCCGATCCCGCCGGGAAGCCCGCGGGATCTCCTGGGAACGCGCCCCGCTGGCGCTGTGCAGGGGACGCGGGGACACCCAACTTTTTTGGGAAGCCGCACGCTCCCGGCGCGGCCCCGCGGCCGAGGGAGGAGCAGAGGGGAGTTTTCCGAGCCGACAGCATCCTCTGCTGGCTGTCACTGATGGATCCGTGGAATCCGCGCTGTTCTCGGCGGGAGAGGGCTCTGCTCTGTCCGGGTGCCAGGCCATGCCGCAGCCGTGGGATGCTGGCAGCACTGGAACCGGGGCTGTCCCCAGAGGTGTGGGGCCGCAGGAACAGGGGCTGGATTCCCGGGAATGCTCTTGCTGTGCCGCAAAGCCCTCTGTGAGCCATCTCCCATGGTCAGAGGGGAGGGTGTCCTTTCCCTTTCCCTTTCCCTTTCCCTTTCCCTTTCCCTTTCCCTTTCCCTTTCCCTTTCCCTTTCCCTTTCCCTTTCCCTTTCCCTTTCCCTTTCCCTTTCCCTTTCCCTTTCCCTTTCCCTTTCCCTTCCCTCTGATGATGGCATTTTCAGGCTCTGCTCACAGGATTTTGGGGCTCTGCTGACGGGATTTTGGGGTTCTGATGATGGGATTTTAGGGCTCTGCTGACGGCATTTTCAGGCTCTGCTGACAGCATTTTCAGGCTCTGCTGACGGCATTTTCAGGCTCTGCTGATGTCATTTTTGGGCTCTGGCAGTCCCCCAGCTGCAGCCAGCGCTGCTTTCCCCGGCCTTTGGCACGCCGTGGCTGAGGGATGTCACTCATTGTCCCGAAGCTCTCTGGTGACAGCTGCTTTCCCGCTGGGAAGGGATCCGGAGTGCCAGGGACTCATCCTAATTTTATCCTGTTGGGGCTGCCGCACGAGTGTGCCCTGGGTTGGTTCCATCCCTGTTTTCTGCTGCTTTTCCCCATTCCCACACCCCTCATATCCCAGAGGAATTCCGCAGTGCCAGCTGATCCTCCGAGCTGGGGATCAACTTGAGGGCGTTCGGAAGAGGTTCAGGAGAGGTTTGGGAGAGGTTTGGGAGAAGGGATGGCTGAGCTCGGCGCAGGGAGAGGCTCAAGGCTTGCACCAGTCACTCCCAGTCACTCCCAGTCACTCCAGCAGCCCCCCAGGGCTCTTCCTCTGGTGATGGCAGATGGGAAAACAGCAACCACCAGAGAATGAAAGTTCAGGGCGGGTTGAAAGGTCCCGTCTGTCCCCGTCTGTCCCTCCTCCCGCGGCTCTGCCATCCTTCCCTCCCTCCGGGCAGCCCATCCCTGTCGGGGGCGGTGCTGGGGGCTCCTCTCCGCTCCCTTTGGAATCTCTGCGGCTCGGCTGGAGCTGCTGGCGGCAGGAAAGGGCTGCGAGGGGCGGCAGGTGGCGGTGTGAGCCCGCGGAGGAGCCGCGGCCGCGGCGGCTCGGTGCTGCCGCTTCCCCTGATAGGGGACAGGGGACAGGGGACACGCTCGGGGCTTTGTCCCTCCCCAGCCCCGCCTGCTGTGCCTCTCTCCGGCTGCTGTTCCCATCGCCGCTCCCGAACGCGCTCCCGATCCTCCCCGGAGCCGGGGAGGGGAGAGCGGTGCCCGCCAGGGTGTGAAACCCCGGGATCGCTGCCCTGCTCTGGAAAATCCTCCCAGGCTCTGTTCCAGCCGGGATTGGGGTCCCAGCCCGGGGCAGCAGCTCGGCTTTGGGCTGGCAGAGGGGACAGGGACGCGCGGTGGGACAGCGGCAATGGCGTGGATTAGCACGGAGATGCTTCCCCTCCTCCGGGTGGCCTTGGCTTTGCCGCGTGCCCCTTTGGGGCAGCGTTTTGTCCTTCCAGACTCCAAATTCTGCTTGGTTTGATTGTTCTGGTTTGAGGGCGAGGCAGAGCTGTCAGAACCCCCCAGGCATTGCTGGGTGGGATTTGTGGGATCTTGGGGGGGACACTGTGGTGACAGTGCAGCAGAACAGGCAATGGTGAGCACAGCACCAGCTGGGAAAGGGGGACCTGGAACCTCAGGGACACGTGTGGCTTGCTCCACGCTGGGGCTTTCCCACCCCTTTTCCAAGGATTTTCCATCCCTGAGTGCATCTGGGAGATGCTGCGTGGTCCAGGGTTGGTTTTGTTTCCAGACAGTTACTAAATGGGGGAAAAACCCTTTTTTAGAAGAGGCAGCCTTTATCCAGCACTGCCTGGAGTGGTGGCGTTCATTGGGAATGTTCATTGGGAATGTTTATTGGGAATGTTCGTTGGGAACATTCATGGGGAACATTCATCAGGAACGTTTATTGGGAATGTTCATTGGGAATGTTCATTGGGAACATTCATTGGGAACGTTCATTGGGAACGTTCATTGGGAATGTTTATTGGGGATGTTTATTGGGGATGTTCATTGGGAATGTTCCTTGGGAATGTTCATTGGGAATGTTCATTGGGAACGTTCATCGGGAACGTTCATCGGGAATGTTCATCAGGAATCTTTATTGGGAATGTTCATCGGGAATGTTCATTGGGAATGTTCATCGGGAATGTTCCTTGGGAATGTTCATCGGGAATGCTCATCGGGAATGTTCATCGGGACTGTTCATTGGGAATATTTATTGGGAATGTTCTTCGAGAATGTTCATTGGGAATGTTCATCGGGAATGTTCATCGGCAATGTTCATTGGGAACATTCATTGGGAACATTCATTGGGAACATTCATCGGGAATGTTCATCGGGAATGTTTATCGGAATGTTTATCGGAATGTTCATGGGGAACGGTGTGGATGACCATCCCTTCCCTCCCTGCACACGCCGGCCCGGCTGCCCCAGCCCCACATCCCACTCCCGCTCCCTCCTCTCCCGCCGAGAGCCTTTAAAAGCTCTTTATTTCCAGGCGCTGCTCGGCAGGGAGTCAAGCTGGGTCCTGCCAAGTGTTAAATGAAATAATTAAAATCCCCACTTTCCCCCTCCCGCTCCTCTCTCCCGAACGCCGGTAATTAGCCGGGAAAACTGCGGGAGGGGATGGGGAACGGGAGAAGGAGCGAACGCCTTCTGCAGGCTCCCAACTCCTCCTCCTCCTCCTCCTCTGCCTTCCCGGAGGAGGCACAAAATGGCTCTGCAGGCGCTGGGTGCTGTCAGATAAATCCCAATTAGCTCCCTGCCAAACAGGATTAGCGGGAAGGGAGCCAGGTGGGGAATCAGCCTGGCAACAGCAGGAGCTGGCGGCTCTGGCGCGGCGAGGAGGGCTTGACTGACAGCTGTCAGTCAGATCCCAAAGTAGCTCCGATTTTTGGGTGTTTCAGGCTGGGAACGGGGATCTGGGAGGTGGAAATGGGAAGGAATTGAGGCTGAGGCTGCTGCCCGTGCTGTCACTTCCCAAGGGACCGGTCCTGGCCTGGGGGCGGTGGGTGAGGGTCCTGCTGCTCCCACCGCCTGTGGGGCTGTGTATCCCTCCAGATCTATGCTCCAGGAGCAGCAGGAGCAGGGATAACCTCAACCTTCCTGCTCCAGGAGCAGTGAGAGCAGGGATAACCTCACCCTCCGTGCTCCAGGAGCAGTGAGAGCAGGGATAACCTTATCCTCTGTGCTCCAGGAGCAGTGAGAGCAGGGATAACCTCACCCTCTGTGCTCCAGGAGCAGTGAGAGCAGGGATAACCTCACCCTCCGTGCTCCAGGAGCAGTGAGAGCAGGGATAACCTTATCCTCTGTGCTCCAGGAGCATCAGGAGCAGGGATATCCTCAACCTTCCTGCTCCAGGAGCAGCAGGAGCAGGGATAACCCACCCTCCATGCTCCAGGAGCAGCAGGAGCGGGGATAACCTTATCCTCTGTGCTCCAGGAGCATCAGGAGCAGGGATAACCCACCCTCCATGCTCCAGGAGCAGTGAGAGCAGGGATAACCTTATCCTCTGTGCTCCAGGAGCATCAGGAGCAGGGATAACTCACCCTCCATGCTCCAGGGGCAGCAGGATAACTGTGTTATCCCCCCCACCCAGCTGCCCCCAGCTGTCCCCAGCCCCTCGTGCCACCTTTTGGCAGCGCCGGGGACACCCTGGCTGTGACAGCCCAGGAACGGAGCCAGGAGCGGCACCAGCTCAGGGCTGGCTGGTGACCACACGGAGCCCTGGATGCACAGAACTTTTTTTGCTTTTATGTCCTTTTCTTGCTTTTCTGTCCCTTTTTGCTTTTCTGTCCTTTTTTTTTTTTTTTTCTGTCCTTGTTTGCTTCGCTGGATTCTCCTGCCTGGCCCTTCAATCCCCAAGGACACATCCCAAAGTGGAAAGGGAAGGGCTGGGTGTTCCTGCTTGGAGGGAGCAGGTGGCACATGGGGTGTCCCTGCTGTCACCAAAGCTGTGGTGAGGAGGTGGCAGCTGCAGCAGGGGCTCCATGCAGCCAGCTCTGGGGACAGGGACATCGATGGACACAAATGCCACCCCACACGGATGGGCCAGGCAAATGTGGGGTCGCCCCAGGGCAAAGCGATCCTGAGATTATCCAGTCCCATCCCAAATCCTCGCAAGGGGCACGGTGTTTGTCTTTCCCAAGAGGATGAGGAGCCGATCTGCCCACGCCGGAGCTGGAACCTCCAGGACACAAAGGCTGCTCAGATCCACGCAGGGCTGCCCCTAAAAGTGGCCCCCCAATGGCTGGAGGGGACAGAGCCCCGCGGACCTGGGAAGAAAGGGACGCCTGTGCCGTGGCTGATTTGCATGTGAAAACATGCACGGGAGGATGCAAATGCCCTCGCTTCCCTTCGGGAATTGTTCAAAGCTGAGCCCCGCGCCTTATCCTGGACTGCTGGGGGAGCGTGGCTGTGAGTCCTGCCCGGGGGATGTGTGTGGGGCAGCCCTGGAGGGGACAGGGATGGTCCTGGACTGGTGGCAGCAGGGCCAGGAGGGGACGGGGATGGTCCTGGACTGGTGGCAGCAGGGCCAGGAGGGGACAGGGATGGTCCTGGACTGGTGACAGCAGGGCCAGGAGGGGACAGGGATGGTCCTGGACTGGTGGCAGCAGGGCCAGGAGGGGACAGGGATGGTCCTGGACTGGTGGCAGCAGGGCCAGGAGGGGACTGGGATGGTTCTGGACTGGGGGCAGCAGGGCCAGGAGGGAACTGGGATAGTCCTGGACTGGTGACAGCAGGGCCAGGAGGGGACAGGGATGGTCCTGGACTGGTGGCAGCAGGGCCAGGAGGGAACTGGGATAGTCCTGGACTGGTGGCAGCAGGGCCAGGAGGGGACAGGGATGGTTCTGGACTGGTGGCAGCAGGGCAGAGCTGGGTGAAGGCATTGGGCAGGAATTGGACACCTGTGGCCAAAGCAGAGGAAAGATGCAGGAGGTGGCACTGGAAGGATGCAGGAGGTGACACAGGAACGATGCAGGAGGTGGCACTGAAGGATGCAGGAGGTGGCACTGGAAGGATGCAGGAGGTGGCACTGGAAGGATGCAGGAGGTGGCATTGGAAGGATGCAGGAGGTGACACAGGAACGATGCAGGAGGTGGCACTGAAGGATGCAGGAGGTGACACTGAAGGATGCAGGAGGTGGCACTGGAAGGATGCAGGAGGTGGCACTGGAAGGATGCAGGAGGTGGCACTGGAAGGATGCAGGAGGTGGCATTGGAAGGATGCAGGAGGTGACACAGGAACGATGCAGGAGGTGGCACTGAAGGATGCAGGAGGTGACACTGAAGGGTGCAGGAGGTGGCACTGGAAGGATGCAGGAGGTGTCACTGGAAGGATGCAGGAGGTGGCACTGAAGGATGCAGGAGGTGGCACTGAAGGATGCAGGAGGTGACACTGAAGGATGCAGGAGGTGGCACTGAAGGATGCAGGAGGTGGCACTTGAAGGATGCAGGAGGTGACACAGGAAGGATGCAGGAGGTGGCATTGGAAGGATGCAGGAGGTGGCACTGAAGGATGCAGGAGGTGACACTGAAGGATGCAGGAGGTGGCACTGAAGGATGCAGGAGGTGGCATTGGAAGGATGCAGGAGGTGACACAGGAAGGATGCAGGAGGTGGCACTGAAGGGTGCAGGAGGTGGCACTGAAGGATGCAGGAGGTGGCCGAGCTGGGTACCAAGTGACCAAGTGTAGGAGAGGAGCAGAGCTCACTTTTTGGGAATGTCTCGGCTCCTTGTGCAATGCTCCAGGAGTTCCCCAGGGGCTGTGGTGGCCGGGGAGGTTCTGGAGCTGGGGCAGCAGGGACAGGAGATGGAGTTAGTGCTCTGAAGGTGCGTGGGGCTCCATTCTCTCCCTGGCTGAGGGCTGGGAGGGCTCCCGAGGTGGATCCCAGGGGGAAGAGTGCCTTGGAAAGAGCTTCCTGCTGAGCCCTCGCAGCTCTGGGGCTCTCGGAGGCACTTCAGCCTTTGTGGGTGGGAGGACAATGTCCCTGGGGGGCACACCCCTCTGTCGGGACCCGTCCCTGCTCCCATGGATTTCCCGGCAGGGAGTCTGGGATGCCACCTGTGCTTCCCGGTGCTGGGATCATCGGGATCATGTTCCGCGAGTCCTCAGGGAGTGAGGCAGCTTCAAACAGGAGCAATCTCCGTGACATGACTTGGGTTTTTTCCCTCTTTTCTCTGCTTTCCTTCTTCTTTGGAATCGCACCTCGGGATGCTCCTGGAAAGGCACGGTGGGGTTTTGTGGGGTGGCCAGAGGGCAACCTGTGCCCATCCCAGAGGGACACCCCCGGGGCCTGCAGGCTCCTGCAGCCTGGGGTGCCCTGCTGGGGGACCACCGGTGTCCCCACGTCCCCGTGGGAGGGGAGGGTGGCCGGGTCCCTTAATGCTCGTGTCCCTCGGGCTGCAGGTGGATTTTCCAGGTGAGGGAAGCAGGGAGGGGAATCTGCCCCTGGCCAGGCTTGTTCTCCCTTTGGGATGAGCGGGAATCAGGAATTCTGAGCAGCCCCCAGCGCCACAGTCGCTGCCAGCCCGAGCTCAATGGAGCCGCGGCCCCCGGACTCGGCAGGGGGAGAGGGGAAGCTCCCGGATCCGTGTGAGGTGCAGGAGAAGCTGAGCTTCCCTCCCTGCTGGTGCTGAGCTCGTGGGAACACGAGCAGCTCGGGGCAGCTTCTGCAATGAGCTTCCCGCAGCGGGAATGCCCCTCAGCACGGCCCCACCGCGTCCCTCCTGTCCTGCGAGGGCTTCAGGATCCTTCCTGGTCCTGCTGGGTGCTGGCAGCCCCCCTGCAGACCCCAAGGGTCCTCCTGCCCATTGTCTCGGTGGTAACCCAGTCGGTGGAACAGCCGTGCTGTGGGGTCAGCCCAGGCCGTGCCCAGTTCTCTGTGACCCCAGCACCTTCCGCTTGAGGTGCTTTGAGGGTTTTTTGCAGTTCCCAGAGCTGCCCAGTTCCTCCCTGGTGAGGAAGAGCTCGGCTGTGGTGGCTGAGAACTGACACAGTGCCCTGGATGTGGGGTGGCAGTGGCAGGGAGTGCCACCGTGCCCTGGATGTGAGGTGCCGGTGGCAGGGAGTGACACAGTGCCCTGGATGTGGAGTGCTGGTGGCAGGGAGTGACACAGTGCCCTGGATGTGAGGTGCCCCTGGCAGGGAGTGACACAGTGCCCTGGATGGGGGGTGTTGGTGGCAGGGAGTGACACAGTGCCCTGACTGTGCGGTGCTGGTGGCAAGGAGTGACAGTGCCCTGGATGTGGGGTGCTGGTGGCAAGGAGAGTGACACGGTGCCCTGACTGTGCGGTGCCGGTGGCAGGGAGTGACACAGTGCCCTGGATGTGGAGTGCTGGTGGCAGGGAATGACACAGTGCCCTGCATGTGAGGTGCCCCTGGCAGGGAGTGACACAGTGCCCTAGATGTGAGGTGTCCCTGGCAGGGAGTGACAGTGGCAGGGGATGCCTGGCCGGGCCCTGTGGGTTTGTGTTTTCCAGGAACGCTGTCCTGACAGCCTCCACCTGAGGGGAGGGAGCCCTGGCAGCCTGGATTTGTCACTGGGCACCAGGAGTCCCTGCCCGGGGCCGGGGCAGGGCTCCCAGGCCATTGCTGGACCTTCCCTGGTGGCCCTGCCCTCCCTGTGGCTCTCGGTTCTGCTGGTGGCACCTTCCCCACCCTGGCTGGCCCGAGGACAGCAGGACAAGGGCAGGAGCCGCAGGGAGGGAGGGGGGACCGCCCAGGGCTCCCCGCAGCTGCTCCTGCTCCTTTTGGGGCGGCTGCCCCCGCCCGTGCAGGTCCGCGCCCCTCCCTCCCCAATCGCCGTCCGTAAAAACAACAACCGCGGCTCTCCTGCTCTTCCCGGGGGGGCGACTCCGGGCGAGGCTTCCCCCGCCCCCCGACACCTCGGGTGGGCAGCGGGGCTGGGCCGGGGAGCTCAGCCCCCACCCCCTCCCACCCTTCCCGGCTCATCCCGGGGGCTCGGGGGGGTCCCCGCCCTGCCCTGCGCTGCCCACGCCTCGTCGCGGGGCGCGGCTCCTGCGCGACCCCCGCCACCCCCCGCTCTTTGTCTGCGCCGCGCCCCTGCGCCCCCGCTCCCCTTTGTTGGCCGCCGAGCGCTCGGAGGGGCTCGGCGCGGCCCCCCCTCGCCGGGGTCGGGCCGAGGGGCGGGCGCAGGGAGGATGGAGGGTGGGGGGAGCTCCGGGCCGTGGGGCGGGGGCTCCGGGCTCGCTCCGCGCCGCCGCTCCGTTGTCTGATGCTGCGCGGCCTCGGGGCGGACGGAGCCCACCGGGATTAAGGACCCACCCTCTCCTCCACCCACCCGGGCGGGGCAGCCGCCGCTCCATGCCGGGCTCCGCGCGGAGCTGGGACCGCGCCGGGGAGGGCTGGCATGTCCCAGCGGCGTGAGGCGCCCAGCTGGCCCCCTCCGGGGACGGTGGCCGTGCCCAGGGGGCCGAGCCGGGCCCCTGCCCGCTGGCCGGAGGCTGGGGAAGCTGCTGGAGAGCCGGCGCTGGGCTGGGCTGGGCAGGGACGGCGAGGGAGCGCGGAGCCCGGGCAGAGCGGGGATGGAGCTGCCGCGGCTCTGAGCGGAGCCCTGGAGCCGGAGAGGGAGCGGCTGCCTTCGGCTGGAGCGTGGCACGACTGAGCAGCGCTGGGGCTGCTGCCCGAACCCTTGGGCTGCTCCTGGAATCCCTGGGCTGCTCCTGGAATCCCTGGGCTGCTCCTGGAATCCCTGCGCTGCTCCCAGGATTTTGGCTGCTACCGGAATTTTGGGCTTTTCACGGAATTTTGGGCTTCTCACGGAATTTTGGGCTGCTCCCGGCTGTGAGGACCTGCGGAGGGGCAGAGGCTGCGGGCCCCGTCCCGGAGGAGCCGCTGGACAGCGGGGGAAGCTCGGTGCTGCCGGAGCGTGGATGTGAGCGGATTTCCCGGAGGATTCGGCTATTGCAGAGCCTG
The DNA here is from genome assembly GCA_036785705.1 of Acanthornis magna. Classification (NCBI taxonomy): domain Eukaryota; kingdom Metazoa; phylum Chordata; class Aves; order Passeriformes; family Acanthizidae; genus Acanthornis; species Acanthornis magna. The sequence goes on from JAWUZG010000286.1 coordinate 1,599,301, forward strand.
AGACGGTGCCGTGCGGGCGCTGTCGCTGTCCCAGCGCTGCTCCGGGAGCGTGTCGCCGCCGCGACATTGCCACCGTTCCCACCCAGCAGCGGCTCGTCCTTGTCCCGCTGGGCTCGGCCGCGGAATTGGAGCTCTCGGCGCCGGGATTGTGGTTTGCTTTCCGCGGGCAGGTGCGGCTCGGCACCCTCCGGGCAGGAACGGGGCTGGGAGCTGTCCCCGAGGCCATGGCAGCGCTGGGGACAAACTCCTGAAGGTGCCCCCAGCCCGCCCTGCGCCGGAGATGGGAACCTCCGGGAAAACTTAAAGCGCCGGGAGGGGGAAAGGGATCCATGTGAGCCTCGTGGGCGCTGTTCCTCGGCCGGGGCCGGCGGGGGCTGTGCCACCGAGCATGACCGCGTGCCAGTACCCCATGGCGCCGGGGGCCCTGGAGCGGGACCGGCTGTACCAGCACAAGGTGTCCCTGGTGGTGCGCTACTTCATGATCCCCTGCAACATCTGCCTCATCCTGCTGGCCACCTCCACGCTGGGCTTTGCCGTGCTGCTCTTCCTCAATAACTGTAGGTGCCTCTGGACGCGCAGGGAGCCGGGGAGGGCGAGGGACGGGCGGCGTTCGGGCTCCCGGTGCTGCCGGCTCGGTTCCTCCCGAGCTCCTGGGGACAATCCCGGGAGGTGCCAGCTCGGCTCCTGGGGACAATCCTGGGAGGTGCCAGCTCGGCTCCTGGGGACAATCCTGGGAGGTGCCAGCTCGGCTCCTGGGGACAATCCCGGGAGGTGCCAGCTCGGCTCCTGGGGACAATCCCGGTGCTGCCGGCTCGGTTCCTCCCCAGCTCCTGGGGACAATCCCGGTGCCGCCAGCTCGGCTCCTGCAGAGCTCCTGGGGACAATCCCGGGAGGTGCCGGCTCGGTTCCCCCGGAGCTCCCGGGGACAATCCCGGGAGGTGCCAGCTCGGCTCCTGGGGACAATCCCGGTGCTGCCGGCTCGGCTCCTGCAAAGCTTCTGGGGACAATCCCGGGAGGTGGCAGCTCGGCTCCTGGGGACAAACCCGGCAGGTGCCGGCTCGGTTCCCCCGGAACTCCTGGGGACAATCCCGGGAGGTGCCAGCTCGGCTCCTGGGGACAATCCCGGTGCTGCCGGCTCGGCTCCTGCAAAGCTTCTGGGGACAATCCCGGGAGGTGGCAGCTTGGTTCCTCCCGAGCTCCTGGGGACAATCCCGGCAGGTGCCAGCTCGGTTCCTGCAGAGCTCCTGGGGACAATCCCGGGAGGTGGCAGCTCTCGGCGCAGCCCTGGCCCACTTTTCCCTGCCGGGAGGGTGGCCCGGGAGCGGGGGCAGAGCTGTGAGGGTGGCTGTGCGTGGGCCAGCTCAGCTCCCACCTGCTGCTGCTCCCGGCCGTGCCCCATTCCCGAGTCCTGGGGGGCTCTGGGGTGGTGGTCCGGCGGGATGGGAGGATTTGGGGAGGTGAGGGGTGAAATGGGCTCCTGGGAGCGCTGCCCTGGCTGAGGAATTCTGCTGCTCCTTCATTCCCAGCAAACTGCTGGAGCTTGGAGCCCCATAAACGAGTGGGAAATGTCTCCTGGGTGCTCCAGGATCCCTGCTCTGGGGAATCAGCAAAACGGGGCTTTTCCCCGAGGTCTGGCTGTTCATCTGGTGCAGCTGAGTAGCTCCCACCTTTGGGTGTGGGTGCACCCAGGTATTCCCGGCAGGCTCCGTTACCTCCTCCTTCCACAGCTGCTGCCCTTCCCCGTGCCTGGCACCGCCTGGGGAGGAATATTCCATCACCCAGGGCTGTCTCTTCCCTCCTGACGCTGGGAAGTGCCAAACACCTGCTGTGGGAAAAGCCTACAGAGGGCAGGCAAATCCTCCAGCCCGGCTTGGGGATGCGCCGCTCCCCCGGGGGAGGTGGGGTCGGGAATTAACGCTGGAATGGTTGGGAATAAAGCACACGGATGGCTCTGGAGAGCCTGGCAGGAGCGGGACCAAGTGATGGAGGGTGGTGGGGTGGGGTTGTCTCTGCCCCAGCCCGGCTCTGCTGCCCTGGGCACACCGCAGAGCCCGGGCTGGTGCTGGATTTTGGGTCTTTGCTGTCAAGGTGGGAGGGATTTTGGAGCCTGAGTGGAGCTCAGCTCAGTCAGAGGCTCCCCAAACTCAGCAGGGTGGCAGGTGAGCCCTTCCTTCAGGCTCTGCGCTCACATCCACGGCAGCTCTCACCTCCTGCTGCCCCTTCCTCCACTTTCTGAGCATTCCTGCCGTGTCCTGGCTAACCCGGGCTGTGTTTGGGGCGGATGGGCCCCACAGCCCCCAGGAGCTGGGGCAGGACAGGCTGAGGCGAATCCCAGCCCCGCCGGGCTCCGGGGGCTGCTCCCACATCCCACGCCAGAGATGCTCCATCGATACCCAGGCTCCCAAACCTGGCTCAGCCACCCTGGCTCTGCTCCCACCGCACCCTCCAAGCTCCAGGACCTCCTGCGAGTCCAACCCGGGGGGAGGAAACGCTGTCCCCAAAGCTGCAGGGAGGGCTGGGGGGACACGGCAGGACCGTGGCTCAGGAAGCTGTGACAGCCTCGTGCTTTTTGTTTCCTTGCAGACAAACCCAACAGCTACTTCACGCAGACGCCGCCGACGCCGCGAGATGGTGAGTGCAGAGCTCGCTCCCCGTGCCCGGGGAGTGCCCGGGGAGTGCCCGGGGGGTGCCCAGGGGGTGCCCGGGGACAGCTGGAGCCTCTCCTGCTTCCCTCGGGGAGATCTCCTGACCCACTGATCTGTTTGTGCAGCTCCCGGAGCAGCCCTGCGGTGCTGAGGGATGTGGGATCGTCCCCAGGGATGAGGAGGGAGGGCAGTGTCCCTCAGGGCTCCCTTTTCCTCCAGGGAGTTTCCTGGATGGAGCAGGGAAAGGCTGGGAAGGGTCATTCCCTGGAATTGGGAAAAGGCCAAAAATGGTCATTCCCTGGAAGTGGGGAAGGCCCAGAAATGGTCATTCCCTGGAATTGGGAAAAGCCAAAAATGGTCATTCCCTGGAATTGGGGAAAGGCCAGAAATGGTCATTCCCTGGAACTGGGAAAGGGCAAAAGTGTTCATTCCCTGGAGGTGGTCAAGGGCCAAAAATGTTCATTCCCTGGAAATGGGAAGGGCTGGGAATGGTCATTCCCTGGGAGCACCTGAGTTCCCTGCGGCCTCACATTTTCCCTGGGCCATCCTTGCCTCTGGATTGCCTCTCCCACCTCCCACCTTTCCTCTGGAATCGCTCATTCCTGGTTTCGCAGGGGAGGAACTTTGATTTTTTTTTTTATTTTTTTTTTTCACGAGGCTCTTATCAGCAGCGGCTCCAGGAGCTGCTGGATGCGGGGCAGGCAAGCCCAGGCTGAGATAAAGCTTTGTTCCCCCTGAAATCCAGGCTCCAAATTCCCTGTTTTGCCGGCAGGCTCTCCCCCCACCTCCACGTGCACAGATAAGGGCCCGGCAGAGAACAGCAGCCAATTCAGAACTCGGTTGTTGCCTTTTTTTTTTTTTTTTTATTTTTTGCCTCCTCTGCTGGGGTGGGGAAGGAGGCGGGGGAGAAGCGGATGCGAGATAAAATGTGATTAATCTATAATTGGCCCGGAGAAGGCATCTCGAGCGAAAAATAAAAACCTACGTAGGTGGAACTCCTTGCTCAGGGCTCCAAAATATTAACAGCCCAGCCCAGCCAGATGCCAGACTCCCAAAAATCCCTGTCCCCCCCACGGGAGATGGAAAACTACCGCTTCTGGGGCGCTGCCAAGGCTCCTCCTCGCGTGGGGGATTTTTTGGGTTCAGGAGGTGTTTTTGGGGCGGGGGGACACGGGGACACGGGCAGAGGGTCTCCGTGTGGGGACGGGGATGGATTTTGCTGTTCTGCCGTGCTGGTTGTGTTCTGTTCATCGCCGGGATGGCTTTGGGATGTGATTTTGGGCATCCCTGGTGGTGTGGACGGGGCTGGGCTGGGGAATTTTGGGATTTGGCTGAGGTTTGCTGGGATCTTGTTAGGATCCAATTAATAAGGTTATTAGAAATACCTCTGCCCGAATTAAGGTGCAAACGAGACCATATGCAATCAATAGTATGAGTTTTATTTTATAATAAATATGAGAGAGAGAGAGGAAAAGAGAGAAAGGGGGAAGCAGGAAAAGAGGTGTCGGGGACAGAAAGTGACAGAGACAGAATAAAAGAATATCACCATCCGTGGGTCCTGCTGATAGGATCCAATTATTAAGGTTATTAGAAATACCTCTCCCCGAATTAAGGTACAAACGAGACCGTATGCAGTCAGTTGTATGGGTTTTGTTTTATAATAAATATGAGAAAGGAAAAAAGAGAGAGGGGGAAGCAGGAAAAGAGGTGTCGGGGACAGAAAGTGACAGAGACAGAATAAAAGAATATCACCATCCGTGGGTCCTGCCAAATACGCCAATAAAATATTAGGATCCAATTAATAAGGTTCTTTAGAAATACCTCTGCCAAATTAAGGTGCAAACAAGACCATATGCAGTCAATAGTATGAGTTTTATTTTATAATAAATATGAGAGAGAGAAAGGAAAAAAGAGAAAGGGAGAAGTAGGAAAAGAGGTGGGGAGGGGACCGAAAGAGAGTGACAGAGACAGAATTACAGAACATCACCATCCGTGGATCCCAACGATGCTGTGTTGATCCTCTCCAGCTTGGTCTTCCTGGTGGTGAAGGTCCCCCCAAAAGCACAGGATCCATGGGTTAATGCACACTCAGGCCAGGTGGCAATGCCCAGGTGTGTCCCCCGGGGCAGGGACAGTCTCGTGCAGCAGAGTCTGCTGCCATCACGTGCAGTCCTGAGGGGCAAGGCCGAGCCCTTTGGGGTCTGCGATGGATTCGGACAGATCTCCCGGCCCGGCTTTGCTCTCGGGGTGCGATAAAGGGTTGGGGTCACCAGAGCTGTGCCCGAGGTTTGGGGGTCCCTGCAGAGCTGGGCAGGGTCAGTGCCCGGCCTGGCACGGCCACGGCTCAGCTTTGGGGTGAGGGAAGGAGGGGACTCCCTGCCCTGGGACCTTGCTGCTGCGGTCCCCTGGAGGTGACACTGTCCCTAATTAGGGATGTGTCCTAATCAACATTCCCTGCTGTCCAGGGCTTGGATATCGGGACAAGGCCCTTCCTCCGGGAACAGGCACAGCCCCAGGAGCTCCGGGAGCATTTTGGGGTGTCTGTGCAGGGCCAGCGGCTGGACCCTGATCCTCCCACCCAGCCCTGGCTGTTCCGTGGTTCCCTGATCTGGGTGGCATTCACCTCTTCCATTCCCTCCAACTCCAATCCCTGCCCCTGAGAGCTCCTGAGCCACACAGTGATTTGTGGAACAGCTCTGCTCCCTTTGGAACCAAAGCCGTGAATGCTGGGAGCTCCTGCCTGCTCCCAAATCCTGCTAGGAGCTCCCTGCCTATTCCCAAACCCTGCTGGGAGCTCCTGCCTGTTCCCAAATCCTGCTGGGAACTCCTGCCTGCTCCCAAACCCTGCTGGGAGCTCCTGCCTGCTCCCAAATCCTGCTGGGAGCTCCTGCCTGCTCCCAAAGCCCCACTGGATTCCCATCCCAAATCCTTCAGAGAGCTCCTGCCTGCTCCCAAATCCCCACTGGATTCCCGACCCAAACCCTGCTGGGAGCTCCTGCCTGCTCCCAAATCCTGCTGGGAGCTCCTGCCTGCTCCCAAATCCTACTGAGAGCTCCTGCCTGCTCCCAAGCCCTGCTGGGAGTTCCCTGCCTATTCCCAAATCCCACTGGGAGCTCCTGCCTGCTCCCAAATCCTGCTGGGAGCTCCTGCCTGCTCCCAAACCCTGCTGGGAGCTCCTGCCTGCTCCCAAATCCCGAGCCGGGGCAGGGTTTGCGAGGCTCCTGCGCTGTCCCCAGCTCGGGGCCGGGCCTGGGGCAGCCAGGCAGGATAAATCCCCTCCTTTCTCCTGGCTGGAGCAGGGACAGGGACAGGAGGGGCTGCTGGCTCAGCTGTCCCTGGCAGGGTGGGCAGGGGGCAGCTGGGTGGGCTGGGCTGGGCCTCTCTGCGTCCCCTGAGGGCTGGGGGAGGATGGGGAGGGATCCTCCTCCTCCTCCTCCTCCTCCTCCTCCTCCTCCTCCTCCTCCTCCTCCTCCTCGTTCTCCTCGGGTCCGTGTTTGTTTGCAGGAGCTGTGCTGTTTGCTCTGCGGGCAGAGAACAAAGGCTGCGGAGAGGGGCTTTGGGTGGGATGTGGGGAAGGAATTCCTCCCTGCAGGGTGGGGAGCCCTGGGGTGGGGATTTCTCGGAGGAGCTGTGGCTGTCCCATCGCTGGGAGTGTCCCAGGCCGGGCTGGAGCAGCCTGGGGCAGTGGAAGGTGCAGGAGAAGGATGGGATGGGATTTCAATCCCTTCCAACCCAAACCATCAACACACCGCTGTCCGTAAATCCAGGGAGAAAATCCAGGGAGACAGCAGTTCCTCGGGTTCCCGATTCCTCTCTCCTGCCCCGTGGCTCAGGGGGACACGGAGGGGACATTTGGGCATGAAAATCCAAGTTCAAATGCGACGCAGGCTCTCCCATTCCGTTCCCTCGCTGGTGCTGGAGTCTCCTGCTGGCATCTCCCTTCTCTCTCTCGGTGACAGGAGCCAATTTAAGACTCGCATGGCACAAAACGAATCCGTGGCTGAGCTCAGTCGCTGCAATGGGAGGTGCAGCAGATCCAGCTCTTTTTTTGGGCTGTTTTTGGCAGCTCCCGGTCCTTCCTGACCATCCACGCTCCCTTCCCTTCCCGTCCCTGCTTTTCCTGGGCCTCTCCCGCGTGCGATGAGGAGCGGGGAAGGGTTTGCACCCCAAGCTCAGCCCCGGGGAGCCCATCCCGAGCGGATCCCAACCATTCCTGGATGCTGCTGGGATTTCTGCCCCTCCGGCTGACCCACGAGGGGTTTGGAGCACCGGAGCGTGGCGGGAGAGCCTTGTCCCACCTCGGGGGACAGAGGAAATGGCTTTTTTCTCAGCTCAAGGTGAACTCTGTGTACCTGGCTGCTCGCCTGGAGAGCAGCTGCTCACCTGGAATTCCGTGGGGCCTCTCCCAGCAGGTGGGAGCGGCTCAGAGCCTCCCAGGTAGATTTTCCTGGCCTTTCCCTCCCTCCCCCATGTGGGCTCTGCCGTCCCACCTGGCCAGGTCCCCATTTTTGTCACAGTGAGGAGGTTTTTGGGGTCTCTCTGTGGATGTTGGGGTGCAGGCAGGTCCAGACCTCCCTCCCAGGTGGATTTTCCTGGCATTTCCCTCCCTCCCTCCCTCTCCTGGGCTCTGCTCCCCCTGCCCTCGGCTCTGGCTCTGAGGAGGGAGGAATTTTGGGGATTCTGGGAGGAATTTTGGGGATCTCCGTATGTTCAGACCTCCCGCGTGGATTTTCCTGGCCCACATCTTAGCAGGGACAGGGCACAGAGTGCGTGAGGAAAAGTGGGATTTGGGTGGAGAAAAGTGGGATTTGGGTGGAGAAAAGTGGGATTTGGGTGGAGAAAAGTGGGATTTGGGTGAAGGAAAGTGGGATTTGGGTGGAGAAAAGTGGGATTTGGGGGCTCGGATGGAGCAGGGCTCCAGGAAAACCGCCTGGGTGAATGATGCTTTGTGCTGTGGGTGCCGCACGATCCACAGTCCGAGCTTTCCCTGGCACAGCTGACACTGGGTTTGGCTGCTCGTCGATGTCAGAGGTGTTAGCCCGTTGGATTTTGGGTGCTGGTCGATTTTGGGTGCTGTCAATTTTGGGTGCTGGTTGATGCTGGAGTTGTTTTCCCATGGATTTTGGATGCTGGTCCATGTCGGAGCTGTTTCCCCATGGATTTTGGGTGCTGGTGAATGCTGGAGCTGTTTTCCTGTGGATTTTGGGTCCTGGTTGATGTCAGAGGTGTTCTCCTGTGGATTTTGGGTTGTGGTCAATGCTGGAGGTGTTTTCCCGTGGATTTTGGGTGCTGGTCAGTGTCAGAGGTGTTTTCCCGTGGATTTTGGGTGCTGCTCGATGTCAGAGGTTATTTTCCCGTGGATTTTGGGTGCTGCTCAATGTCAGAGGTTATTTTCCTGTGGATTTTGGGTGCTGATGGATGTCGGAGGTTATTTTCCCGTGGATTTTGGGTGCTGCTCGATTTCAGAGGTTATTTTCCCGTGGATTTTGGGTGCTGATGGATGTCGGAGGTTATTTTCCCGTGGATTTTGGGTGCTGATGGATGTCAGAGGTTATTTTCCCGTGGATTTTGGGTGCTGATGGATGTCAGAGGTTATTTTCCCGTGGATTTTGGGTGCTGCTCGATTTCAGAGGTTATTTTCCCGTGGATTTTGGGTGCTGATGGATGTCAGAGGTTATTTTCCCGTGGATTTTAGGTGCTGCTCGATTTCAGAGGTTATTTTCCCGTGGATTTTGGGTGCTGATGGATGTCAGAGGTTATTTTCCCGTGGATTTTGGGTGCTGCTCGATGTCGGAGTTGTTCACCGGGGATGGGGGTGGATTCCCCGCCCCCGGAGCAGGATTGGGCGGCTCCTGCTCGCTGCCGCTGATGAGATGAGTATTGATGGCTCGGGGCTGGGCTGGGGGACAGGAGCTGCTCGGGGGCTGCGGCGCCAGCCCAGCCGCTCTCCATGGCAACGGGCACCGAGCTGGGGCGAGTGAATGCCACCCCGACCCCAAATCCCACCGGAATGAATGCCCATGCCGACCCCAAATCCCGCCGGAATGAATGCCCATCCCGACCCCAAATCCGGCCGGAATGAATGTCCATCCCGACCCCAAATCCCGCCGGAATGAATGCCCATCCCGACCCCAAATCCCTCAGGCAGAATGAATGCCCACCCGACCCCAAATCCCACCGGAATGAATGCCCATCCCGACCCCAAATCCCACCGGAATGAATGCCCATCCCGACCCCAAATCCGGCCGGAATGAATACCCATCCCAGCCCCGAATCCCTCCGGAATGAATGTCCACCCCGACCCCAAATCCCACCGGAGTGAATGCCTATCCCAGCCCCGAATCCCACCGGAATGAATGCCCACCCGACCCCAAATCCCGCCGGAATGAATGCCCATCCCAATCCCGAATCCTGCCAGAATGAATGTCCATCCCGACCCCAAATCCGGCCGGAATGAATGCCCACCCCGACCCCAAATCCCTCAGGCAGAATGAATGCCCACCCCGACCCCAAATCCCACCGGAGTGAATGCCCACCCCGACCCCAAATCCAGCCGGAATGAATGCCCATCCCGACCCCAAATCCGGCCGGAATGAATGCCCATCCCGACCCCAAATCCCGCTGGAATGAATCCCCACCCGACCCCAAACCCGGCCCGTTCCTGCTGCCCCGTGGGCGCAGGGAAGCCCCGCAGTGCCCTCCCCATCCCCGGGAGCAGCAGGAGATGCACCCCAGCTCTTCCCGCGGGGTCAGGGGCTGCTCCCGGGTTGTATTCCGGCCTGGAACGCCTGCCAGGCTCCGGCAGGGAGCACCCGGCGTTTTCCCGGCGGTTTTTGGTCTGTGGAACAGCGCCGGGGTGAAGGCGCCTTTGTCACGGGCACGGAATTCCCGAACCCAGGCTCCTCCCGGGAATTCCCAGCGCCGGCAGGGAATGCTGTGGGTGCTCCAGCAGCTCCCGGAGGTGCCCTGCCCTTCCCGGGCTGCCCAGGGCAGTTTCCCTCCCCATCTCCTCCCCGTGCCGGGGTTTGGGGCCGTCTGGCAATGCCATTCTTTGGGATCCTTTCCCTTTTCCCTCTTCCCGAGGACACCACCGGAGCAGGTCCATCGCACCCTCCCATCCCGGAGCTGGAATTCGGTTCCCATCTGTGCTTTCCCGACCGGGATGGGTTCCCGCGGGATCTGGAGCTTTTCCAGGCTGCCAAATGCCCGCTCTGCCTCCAGCAGGCAGGAATTGCCTTGCTGTTTTCCCAACATCCCCCTCATCTCCGAGCGCTCAGGGCCCTCCCAGGCCTTGGCAGGATTCCTGCTGAGGAGGAGGCTCCATCCGGGGTGGGAGGAACACCAGAGCCCCCGTCCTGAGCCATTCCCAGTGTCCTGAGCCATTCCCAGTGTCCTGAGCCATTCCCAGTGTCCAGGTGCTGCTGGGAGTGCCGGACAGTCCAGCAGGGAGCTGGGAGCAATCACCAAACTGCTCCAGGAGCTTTTTTTCCCTCTTTTCCATATGCTGGAAAAGAGCAATTTTGCCGTTCCACTTGTGATGATTGTTATTAAGCTGCAGAAAGGTTTGAGTGGGAGAGCTCGGGGCTTCACTCCCTCGAGCTCCTCGAGAGCTCGGAGCGCTCCAAGGCGGCTCGGTGTTAATCCCTCCTGGAACGGAGCTCCTTCCTGGTGACCCGGGGGTGTTCCCCGCAGGATTTGGGAATGGGGAATGGGGAATGGAGCCATTCTCCATCCTCCCTGGAGCTCCAGGGGCTCCAGTGGGGTTTGGGATGGGGATGGATTGAGGAGCTGCTCCGAGAGCTCGGGAGGCAGGGACTGACGGAGGGCACAGGGCCAGGAGCCTTCTCCTTGTATTCCCAGCCCAGGTCCTGATCCCTGCCCCAATTCCTGCATCCCCACCCTGATTCCTGCATCCCCCCACCCATTCCTGATCCCTGCCCCAATCCCTGCATCCCCACCCCAATCCGTGCATCCCCTGGCCTGCTCCTGCGTCCCTATATGGACTCAATTCCCACATCCTGACCCCAATTCCTGCATCTCCACACCGGTTCCTGATCCCGACCCCGATTCCTGCATCCCCCCACACATTCCTTCATCTCCTCATCCAATCCCTGCATCCCCACCCCAATGCCTGCATCCCCTGACCTGCTCCTGCGTCCCTACATGGACTCAATTCCCACATCCTGACCCCGATTCCCTTGTCCTGGTGCAGAGCAGAGCCAGGGGTGGCTCATGGCCATTCCTATTGTGGCCCGTGGCCATTCCCAGGGTGGCTCATGACCATTCCTATTGCGGCTCGTGGCCATTCCCGGCGTGGCCCATGGCCATTCCCGGCGTGGCCTGTGACCATTCCCAGTGTGGCTCATGGCCATTCCCAGTGTGGCTCGTGGCCATTCCCAGTGTAGCTCGTGGCCATTCCCAGGGTGGCTCATGACCATTCCTATTGCGGCTCGTGGCCATTCCCGGCGTGGCCCATGGCCATTCCCGGCGTGGCCTGTGACCATTCCCAGTGTGGCTCATGGCCATTCCCAGTGTGGCTCGTGGCCATTCCCAGTGTGGCTCGTGGCCATTCCCTGTGTGGCTCGTGGCCATTCCCTGTGTGGCTCGTGACCATTCCTATTGTGGCTCGTGGCCATTCCTATTGCGGCTCATGGCCATTCCCAGTGTGGCTCATGTCCATTCCCAGTGTGGCTCATGACCATTCCTATTGTGGCTCATAGCCATTCCCAGTGTGGCTCGTGGCCATTCCCAGTGTGGCTCGTGGCCATTCCCAGTGTGGCTCGTGGCCATTCCCTGTGTGGCTCGTGGCCATTCCCAGTGTGGCTCGTGGCCATTCCCAGTGTGGCTCGTGGCCATTCCCAGTGTGGCTCATGACCATTCCCAGTGTGGCTCATGTCCATTCCCAGTGTGGCTCATGGCCATTCCCAGTGTGGCTCATGTCCATTCCTATTGTGGCTCGTGGCCATTCCCAGTGTGGCTCGTGGCCATTCCCAGTGTAGCTCGTGGCCATTCCCAGGGTGGCTCGTGACCATTCCCGGCATGGCTCGTGACCATTCCCAGTGTGGCTCATGACCATTCCCAGTGTGGCTCATGACCATTCCCAGTGTGGCTCATGTCCATTCCCAGTGTGGCTCGTGGCCATTCCCAGTGTGGCTTGTGGCCATTCCTATTGCGGCTCATGGCCATTCCCATTGTGGCTCGTGGCCATTCCCAGTGTGGCTCGTGGCCATTCCCAGTGTGGCTCATGGCCATTCCCAGTGTGGCTCATGGCCATTCCTATTGTGGCTCATGTCCATTCCTATTGTGGCTCATGGCCATTCCCAGTGTGGCTCGTGGCCATTCCCGGCGTGGCTCATGGCCATTCCTATTGTGCCCCGTGGCCATTCCCAGGCCGGCCCTGCCCTTCCCCGCGGCCCCAGCGGCTCCACGCCGTTCCCAGCTGTCCCTCCGGCCCCGCTGGACATCTGCAGGCGCCGTTGGGCGCGGGGAGGTGGAGCTGGAGCCATCTGCCCTGGCAGCTCCCGCGGAGCTCCAGCACCTGCTCGGGGGAGGCCGAGCTGCACCTTGGCAGGGCTGTCCTGCTAACGAAGCTGTGCTAATTAGGGCCTGGCTGGGGGGACAGGTTTGGGGCTGGATCGGTGTCCCTGCACCTGGAGCTGTGGGAATTGTGGTTCCTGCAGGAGCAGCTCGGCTCTGCTCTGGGCCTGGAGGGGCTCCCAGGAGCTGCTCTGTTGTCACCTCGGTCCTTTCACCTTTTTTTGTGACGTGGAGCTGTGCCAGGAGGGTTTAGGGTGGATTTTAGGGATTTTAGGGAAAAGCTCTTTCCCCAGAGGGTGGAATGGTGACATTCCCAAATCTGCCAGCGCTCCCAGGGGTGCACAGGGTGGGATTTTGGGGTGTCTGTGCCAGGCTGGGGCAGTGCCCTCCTTCTGATGGGCTGCTCAGGGACATCCTGTGTGCCCTTCCTGTCCCCAGTTAGCCACCGGACAGGAGCCCTCATTAACCCCCACAGGATCCTCTCATTAACTCCCACAGGATCCCCTCATTAACCCTCACAGGATCCCCTCATTAACTCCCATAGGAACCCCTCATTAACTCCCACAGGATCCCCTCATTAACCCTCACAGGATCCCCTCATTAACCCCCACAGGAACCCCTCATTAACCCCCACAGGATCCCCTCATTAACCCCCACAGGAACCCCTCATTAACTCCCATAGGAACCCCTCATGAACCCTCCATGCCAGGAAGGCCGTGCAGGATGAGGGCTCCTTTCCCCCTTTCTCCTTTTCCCCTTTTCCTCTGTTTCCCCTTTTCCCTCTTTTTGCCCTTTTTCCCTCTTTTCCCCCTTTTCCGCCTTTCCCCTTTTCCCCCTTTCCCCTTTTCGCACTTTCCCCCCTTTTTCCCCTTTCTCCTTTCCCCTTTTTCCCCCTTTTCCCCCCTTTTTCCTCCTTTTTCCCCCTTTTTCTTTCCCCTTTTCCCCTTTCCCCATTTCCCTTTCCCCCCCAAGGCAGCTCCAGCTCCCCGGCAATGCTCCCCAGGTCCATTCCCACTCCCCAGCCCCGTTCCCCAGGATAAATCCCTCAATTCCCATTTCCCCTGTACCCTCTAATCTTTAGGACTCATCTGCATTTAGAAAAAAACCAAAACAAATTGAGGGAAAGCAGCGCTGGGAAGTGCAGGAGAGGCTCAGACTCCATCCGGAGCTCTTCACGAAAGCGATGAATCGCTTTGGATGTCGGGCAGGAGAGGAGGAGAGTCCTTTTCCTTTTGATTTCCCGGGATTTGTCTCATTCTCCGGAATCTCCAGGCAGCCAAAGGCGAGCGCCTGGGAATTGAAGTGGAAATGAGGCTGCCGAGCTTTGATTTCGCCTTTCAGGATCCCTCTGTTCCCTCGCCATGTGGGTCAGGCTCTGTTCTGCCGTGTGGGGTGCCCCGGGAGGGGCACTGGGGCAGGGAACGCCTCAGGAACGGCTGGAGCCATCCCAGGGAAGGGGAAATTGGTTTTTGGGGAAAGGTTTTTCCCCCCAGAGGCTGTCAGGCGCTGGAAAAGGCTCCCAGGGAATGTCCCAGAGCTCCGGGAGCGTTCGGACAACGCTCCCAGGGGTGCGGGGTGGGATTTTTGGGGTGTGTGGGCAGAGTCTGCTTGGGCTCTGATCCCCGTGGGTCCCCCCGGCTCAGGCCATTCCACCATTCCCTCATCCCTGGATGAGATTCCCATCCCTGATTTTCTCCGGGCGTGGCGTGGTCGCTCTGCGTGGCCAGCGGTGACTGAATGTGGTGTGGGGAAGCTCTGTCCCACCCCAGGCAGGGGAGGACATTTCTCTGCCCTTCCCTTCCCTCCCTCGCTGGGGAACAGATCGCGCTGCTGTGCTGTGGAGGGCTCCAAAAAATGATGGATGGAGCTTTCTGGAGGGTTGGGGAGGCTCCTCTGCGGGGTTGGGGGCACTGGGGACACGTCCCTGCTGGCTGTCCCCTCCGCGGTGACACCTTTCTCTGTCCGGTTCCTGCAGAAGGGACACAGGGGGACGGGACTGGGGCTGTGGTTGCTCCTTTTGGATTCTGCTTGTCCTCAGCTCTCTTCCCCGCCTGCCCTGGTGAGGATGAGGTCACCTGGGCCATGTCCTGCCTCACCTGGCTGAGTCCCAGGCCCTGCTGGGGTCACCTGGGCCATGTCCTCCTCACCTGGCTGAGTCCCAGGCCCTGCTGGGGTCACCTGGGCCATGTCCTCCTCACCTGGCTGAGTCCTGGGCCCTGCTGGGGTCACCTGGGCCATGTCCTCCTCACCTGGCTCAGTCCTAGGCCCTGCTGGGGTCACCTGGGCCATGTCCTCCTCACCTGGCTCAGTCCTGGGCCCTGCTGGGGTCACCTGGGCCATGTCCTCCTCACCTGGCTCAGTCCTGGGCCCTGCTGGGGTCACCTGGGCCATGTCCTCCTCACCTGGCCGTGCTCAGGGCTCAGTCCCAGGCCCTGCTCAGGTCACCTGGGCCATCTCTGCCTCACCTGGCTGAGTCCCAGGCCCTGCAGGGGTCACCTGGGCTGGGCACAGGCAGCAGTTGGGGACTTGGGACAAAGCCTTGTGCCCACCCGTGTGTCCGTGTCCCTGCGGGCTGCTGCGGGGTGCTGTGGTCACTCTGTGGTCACTCCGTGGTCACTCACACTGTGCCCACCCTGTCCCTGCACGCTGCCAGGGGATGCCGTGGTCACTCTGTGGTCACTCACGTTGTGGTCCCTGTCCCTGCAGGCTGCTGCAGGATGCTGTGGTCATGCTGTGGTCACTCTGTGGTCACTCATGCTGTGGTCATTGTTCCTTCAGGCTGCCAAGGGATGCTGTGGTCACTCTGAGGTCACTCTGTGGTCACTCACGCTGTGGTCACTGTCCCCTCAGGCTGCCGCAGGATGCTGTGCTCACTCTGTGGTCACTCTGTGGTCACTCTGTGGTCACTCTGTGGTCACCCTGTGCCTCCTGTCCCCGCAGGCTGCCGCGGGATGCTGTGCTCACTCTGTGGTCACTCTGCGGTCACTCACGCTGTGTCCCCTGTCCCCGCAGGCTGCCGCGGGATGCTGTGTTCACTCTGTGGTCACTGTGGTCACTCTACGGTCACTCACCCTGTGGTCCCTGTCCCCACAGGCTGCCGCGGGATGCTGTGCGGTTTCGGGGCGGTGTGCGAGCGCAGCCCCTCGGAGCCGGGCCAGGCGTCGTGCGTGTGCAAGAAGGGCTCGTGTCCCCCCGTGGTGGCCCCCGTGTGCGGCTCCGACTACAGCACCTACAGCAACGAGTGCGAGCTGGAGCGCGCCCAGTGCAACCAGCAGAGGAGGATCAAGGTCATCAGCAAGGGACCCTGCGGTGAGTGGCAGTCCCCAGGGGTCGGGGACACCTGGTGAGGGAGGGCCCAGTGTCCCCAGGGGCTTGGGGACACCTGGTGAGGGAGGGCCCAGTGTCCCCAGGGGTCGGGGACACCTGGTGAGGGAGGGCCCAGTGTCCCCAGGGGTCGGGGACACCTGGTGAGGGAGGGCCCAGTGTCCCCAGGGGTCGGGGACACCTGGTGAGGGAGGGCCCAGTGTCCCCGAGGGGCTTGGGGACACCTGGTGAGGGAGGGCCCAGTGTCCCCGAGGGGTCAGGGACCCTGTGGTGAGTGGTGGTCCCCAGGGACTTGGGGACACCTGGTGAGGGAGGGCCCAGTGTCCGAGTGAGGGCCCAGTGTCCCCAAGGGGCTTGGGGACACCTGTGCTGAGCTCAGGGCATGGCTGAAGGGATGGGGACAGGGGTGGTGGCAGGGGACACTGAGGGGATCGCTGTGCTTTGGGGGTCAGCAGAGTGGGATAAGGGACAATGATGGGACAACGATGGGGAGAGGTTGGCCCAGGGGTGTGGGACAGCCCAGTCTGGGGGATCTTTGATGTCCTGGGGATGGGGACAGGGCTGGCGGGAGGGGACACTGGTCAAGGCTGGTCAAGGGACACCAAAGGCTAGGAAGGGACACTGAGGGAATCTCCAGTAAAGGGACACGGAGGGAATCACCAGCTCTGCCATGGGGACAGCAGAGTGGGATAAGGAAAAATGATGGAAAAATTATGACCAAGGGCTGGTCCAGGGACACTGGTCAAGGCTTGTCAAGGGACACCAAAGGCTAGGAAGGGACACTGAGGGAATCTCCAGTAAAGGGACATGGAGAGAATCACCAGCTCTGCCATGGGGACAGTAGAGTGGGATAAGGAAAAATGATGGAAAAATGATGACCAAGGACTGGTCCGGGGACACTGGTCAAGGCTGGTCTGGGGTCACCAAAGGCTAGGAAGGGACACTGAGGGGATCTCCAGGTCAGGGGACACTGAGGGGTCACCAGTGAAGGGACACTGAGGGAATCACCAGTAAAGGGACACTGAGGGGTCACCAGCTCTGTCATGGGTGTCAACAATGGGATAAGAAGGAAAAATGGTGGCCAAAGGCTGGTCTGGGGACACCAAAGGCTAGGAAGGGACACCGAGGGGATCTCCAGGTCAGGGGACACGGAAGGGATCTCCAGTGAAGGGACACTGAGGGGTCACCAGTAAAGGGACACTGAGGGGTCGCCAGCTAAAGGGACACTGAGGGGTCACCAGCTCTGCCGTGGGTGTCAGCAATGGGATAAGAAGGAAAAATGGTGGCCAAAGGTGGTCTGGGGACACCAAAGGCTAGGAAGGGACACAGAGGGGATCTCCAGGTCAGGGGACACGGAGGGAATCTCCAGTAAAGGGACACTGAGGGAATCTCCAGCTAAAGGGACACTGAGGGGTCACCAGCTCTGCCGTGGGTGTCAGCAGTGGGATAAGAAGGAAAAATGATGGGACAATGACAACCAAAGGCTGGGCCAGGGGTGTGTGACAGCCCCGTGGGGAACAGCCCCTCTGGGCCATCCCTGCTGCCCCCAGCAGCTGCGCGGGGCAGCAAACATCTGGCACAGCTGGAACAGGGCTGGGTGGGCCGGTGAAATTCCAGCTGGGGCTGAGGGAAGGAGCCCCCCCAGCCTCCTCAGCTCCCACTAAATTAACCTGACCTTTCCCAGAGCCCCTGCTGGGGCTCCTGAGCGGGGAGATTGATTTCAAATCGGAATAATGATAATAATCAGAAAGCGAAAGATAAGAGGAATAAGAAAAAGGTGGCGAGGAAATTGCTCCTTGAGCCCTTCCTCTAATTAGGGTGTGCAGGAGGGGTTGCCCTGGTTGGTTTGCTGGAGGAAGGGGAGCCTTTTAGGGAAAAGGGGAGCATTTTAGGGAAAAGAGGAGCCTTTTAGGGA
Organism: Acanthornis magna; assembly: GCA_036785705.1. Lineage (NCBI taxonomy): Eukaryota > Metazoa > Chordata > Aves > Passeriformes > Acanthizidae > Acanthornis > Acanthornis magna. The sequence goes on from JAWUZG010000286.1 coordinate 1,616,722, forward strand.
GAAGAGGAGCCTTTTTAGGGAAATGAAGAGCCTTTTAGGGAGAGGAGGAGCCTTTTAGGGAAAAGGGGAGCCTTTTAGGGAAAAGGGGAGCCTTTTAGGGAAAAGGGGAGCCTTTTAGGGAAAAGGGGAGCCTTTTAGGGAAAAGAGGAGCCTTTTTAGGAAAAAAGAGGAGCCTTTTTAGGAAAAAGAGGAGCATTTTCAGGAAAAAGAGGCTGCAGGAGAGGAGGAGAGGGTGGGGAAGGAGAGGAGAGAGGGGCCAGGAGGGGAGGGAGCTCCGTCCTCGCCTGCTGAGGGTTTGGAATGATCCTACAGCCTCCGTGGATATCGGGGTGATGGACTCAGTGCTCAGGAGCAGGGAACGGCTCTGGAATGCACCGGAGCTGGTGGGAAATCCTCCATTGCTGGTGGCTTGGGGCGTCCGGAGGGATTGGGGTTATTCCACGAGAGGAACGGGACTGTCACCTGTGCCATGCTGTCACCTGTGCCGTGCTCTCACTGTGCCATGCTCTCACTGTGCCATGCTGTCACCTGTGCCATGCTGTCACCTGTGCCATGCTCTCACTGTGCCGTGCTCTCACCTGTGCCACGCTCTCACCTGTGCCACGCTCTCACCTGTGCCACGCTCTCACCTGTGCCATGCTGTCACCTGTGCCATGCTCTCACTGTGCCATGCTGTCACCTGTGCCACGCTCTCACTGTGCCATGCTGTCACCTGTGCCATGCTCTCACCTGTGCCATGCTCTCACCTGTGCCGTGCTGTCACCTGTGCCACGCTCTCACCTGTGCCGTGCTGTCACCTGTGCCACGCTCTCACCTGTGCCACGCTGTCACCTGTGCCGTGCTGTCACCTGTGCCATGCTGTCACCTGTGCCATGCTCTCACTGTGCCGTGCTCTCACTGTGCCGTGCTCTCACTGTGCCGTGCTCTCACCTGTGCCATGCTCTCACTGTGCCGTGCTCTCACCTGTGCCGTGCTCTCACCTGTGCCGTGCTCTCACCTGTGCCACGCTCTCACCTGTGCCACGCTCTCACCTGTGCCATGCTCTCACCTGTGCCACGCTCTCACCTGTACCGTGCTGTCACCTGTGCCGTGCTCTCACCTGTGCCACGCTCTCACCTGTGCCACGCTCTCACCTGTGCCACGCTGTCACCTGTGCCGTGCTCTCTCTCACCCATGTCCCCTCCCCTGTCCCCAGGCTCCAAGGACCCCTGCGCAGAGGTGACCTGCAGCTTTGGCAGCACCTGCGTGCCCTCCCCCGACGGCCAGGCCGCCAAGTGCGTGTGTCCCTCGTCCTGTGCCGGCGTCCCCAAGAGCACCGTGTGCGGCAGCGACGGCCGCGACTACCGCAGCCACTGCCACCTCAACAAGCACGCCTGCGACAAGCAGGAGAACGTCTTCAAGAAGTTCGACGGCCCCTGCGGTGAGGCCCTTGGGGTGTCTGGGGGGTGGAGGGTTAAAAATGGGTCCAGCCGGGGTGGGGATAGCGAGGGAAGGAGCGGTGGGAAAGGCGTTGAGGAGAAACTTGGCTGCAGCCCTGCTGTCGGCTCGGAAAGGTCAGGCTGGGGTGGTGTGGGCAGGAAAAGGTCAGGTTGGACAGCTGAAGGTGAGGTTGGGCAGCAGAAGGTCAGGTTGGGTAGCAGAAGGTGAGGTTGGGCAGCAGAAGGTCGGGCTGGACAGCAGGAAGGTCTGGCTGGGCAGCAGAGGGTCACTCTGGGCAGCCAAGGGTCACTCTGGGCAGTGAAAGGTCACTCTGGGCAGCCGAGGGTCACTCTGGGCAGCCAAGGGTCACTCTGGGCAGCCAAGGGTCACTCTGGGCAACGAAAGGTCACTCTGGGTGCCAGCTGCTGAACCCGAGCCCAAGGCAGAGCTTCCCTGGGGGTGTTGGTGCTCTCACCCCACTGACCCAGAGAGCAATTCCAATATCTGGGCCACCTCCTGTCCCTCCTGCTGTGCTCCCGGCATCCCAAACAGCTCCTGCGATTAAAGCATCCCAAAGGCAGGCACTGATCCCGGAGTGTGAGGGTGGATTCCTCCTCCTCCTCCTCCTCCTCCTCCTCCTCCTCCTCCTCCACTCTCTCTCAGTGGCTGTGGAAGCTGGAAATGCAAAGCGGCTGCACTCATTAGGAAAAGGGAAAAAGGCAGAGTTTATCCCTGGAGAGAGGCACAGGGGCGTGAGGGCAGTTCAGAGTGGGGAAAAGGCAGAGTTTATCCCAGTGCTGATCCCTTTGGAAAGGGCAGGTGCCCTCAGTGTGTGCAGCTCAGTAAGGAACGAGTCCTTAGGGGCACAGGTCCGAGGGCTCTTGGGGCCATCCAGGGAAGGAGCAGAGCCTGGGAAGCACAATTCGGGCAGGGAATGATTCTCTGCCCCACATCCCTCCCCAGACCCCTGCAAAAGCATCCTGAACGACCTGAACCGCGTGTGCCGGGTGAACCCCCGCACGCGGCAGGCCGAGCTGCTGCCCCGGCCCGAGAGCTGCCCCCCGAAGAACGACCCCGTGTGCGGCGACGACGGCGTCACCTACGACAGCGAGTGCGTCATGGCGCGCTCGGGGGCCATCCGGGGGCTGGACATCCAGAAGGTGCGCTCGGGCCAGTGCCAGCCGCAGGGTGAGTCCCTCGCCATCCTCCCGCTCCTCTCTGCCCCCGGGAGTGCTCCGGGTGGTGGTGGTCACCGAAAACGGAGGCTAGACAAGGTTAGGAGAATAAAAAGCAGTTCTATTTATTGAAGGGCTTCAGGAATAAAAGCAGTTCTATTTATTGAAGGCCTTCAGGTGCATTCAGGGCAGGCACAGCCCACCCAGGGGCTGCACCCAAAATGGACAGAGGGTCGTGAGTTTTTTATACTTTGTAAGTTTTTTTGTAAGGTCATAGGTATTTCATATTTTATAAGTTTTCTATGCGGTCACAGGTGTTTCATACTTTATAAGGTTTCTATAAGGTCACAGGATTTTCATACTTTGTAAGTTCTGTCCATTTGCATATCGGGGTTAACCCTCCAATTACAGCTTCAGGTGATGAAGTCAATTACCCCAAGTTTGCTCCCCCAATTAATTCACTGCTGTTTGCATATCTCGGGCCCTGACACAGTGAGGTGTGCTTGGGTTTGGGGTTTAGAGGAATTGTTTTGTGTAAAACGAGAGAACAGCAGCTCAGCACTGTGTGTGGAGCCCAGAGTTACACACCAAAGGATTGCAGAGACAGGAAAATAGAGAAGCTAAACCCCGAGGCCTCACCCCCACAGACAAGTGCAAGGACGAGTGCAAGTTCAACGCCGTGTGCCTGAACCGGCGCGGGGCCGCGCGCTGCTCCTGCGAGCGCCTGAGCTGCGACGGTGCCTTCCGCCCCCTGTGCGGCCGCGACAGCCGCACCTACGGCAGCGACTGCGAGCGCCGCCGCGCCGAGTGCCACCAGCAGGCCGCCATCCCCGTGCGCCACAGCGGGCCCTGCGGTAAGCACCGGCACGGGGACACGGTGGGGCTGGGGTGCCTTCCGGTGGGGGTGCTGTCCCCAAATGTCCTCTGGGGATACTGTCTCATTAGGGTGCTGTCCCCAAATTGTCCTATGGGGATATTGTCCCATGGGAGTGCTGTCCCCAAATTGTCCTATGGGGATACTGTCCCATTAGGGTGCTGTCCCCAAATTGTCCTATGGGGATATTGTCTCATTGGAGTGCTGTCCCTAAATTGTCCTTCAGGGACACTGTCCCATGAGAATGCTGTCCCCAAATTGTCCTGTGGCCATATTGTCCCATTGGGGTACTATCCCCAAATTGTCCTGTGGGGATACTGTCCCATTGGGGTGCTGTCCCTAAATTGTCCCATTGGGGTGCTGTCCCCAGATTGTCCTCTGGGGATACTGTCTCATTGGGGTGCTGGTCCCGAAATTGTCCCATGGGCATGCTGTCCCCAAATTGTCCTCTGGGGATACTGTCCCATGGGAATGCTGTCCCCAAATTGTCCTTCAGGGACGCTGTCCCATGAGAATGCTGTCCCCAAATTGTCCTGTGGCCATATTGTCCCATTGGGGTGCTATCATCAAATTGTCCTGTGGGGATACTGTCCTATTGGGGTGCTGTCCCCAAATTGTCCTATGGGGATACTGTCCCTTGGGAATGCTGTCCCTGAATTGTCCTGTGGGGATACTGTCCCATGGGGATGCTGGTCCCTCTCATCCCACAGGGATGATGTCCCTTGCAGATGCTGGTCCCCCCTGTCCTGCAGGGATTCTGGGTCCCCAGATTGTCCCACAGGGTTATTGTCCCTCAGGAATGCTGGTCCCCTCCTGTCCCTCAGGAATGCTGGTCCCCCCTGTCCTGCAGGGATTCTGGGTCCCCAGATTGTCCCCCAGGGATATTGTCCCTCAGGAATGCTGGTCCCCCCCTGTCCCTCAGGACTGCTGGTCCCCCAGGCCAGCCCGCTCCAGGCAGGGTGGGGTGTGGAACGCTGCAGGTGGGTGCCCCCTGAGCATGCCCCCGGCTCAGTGTGGTGTCCGGGCAGCCGGGACTGTCCCTGGTTCCGTGTTTTTGTCCTTGCAGCAGCCCCGGTGTGTGCCGTCTCCGTGTCTGTGCTCCTGTCTCTGTCTGCTGTGTGACACGGGGGACAATCCCCGCTGTCTGACCGAGTGTCTGTGGTGTCCCGCTGGATTCTCTCCTCCCCACCGCATTCCCTGCAGCCCATGCCATCCATCCCTGCTCCCCCGGGGTAGTGCCAGCCTCCAGCTCCTTCCATGCTCTCCCTCCATGCCTGCCTGCTCCTCTCAGCTCCGGGAACTCCTCCTGCCGTGTGTGCTGTGCTCTCTCCGGAGCTCTCACCGTGTCTTTGTCTCGTCTCTAGGAGAAGCTTCCCAGTGGACCTTTCCTAGGAGGATGGGATAGGATGGGGCTGTGGATCCTTAGGAGTGTCCAGGTCTAAGGTTCTCACCGGGAAGTGAAGGAGGCTAAAGCAGCCACTGGATTGATTTGGATGAGTTACAGGTTGTTCCTTTCAGCTCAGTTTGGATTTTCCCCACCTCTGGGGCAGCGTCCTGTTCTCTTGAGCTGATGTTTTATCAGGTATCGGCTGGATCAAACCTCCTGAAGTATTCGGGGATCGGATCCCACGTTGGGGATGTGTTTTGTTGGCTTTGCGCTCCTGCTGGAGGCGTTCGAGGCTGCCAGGCCCAGCTGCTGGAGGAGAGTTTGTCAGGCTCCCAAAATCCCACACGGAATAATCACAGCTGTTATTTTTAATCATCCGTTTCTCCGTGTTTCTGCTGGGGGAATGCTTGGGAGTCAATTCCCCAAGTTTTCCCTGTGGGAAGGGCTGTGATCCCAGGGCGTGATTTTTTCCATCTCCCTGGGCTTTCTTCAAACCCTTCCCTGTGCCTCCTTCAGAAGCTAAAACTTCCCAAATTCCCGGGGTGAGCAGGGAATTCCTGCTGTTCCTCACCCTGCTGTCAGCCACGCATCGTTTCCACCGCGTTCCGTGGAAAAAGGCCAGGAGCAGCAGGGTACGGGCCTGGCGCACCTGCTCTTCCTCTCTCCACCTCCCTCTCCTTTATTCCAGCTCCCTCCCAGCTCTGTCCCCCCGGGCGAGCACACATCTGCTTCCAGGATAGGGATAGGGATAGGAGCAGAAAAGGGAATTCTGAATTCTGAATTCGCTCCGGGGCTCTGTCTGCCAAAACGTGGGATTTCAGAGTCCCTGTGACAGCTCCAGTGCCCAACCCCCGGCAGGTGTGAGCGGCTTTGTTATCCCCACCGGCTCAGGAAGGGAGAAGGAAGAGCTCTGAGCTCTTCCTGGTGCCGTGGGAATGCGGGAGAGGCGCAGAGCAGGGAAGGAAAGAGGCTGGCAGCATTTGAATCCCTCATGAGCACCTGTCCAACAAACCCTGGGCTCTGCTGCCTTTTCCAGGGCCCAGGCCAGGGAGTCAAAGCCCAACAAAACCATCCGAGCCTTGTCTGGAATCCTTCCCTGCAGCTGGGGCAGAAGGGATGGGATGAGGTTGATGTGGATAGGAGGGAAGGAAGGAAGGAAGGTGTCTGTAGTTGCATCTGTCTTTTCCTCCCTGCCTGTCTCTGCTCTCTTCTCTTTCTCCTTTTTCTCTCTCTTTCTCCTTTTTCTCTCTTTCCTGTTCTGTCTGTGTCTTGTGTTTTACAGTGTTGCTGTGTGGAGGAAGGAGCTCTGTCCTGGCACCACCCTCGTGCTCCCTGCCCGGACACCTCTGCTGGGAGCTCTGCCCCTCCTGCGCGGCCAGGGCCGCTCCTGGCTCCTCTCACTGCTCCCACCTCTGTCTGGCTGGGCCCGCGAGCCCCCCGGATGGAGAGCTTGCCCCGGGCTTTGTCCCACCCCTCGCCCCACACTCTTCCCGCTGGAGTGGACACGGCCGGGCTCTCGGGTGATGCTCGCTGTGCCTTGACCCCTCGAGGCAGAGGTGGGTGCTGGGAGCCCCCCACGCCTCGCTCCGGACTGCTCCTGGTGGATCTTCCCTCTCCTCCTGCTCCTGACTAACGCCCCTCGCTTCCCTCCTCCTCCTTCTCCTCCTCGTCCTTCCCGGCGGTCCTGCCTGCCCGGGGCTGTGGCGCTGCTCCCCGTGCTCTGTGTCCTGCTTGTCCCTGTGCTCCCAGCCCCACAGGGATCCCAGCTCGCTCTCCCAGTGGCTCTGTCCCGGGAATATTTCCCTGCGGAGCGGTGCCGGAGCCCGCTGGGGTCCCAGGCATGGATTGATGGGTTCCAAGGCACCTTCAGGGCCTCTTCTCTGTGGGCATCCCCAGTCGGGCTGGCAGGAGAGCTCGGGATTCCCTGGATATTCCCGGAATGTGGGATTCCAGATCCCTAGAGGCTGTTAGATGTCTGCCCACAGTCATGGAATGGTTTGGGTGGGAAGGGATCATAAATCATCCACTTCCACCCCCCTGCCCCAGGCAGGGACACCTTCCACGATCCCAGCTCGCTCCCAGCCTGCTCTGGAGCACTTCCAAGCGTGGCAGCAGGTCCAGGATCGTGCCCTGGAATCACCCAGGGGTGCTTTCCCCGTGCCTCAGTTTCCCTCCCTCCAGGATGGAGCAGGGCCTTGATTAAAGCCCAGCTCAGCAGCTCCGCGTTGCTCCCATCCACAGCAGAATCGGTGCCAACCCCCCGGAGATGTCTGGAGGTGCGAGTGAGCTATTCCGGGCTGGGATTTGGGAACTTCGTGGGCTGCATCTCCACAGTGTCCTGCTCGAGAAGGACAGGGAGGGACAGGGCTGGGTTCTCCATCTCCTCCCTGTGCTCCCCGAGGCACAATGTGAGCCTGGATCTCAAACCAGGGAATGTCTCTGCTTCGTGCCCAGGAAGGTGGTGTCCGCCAGAGGGAATTTCTCCATGGAAGCGGTGTCTGTTGTGCCACGCCCTGGTGCTGGCAGGGGAGTGACCAGGGCCGCTCCAGAGGGACCTTTCCCCACTCTGTGCTCCGTGCCCGCCTCGCTGCTGGGGCTGTGCTGTGTGTGCTGCTCTCCATCTCCTCTGGGCTGCCTTGTGTGTCCCCTGCCGTGTCCTTGTCCTGTGTCCTTGTCCTGTGTCCTTGTCCTGTGTCCTTGTCCCTGTCCAGCCGTGGTGTCCTGTCCCTGCCCCAGCCCCTGGGGGTCCAGCAGGGTCACCGGGCAGTGCTGGCTCTGTCCCCAGCAGCACAGCCACTCCTTCCCTGGCTCCTGGGGGGATTCCTGGAGGGACATTCCTGACTGGGAATGGGGAGGAACCCAGGGCTGTCCCTGCCAGCAGGGAGTGGGACACGGCCTTTGCTCTCTGCTGGCACTTTGTCACCGCTGAGCATCCCCACTGCTCGGCTGGCATTGTGACACATCCAGAGGGGATTCCCCGAGGGCTGGGCTGAGAGAAGGACAGAAGGACACGGGGTGTCCCCAAGGACACGGGGTGTCCCCAAGGACACGGGATGTCCCCATCCTGCCGCAGGGCAGCTCCCTGGGATGAGGGATGAGCAGTGTGGTGGAGCCGAGGGTGTCCTCCCCAGCCAGGTCCTCCTGGGGAACACCAGGATGAGTTTTTTGGGAACAGTGTGATCCCGAGGGCGTGGATCGCAGGGAAGGGAACTCTCTTTGCGGAAGGCTCTGTGAGTGCTGCTGATCCCATTTCTGGGCAGCCCTTGGGGACAGAACAGACCTGGGCTGGCGGGGCCGAGGCAGGAATTGTTCCTGGTGTGCAGGAGAAGCTCCCGTGCCTGCTGCCCGTCCCTAACCCCACCCCGCATGGGGACCGTGCTGAGCGGGCATGGCCGGGTGGCATGGCGGGGACGGGGCTGGGGGCGAGCCCAGCGGCTCCGTGCACTGCCTGCGGCCGGGGGGTGGCACCGAGCCCTGCCTGGGGACGCTGGCATGTCCTGCTCCGCTCGGCACCCGCCACCCACACCTGAGCCACCTCCCTGTGCCCTCCGCAGACCTGGGCACGCCCAGCCCCTGCCTGAGCGTGGAGTGCGCCTTCGGGGCCACGTGCGTGGTGAAGAACCAGGAGGCCGTGTGCGAGTGCCAGCAGCAGTGCCAGGGCCGCTACGACCCCGTGTGCGGCACCGACCAGCGCACCTACGGCAACCCCTGCGAGCTGGACGCCATGGCCTGCGTGCTGCAGAGGGACATCCGCGTCAAGCACAAGGGGCCCTGCGGTAAGAACCCCACAAGGGGTTTGTTCTTGTTATTGTGTTGGTCATGGCCTGCGTGCTCCAGAGGGACATGAAGGCCAAGCACAAGGGGCCCTGTGGTGAGATTCGGGTTTTGTTGTTTTGTTGTTGTGCTGTTGTTCATGGCCTATCTCCTCCAGAGGGACATCCGCGTCAAGCACAGGGGGCCCTGCAGTAAGAATTGGGGTTTGTTGTTGTTATTGTGTTGGTCATGGCCTGTGTGCTGCAGAGGGACATGAAGGCCAAGCACAGGGGGTCCTGTGGTGAAATTTGGGTTTTGTTGTTGTTATTGTGGTGTTCATGGCCTGCGTGCTCCAGAGGGACATCAGGGCCAAGCACAAGGGGTCCTGTGGTGAGATTTGGGTTTTGTTGTTGTTATTGTGTTGGTCATGGCCTATCCCCTCCAGAGGGACATCCGCATCAAGCACAAGGAGCCCTGCAGTAAGAGTTGGGCTTTGTTGTTGTTATTGTGTTGGTCATGGCCTATCTCCTCCAGAGGGACATCAGGGCCAAGCACAAGGGGTCCTGCGGTGAGATTTGGGTTTTGTTGTTTTGTTGTTGTGCTGTTGTTCATGGCCTATCTCCTCCAGAGGGACATCCGCGTCAAGCACAGGGGGCCCTGCAGTAAGAATTGGGGTTTGTTCTTATTATTGTGTTGGTCATGGCCTGCGTGCTGCAGAGGGACATGAGGGCCAAGCACAAGGGGCCTAGTGGTAAAATTCGAGTTTTGTTGTTGTTATTGTGTTGGTCATGGCCTATCCCCTCCAGAGGGACATCCGCATCAAGCACAAGGGGCCCTGCGGTAAGAATTGGGGTTTGTTGTTGTTATTGTGTTGGTCATGGCCTGTGTGCTGCAGAGGGACATGAAGGCCAAGCACACAGGGCCCTGTGGTGAGATTCGGGTTTTGTTGTTGTTGTTGTGTTGGTCATGGCCTGCATCCTCCAGAGGGACATCAGGGCCAAGCACAAGGGGTCCTGCGGTGAGATTTGGGTTTTGTTGTATTGTTGTTGTGCTATTGTTCATGGCCTATCCCCTCCAGAGGGACATCCGCGTCAAGCACAAGGGGCCCTGCGGTGAGATTTGGGCTTGGTTGTTGTTGTTGTGGTGTTGGTCATGGCCTGTGTGCTGCAGAGGGACATGAGGGCCAAGCACACGGGGCCCTGTGGCGAAATTTGGGTTTTCTTATTGTTGTGTTGTTGTTCATGGCCTATCTCCTCAAGAGGGACATCCGCATCAAGCACAAGGGGTCCTGTGGTGAGATTTGGGCTTTGCTCTTGTTATTGTGTTGGTCATGGCCTGTGTGCTCCAGAGGGACGTCAGGGCCAAGCACACGGGGCCCTGCAGTGAGAGATGGGCTAGGGGTTGTTTTGGTGTTGTTTTGGTATTGTTACTATGTTGGTCATGGCCTGCGTGCTCCAGAGGGACATCAGGGCCAGGCACAAGGGGCCCTGTGGTAAAATTCATACTGGGATTGTTGCGGTGGTGGTCATGGTGGTGATGTTGTTGATGGCCTGTGTCCTCAAAAGGGACATCAGGGCCAAGCACAAAGGGTCCCGTGGTGGCACGGATAAAATCCTCCAGCCAGCAGCATGGACCAAGCAGGGGGTTTGTGTCATGGATAAAAACGTCCAGGCCAGCAGCAGGAATCGAGCAGGGAGTTTGTGGCACAGATAAAATCCTCCAGCCAGCAGCATGGACTGAGCAGGGGTTTGTGGCACAGATAAAAACCTCCAGGCCAGCAGCAGGAATCGAGCAGGGAGTTTGTGGCACAGATAAAATTCTCCAGCCACCAGCATGGACCGAGCAGGGGGTTTGTGTCATGGATAAAAACGTCCAGGCCAGCAGCACAGACTGAGCAGGGGTTTGTGGTGAGGCTAAAATCCTCCAGCCACCAGCATGGACTGAGCAGGGGTTTGTGGTGCGGATAAAATCCTCCAGGCCAGCAGCAGCACAGATAAAATCCTCCAGGCCAGCAGCAGCACAGATAAAATCCTCCAGGGCAGCAGCACGGACCGAGCAGGGGGTCGGTGCCTCCTCCTCCCCCTCGCCAAGGCAGCAGCTGCTGTGTGAAAGAGGAGAGCAGGAGAAGCACCTCGGAGCCAAATTCCTGCTGCAGTGACTGTCAGGGAGGAAGGGGAGGTGTTGGAAGGAGAGGATGAATCAGTGAATACCCAGGAGGCAGGGGATGGGCTGCGGCCTGGTGTCTCCTGCTCGGAGGAAGAGCTGCTTAGAGAGGGAATTTTTACCAGATCTGGGTTTTTTTGTGTCCCTGGCGTGGCTGGGAGGGTGTCAGGTGTGATGTTACACCTGCACCTAGCACAACAAACGAGCTGAAGGTGGAATCCCGAGCTGAAGGTGGAATCCCCAGCTCAACAAATGAGCTGAAGGTGGAATCACCTTCCCACCGCCTTTTCCTGGGGGATCTGCTGCCTCTCTCCCCCTGGAGCCCGTGGCTGATTTATTGCTCCCCATAATTTTGCTCTCCCACCTCTTTAGCTCCAACAGCCACGGTGACAGTGACATTCCAGCCCCTCTCTCCTGGCCCTGCTGATGGCTTTCGGGAGGAGGTTTTGCCTTTCTCCCTCCCATCCTCTCCTCCATCCCTCCCTCCCTCGCACCGTGCCCCAGGGCTGCTGCTCCCACAGGGCTCGGCTGAGGGAGGAGGGAGCAGGGAGGTTTGATTTCTGCATCAGAGGGTTTAGAGCTGCGTTAGCAGCTTTTGATGGGATTTTGGGGAGGAATTCTTCCCCGCCAGGGTGGGGAGGTTGCCCAGAGAAGCCGTGGCTGGAATTGTCCAGGTCGTGGATGGAGCTTGGGGCGGAAGGCGTCCCTCAAAGATGATCTTCAAGCTCCCTCCCAACACAATTCCCCGACTCCGCGGCCAGCCAGCAACGCCTTCCCCGCTGTTTTAATCCTCATTTTGTCCTCTCTCTGTGCCCAGACCGCTGCGGCAAGTGCCAGTTCGGGGCCATCTGCGAGGCGGAGACGGGGCGCTGCGTGTGCCCCACCGAGTGCGTGCCCTCGGCGCAGCCCGTGTGCGGCAGCGACGGCAACACCTACGGCAGCGAGTGCGAGCTGCACGTCCGCGCCTGCACCCAGCAGAAGAACATCGTGGTGGCCGCCCAAGGGGACTGCAGTGAGTGTGACAGCGTCCCCTTTGTCCCTCGTGTCGCTCCTGCTGCTGGCATTGCGGGGAAAGGATGCTCAGCCTTGCTCACATCGTCCAAAGCATTTTTATCCCATGGATTTTGTCATTCCCGCATCCTCCCTGAGGTTTTTCCCTTGTTTGGGTGATGTTCCCCTTTACCTTTGGAATAATTTGGTGTTTTCAGGCTCTCCGGCAGCTTTTTAGCCCCAGCTGGTTTGGTTCCCCGCTCTGTGCCCTCTGTGTTATTTGTCTGAGCCAAGCAAAGAAATTGGATTAATGTCCATTGGGCCGAGTCAGGAATTAGGCTGAAAATGTGTTAACAGCCACCAGCAGAACGCAGAGCACCGAGGGTGTGTTTGATCCTTCAGTGCCTTTCCCTCCCCTCCATCCCCTGGGGTTAATTCCTCTTTGTTCCTGCGTTTCCTCCCCACTCCCCAGCCCCGGGAGCTGTCTGGGCTAATTTCTTAATGAATTAAAAGCCCTGCTTGGCTTCTTCATTAGAACAAAAGCCGCGATGGTTTGAGCCTCATAAAAACCTGTCCAGCTGGGGCTGGGTGTTCCAGGGGTGAGATCCTGCTGGATTTGGGGAAGGATGAGCCAGGGTGGCAGATGACTCCCAGAATCGATGATTCCATGGGATTTCTTCCTAGAAGGAGCTGTCCCTGGAAGAGAGGGAATCAGAAATGCTCAGGGTGGGCACCCAGCCCTCGCAGGGTCTTTTAAAGGAGCGGCGATGTGACATTGGTGTCCCTGATGCCTGAACGGGGTCACCTAAAACAGAGGCTAGACAAGGTTAAGAGAATAAAAAGCAGTTATGTTTATTGAAGGGCTTCAGGAATAAAAAGGAGTTATATTTATTGAAGGGCTTCAGGAATAAAAATCAGTTCTATTTATTGAAGGCCTTCAGGAATAAAAGCAGATCTCTTTATTGAAGGCCTTCAGGTGCATTCACGGCAGTCCCAGCCCACCCAGGGGCTGCACCCAAAATGGACAGTGGGTCATGGGTTTTTCATACCTTAAAAGGTATTTGTAAGGTCACAGGTTTTTCATACTTTATAAGGTTTTTATAAAGTCACGGGTTTTTCATACTTTACATTTTTTTATAAGGTCACAGGATTTTGATACTTTATAAGTTCTGTCCATTTGCATATTGGGCTTAACCCTCCAATTACAGCTTCAGGTGATGAAGTCAATTACCCCAAGTTTGCTCCCCCAATTAATTCCCTGCTGTTTGCATATCTCGGGCCCTGACACAGTGAGGTGTCCTTGGGTTTGGGGTTAGAGGAATTGTTTTGTGTAAAACGAGAGAACAGCAGCTCAGCACTGTGTGTGGAGCCCAGAGTTACACACCAAAGGATTGCAGAGACAGGAAAATAGAGAAGCTAAACCCCGAGGAATCACCACCAGCTCTGCACCACAGGGCTGGTGGCCACGGGAGCCACCCCGGTGGCTGAGCGTGTCCCTCCCTGTGTCCCAGAGTCGTGTGGCAGCTCCGTGTGCTCCTTCGGCAGCCGCTGCGTGGGTGGGCAGTGCCTGTGCCCGCGCTGCGAGCGTCAGCCCCCGGCCCCGGTGTGCGGCACCGACGGCGTCACCTACGACAGCCCCTGCCAGCTGCAGGTGGCATCGTGCCAGCTGCAGAAGAGCATCGAGGTGGCCAGGACGGGACCCTGTGAGGATGGTAGGTCATTGCTGCTTCTCCAGAGGTGTGGGGAAAGGAGGGAGGAACCAGGGTTCATGTCCCAGGGGTGTCCCTCGCTGTGCCCTGTGACCCCAAAACCCCCGAGCAGCAGGCCCTGTGTCAGCCACGCTTCCATCACTGTGCCAAGACCCCAAAACCCCTGAGCAGCAGGCCCTGTGTCAGCCATGCTTCCATCACTGTGCCAAGACCCCAAAAACCCCAGAGCAGCAGCTCCTGTGCCAGCCACGTGTCCCTCGCTGTGCCCTGAGACTCCAAAACCCCCGAGCAGCAGCTCCTGTGCCAGCCCCTGTCTAATTCCAGCCCCCATTCCACCATCCCAGCTTTTTCCAAGCCTGTCCAGCCTTGGACACTCCCAGGGATCCAGGGACAGCCACAGCTGCTCTGGGCACCTGTGCCAGGGCCTGCCCACCCTCCCAGGGAACAATTCCTTCCCAATATCCAGCCTGAATTTCGCCTCTGTCAGTCTGAAACCATTCCCCCTTGCCCTGTCTCCCATCCCTCACAAATATTCCCTCTCCAATGCCATCCCTGGCCCCTGGCAGGGGTCGGAACTGGATGATCTTTAAGGTCCCTTCCGCCCCAGCCCATTCCGTGGCTCTGTTAACTCAGCAGAGCTCCAGGGAAGCTTTTGGGGTTGGCTGTGCCTGGCTGGGTGAGGCTAAAAGCAAAAAAACCTGCAGTTTTCCCACTCGGGGGAAATCTGCAGATTCCTGCTGGCATCTAACCCTCTGAGCTGAGATTCCCTGGCTGCCAGCACACGCGGTGGGGAGCCAGGAAGGACGTCAGAGCAGGGCCGAGCTGAGGGAGAGGAGAGGAGACAGAACAGGGTGTTTGATCACAGCCCTCCTCGGGGGATCTCAGGTTGCTGTCCCTCTGGAAGAAGAGCCTGAATAATTCTCTGTGTAATGCCAAAGCCTGGCCTTTGATCACTCCATAAAAAGGGCCAGGTTCCCCTTCCCCCCCTCTCGCTTTCCCCTTGCAGCAGCCTTTGAAATCAGCCACAGCTCTGCTGCTGCTGCTGGGGCTCGGAGCATCCTGCGGAGCACAGCCAGGCTGGGATTGAAGGGTTTCAAACCGATCCCAAACCCAAATCACAGCCAGGCTGGGATGGGATTGAAGGGTTTCAAACCGATCCCAAATCACAGCCAGGCTGGGATGGGATTGAAGGGTTTCAAACCGATCCCAAACCCAAATCACAGCCAGGCTGGGATGGGATTGAAGGGTTTCAAACCGATCCCAAATCACAGCCAGGCTGGGATGGGATTGAAGGATTTTAAACCAAACCCAAATCACAGCCAGGCTGGGATTGAAGGGTTTTAAACCGAACTCAAATCACAGCCAGGCTGGGATAGGATTGAAGGATTTTAAACTGAACCCAAATCACAGCCAGGCTGGGATGGGATTGAAGGATTTTAAACCGATCCCAAATCACAGCCAGGCTGGGATGGGACTGAAGGGTTTAAAACCTCTCCTGATCCCAAATCACAGCCAGGCTGGGATTGGACTGGAAGATTTTAAACTGATCCCAAATCACAGCCAGGCTGGGATGGGATTGAAGGGTTTTAAACCGATCCCAAATCACAGCCAGGTTGGGATGGACTTCAGGGATTCCAAACCTTTCCCGAACCAAACTTGTGAACCCAAATCCCAGCCCTTCCTCTGCCCCACATCAGCACCGCCATCTCCCTGGGGGTGATGGGTTTGGGATGGGGGAAGAGGAGCTGGATCCAAGCACAGAGTGGAACTGTCACCAAACCGAGTGGCAGCTGTCCCTCCTGGCAGCTGGGTGGTCACAGGGTCCTGGTTTGGTTCCTGCTGGCGGAGGAGGAGCTCAGGCCACCTGCTAAAGCCCTTTGCAGCTTTATTGTCACAGCCCCGTGCCAGCAGGGGCAGATCTGCTGTGTCCAAGGGACAGGGACATTCC
The DNA here is from genome assembly GCA_036785705.1 of Acanthornis magna. Lineage (NCBI taxonomy): Eukaryota > Metazoa > Chordata > Aves > Passeriformes > Acanthizidae > Acanthornis > Acanthornis magna. The sequence goes on from JAWUZG010000286.1 coordinate 1,632,140, forward strand.
CCGAGGCCTGGGCATCGATCGGATCCTGCTCTGCCTGGGCCAGGATTTTGGGGTGGAAAGGTTAAATCTGCTGAGGCTTGGCTGGGTCTGTTCCCATGTCCTGGGCACAGCCCGGTGCCAGGACAGGGCTTTGTCCCCATGCCCTGTGCATCCCCCCGGCTCTGCCCCGTGTCCCCACGGTGCTGTCCTTGTCCCCAGAGTGTGGCTCGGGGGGCTCTGGCTCGGGGGATGGCAGCGAGTGCGAGCAAGAGCGGTGCCGGCAGTTCGGGGGCTGGTGGGATGAGGACGCCGAGGACGAGCCCTGCGTGTGTGACTTCACCTGCCGGGCCGTGCCCCGCAGCCCGGTGAGCCCTGTCCCCTGCTGTCCCCTCCCCGGGCGGGACGGGTGTCCCAGGGCTGGGGACCTGTGCCAGGGGCTGTCCTGAGCTGTCCCCTCGCTGTGCCGGCAGGTGTGCGGCTCTGACGGTGTCACCTACGCCAACGAGTGCGAGCTGAAGAAAACGCGCTGTGAGAAACGCCAGGAGCTCTTTGTCACCAGCCAGGGAGCCTGTCGGGGTGAGTTCCCCGGGGCAGCCACCCCTCCTGGCTGCGTGTGTCCCCGGGTGTGTCCCCTGAGGGCAGCCACCCCTCCTGGCTGCGTGTGTCCTTGGGTCTGTCCCCAGCTCTGTCCCCAGTGCCCTTTCCCTGGGGACACCAGGAATTGCTGGCCAAGGCCACCCCACTGTCCCTGTTAGCTGTCCCCATTGCACCACTCCCGTCCTTCCCCTGGGGACACCAGGGCCACCCCACTGTCCCCATTTGCTGTCCCCACTGCACCGCTCCCGTCCTTTCCCTGGGGACACCAGGAATTGCTGGCCAAGGCCACCCCACTGTCCCCGTTAGCTGTCCCCACTGCACCGCTCCCATCCTTTCCCTGGGGACACCAGGGCCACCCCACTGTCCCCATTTGCTGTCCCCACTGCACCGCACCCATCCTTTCCCTGGGGACAGCAGGGCCACCCCACTGTCCCCATTTGCTGTCCCCACTGCACCGCTCCCATCCTTTCCCTGGGGACACCAGGAATTGCTGGCAAGGCCACCCCACTGTCCCCAGTTGCTGTCCCCACTGCACTGCTCCCGTCCTTTCCCTGGCCGAGGGCAGGGCCTCACCTCCCGTCCCCAGCGTGTCCCCCAGGATTTGGGGACTGCACACATCCTGGGTGTCACAGTGACTCGAGTGTCCCTGTCCCCCCGCAGCCCTGGCCACCACGCCGCCGCCGCTGCTGGTCCTGCACTGCAGCCAGACCGTGTACGGCTGCTGCCCTGACAACGTCACCCAGGCGCTGGGAGTGGGAGCCGCCGGATGTCCCAGTGAGTGACGGGGGTCCCTGGGGGCACAGAGGGACCTGCGGGGGGTGAAGGGAGGATTTGGGGTCCTGTCCTGGGGACATGGAGCTGGACGCTCGCCCTCTGGAGAATCGTGGAGTGTTCAAGTTGGAAATGCTCTCCAAGATGGAGTTGCAGCACCGCTGTGGTCACCACAAAATTGTGTCCCCAAGTGCCACATCCATGCTTTTTTGGGACATTTCCAGGGATGGTGATTCCACCACGATCTGTCCCAATGCCTTCCAGCCTCCAAATTTTCCATAATATCCGCCCAGACCTCTCCCGGCACAACTCTGAGGCCATTTCTTCTGGTCCTGTCCCTTGTGCCCCAGGAGAAGGGGCTGACCCCACCTGGCCACCATCTCCTGTCCTTCCAAAAGCCCTGGGCCACCCTCCAGGCCTCAATCCCTTTGAAACGCAGGAGGGCAGGGTGGTGGCGTCCCTTTTGGATGTCCCCAAAGGTCCCTCCGGGGCCCTGCTGTGTCCTTGGTGCCTTCACCTCATGGCTGGACTCAGGGATTTCACCTGCCTGAGTGACAGGAATATTTCCTGGTGGAAATGGCTTCACCTGGGGACCTCCCAGAGGCCACCCCAGGCCTGGTGACAGGTGGGTGACCCCTGTGCCGGAAACTGAGCCGGCCAGTGGCTCATTAATATTTATTCAATAATTACCCGAGCCAGCAGGAGCGTTTTGAACAGCTCTGAACAGCTGAGGCTGGGGCTGCCTGCTGGGGGACACAGCAGCTCACGGGGACAGCTCCCGGGCTGGGGTGGGGTGGGGCCTGGCTGCTGGGCAGGGAGTGCTGGAGAACGGGGAAACAGCTGGGAAACAGCTGGATAATGGGGGAAACAGCTGGAGAATGGGGGAAACAGCTGGAGAATGGGGAATTGGCTCGATAATGGGGAAACAGCTGGATAATGGGGAAACGGCTGGATAACGGGAAACAGCTGGATAACGGGAAACAGCTGGATAACGGGAAACAGCTGGATAATGGGAAACAGCTGGATAATGAGAAACAGCTGGATAATGGGGAAAGAGACGGATAATGGGGAAATGGCTGGATAATGGAAACAGCTGGATAACGGGGAAACAGCTGGATAACAGGGGAAACAGCTGGATAACAGAAGCAGCTGGATAAGGGGGAAAGCAGCTGGATAAGGGGGAAAGCAGCTGGATAACGGGAAACAGCTGGATAATGGGAAACGGCTGGATAATGGAAACAGCTGGATAATGGGGAAAAGCGGCTGGATAATGGGGGAAACAGCAGCTGGATAATGGGGGAACAGCTGGATAATGGGAAACAGCAGCTGGAAAGTGGGGGAACAGCTGGATAAAGAGGGAAGCAGTTGGATAACGGGGAAAGCAGCAGCTGTGGATGGCAGGGCCGTGCGGGGTGGGCTGGGGCTGAGCTGGTGCCGCCCAGGGCAGTGCTCCAGGGGACAGGAGCATTTCCATCGCTCCGGCAGCGATGAGCCGCGGTGTTCGCGATGGAAACCCTGCCCCCCAACCCACGGAGCAGCTGGGGCCGGTGCCTCGTGTCCCAGTTTGTGCCCCACCCGTGTCCCCGGGCTGGCAGCAGATGTCCCTCGAGGGGTCATCACCACTCAAGGAGCAGCTGGAGCCCCCTGGGACAGCGTTATCCATGGACATTTCCTTGGGATGTGCTCCCCCACCCCTCCCCGTGTCCCTTTCCCCCGGGGACAAGGACAGCGTCTCCCTGTCTATCTCGGGCTGCCTTCCCTCCATCAAGCTCCGCGCTAATGAATTAATAATCACCCTCTAATGGCTTCCTTCCCCTTTGATGTTAATGAGAGAGGAGCTCTTGATGACAGCGGGTTCAGCCCAGGGGGCTGAGCTCCCCTTGGAGGAGAGGCGCTGAGAGCAGCGGTGACAGCGGTGACACCTGGCGGGTGACACGGGTGTCCCCTGCTGTCCCCGCCCGCAGGCACCTGCCAGTGCAACCCCTACGGCTCCTACGGCGGCTCCTGCGACCCGGGCACGGGGCAGTGCTCCTGCAAGCCTGGCGTGGGTGGCCTCAAGTGTGACCGCTGCGAGCCCGGCTTCTGGAACTTCCGCGGCATCGTCACTGACGGCAAGAGCGGCTGCACCCGTGAGTGACCGGGGACACTCCGGGGGGATGCGTGGGACACGGCCAAGAGTGACGGGGGACACTCCTGAGGGGGCTGAGAGGGACAGGGCTGGGATACAGCTGTGAGTGACTGGGGACACTCCCTGGGGGACAGGGCTGGGACACAGCCGTGAGTGACGGGGGATGCTCCTGGGGGGGACAGGGGTGGGACACTGCCTGAGTGTGACAGAGATGGGACACCAGCCATGAGTGGGACAGGGGTGGGACATCACCAGCTATAAGTGGGACAGGGACAGGACACCACCACCCCTTTCCCACGTGGCTGCCCGGCCCCTGGCCTGCCCTGAGCAGGGCTTTGGCTGTAACAGTTTCCCCTTTCCCACCCTGTAACTCTTTCCCCATTCCCACCCCATCCCCGTGGGTCCCCCCCTTTCCCGCCCTGTAACTCTTTCCCCCTATCCCATCCCGTCCCTGTGGGTCCCCCTTTCCCATCCTGTCCCCATGGGTCCCCCTTTCCCATGCGGTAACTCTTTCCCCTTTCTCACCCTGTAACTCTTTCCCCATTCCCACCCCATCCCTGCAGGTCCCCCTTTCCCATCCTGTCCTGGTGGGTTCCCCCTTTCCCCCGGTAACTCTTTCCCCTATCCCACCCTGTCACTGTGGGTCCCCCCATTCCCACCCCATCCCCGTGGGTCCCCCCCTTTCCTGCCCTGTAACTCTTTCTCCTTTCCTACCCTGTCACTGTGGGTTCCCCCTTTCCAATCCCATCCCCATGGGTCCCCCTTTCCCCCCCAGTAACTCTTTCCCTGTTCCCACTCCATCCCTGTGGGTCCCCCCTTTCCCACCCTGTAACTCTTCCCCCTTTCCCATCCTATCCCCGTGGGTCCCCCTTTCCCCCCAGTAACTCTTTCCCCCATTCCCACCCTGTCCCCGTGGGTCCCCCCATTCCCATCCCGTTCCCATGGGTCCCCCTTTCCCCCAGTAACTCTTTCCCCATTCCCACCCCATCCCTGTGGGTCCCCCCATTCCCATCCTGTCCTGGTGGGTTCCCCCTTTCCCCCCAGTAACTCTTTCCCCATTCCCATCCCATCCCCGTGGGTCCCCCTTTCCCCCCGGTAACTCTTCCCCCTTTCCCACCCCATCCCTGCGGGTCCCCCTTTCCCACCCCGTCCCCGTGGGTCCCCCGTTCCCACCCCATCCCTGCGGGTCCCCCGTTCCCACCCCATCCCTGCGGGTCCCCCGTTCCCACCCTGTCCCTGTGGGTCCCCCCATTCCCATCCTGTCCTGGTGGGTTCCCCCTTTCCCACCCTGTAACTCTTCCCCATTTCCCATCCCATCCCCGTGGGTCCCCCTTTCCCACCCCATCCCTGCGGGTCCCCTTTTCCCACCTCATCCCCATGGGTCCCCCTTTCCCCCCAGTAACTCTTTCCCCTTTCCCCCCGGTAACTCTTTCCCCTTTCCCCCCGGTAACTCTTTCCCCCTTTCCCACCCCGTCCCTGTGGGTCCCCCCATTCCCATCCTGTCCCCGTGGGTTCCCCCTTTCCCCCCAGTAACTCTTTCCCCATTCCCACCCCGTCCCCGTGGGTCCCCCTTTCCCACCCCATCCCTGCGGGTCCCCCGTTCCCACCCTGTCCCTGTGGGACCCCCATTCCCATCCCATCCCTGCGGGTCCCCCTTTCCCACCCCGTCCCCGTGGGTCCCCCTTTCCCCCGGTAACGCTTTCCCCGTTCCCAGCGTGTCACTGTGACCCCGTGGGCTCGGTGCGGGATGACTGTGAGCAGATGACAGGGCTGTGCTCCTGCAGGACGGGCATCACGGGCATGAAGTGCAACCAGTGCCCCAACGGCAGCAAACTGGGCACCAGCGGCTGCGAGAAAGGTGAGGGATCCCGGCAGAATTGGGATTTTGGGTCCTGGAATTGGGATTTGGTTATAGAATTGGAATTTTGGTTGTATAACTGGGATTTTGGTTTCCTGTATAATTGGGATTTTAGTTCCTATAATTGGGGTTTTAGTTCCTGTGTAATGGGAATTTTGGTTCGTGTATAATTGGGATTTTAGTTCCTGAATAAAATTGGGGTTTTGGTTCTGTAACTGGGATTTTGGTTCTATAACTGGGAATTTGATTTCCTGTATAACTGGGATTTTGATTCCTATCTAACTGGAATTTGGTTGTATAACTGGGATTTTAGTTCCTGTGTAATGGAATTTTGGTTCCTGTGTGTGGGATTTTCGTTCCTGTATAATTGAGATTTTGGTTGTATAACTGGGATTTAAGTTCCTGCATAATTAGGATTTTGTTTGTATAATTGGGATTTTGGTTGCTATAACCGGGATTTTGGTTCCTATCTAACTGGAATTTTCGTTGTATAACTGGGGTTTTAGTTCCTGTGTAGCTGAGATTTTCATTCCTATAACTGGGGTTCTGTTTTCCTGTCTAACTGGGATTTTGGTTCCTGTCTGTGGGATTTTGGTTGTATAACTGGGATTTTAGTTCCCATGTAATTGGGATTTTGGTTCCTATGACTGGGGTTCTGTTTTCCTGTCCAACTGGGATTCTGTTTTCCTGTCCAACTGGGATTTTGGTTCCTGTCTAACTGGGATTCTGTTTTCCTGTCCGACTGGGATTTTGGTTCCCATCTAACTGGGATCCTGTTTTCCTGTCCAACTGGGATTTTGGTTCCCATCTAACTGGGATTTTGGTTCCTGTCCAACTGGGATTTTGGTTCCTGTCTAACCGGGCTGGTTTTTACTGACGACCCCTTCTCCCTCCCCCCAGACCCCTCCGCCCCCAAATCGTGCGAGGAGATGAGCTGCGAGTTCGGGGCCTCGTGCGTGGAGGTGAACGGCTTTGCGCACTGCGAGTGTCCCTCGCCGCTGTGCTCCGAGGCCAACATGACCAAGGTTTGGGGACAGGACCCTGGGGGGCCCAGGGGACATTCGGGGACCGCCACAAACCCCGGCGGGTGATTGCTCCCTGCTGGGTGATGGTGACACGCGAGTCACAGCTGTCCCCTGGCTGTCCCCCCAGCCCCTCCAAAATGCTCCCAGCATTTGGGGCCATGTTCCTATTGCCGTGGGGTGCAGCTGGGGTGTCCCTGTGCCCCCAGGTGTGTGGCTCCGACGGTGTCACCTACGGGGACCAGTGCCAGCTGCTGACCATCGCCTGCCGCCAGGGCCAGCTCATCACGGTCAAGCACATGGGGCAGTGCCAGGGTGAGTGTCCCTGGGCAGTGCCAGGGTGAGTGTCCTGGGCAGTGCCACACTGAGTGTCCTGGGCAGTGCCTGGGTCAGTGTCCTGGGCAGTGCCAGGGTGAGTGTCCTGGGCAGTGCCTGGGTCAGTGTCCTGGGCAGTGCCTGGGTCAGTGTCCTGGGCAGTGCCAGGGTGAGTGTCCTGGGCAGTGCCACACTGAGTGTCCCTGGGCAGTGCCACACTGAGTGTCCTGGGCAGTGCCAGGGTGAGTGTCCCTGGGCAGTGCCACACTGAGTGTCCCTGGGCAGTGCTGGGGTCAGTGTCCCTGGGCAGTGCCGGGGTCAGTGTCCCCTGGGCAGTGCCAGGGTCAGTGTCCTGGGCGGTGCCACACTGAGTGTCCCTGAGCATTTCCAGGGTCAGTGTCCCCTGGGCAGTGCCAGGGTCAGTGTCCTGGGCGGTGCCACACTGAGTGTCCCTGGGCAGTGCTGGGGTCAGTGTCCCTGGGCAGTGCCAGGGTCAGTGTCACTGGGCAGTGCCAGGGCCAGTGTCCCTGGGCAGTGCCAGCCCCCGGGCTCTGGCTGTCCCCTCGGGGCCATCCCTGGCACAGCCGGTGCCCTTCCCGGGGTGTGTCACCTGTGTCCCAGTGCTGCCCGCCTCACCCGTGTCCTCTCCCCCCGCAGAGTCCATCACCCACACGAGCCCCCCCGAGCCCCCCACGCCGCTGCCCACGCTGCCCCCGGACAGGCCCCTGCTGCCACCACCCCCCCGGGCCACCACGCAGGCCCCGGAGCCACCCGCGGCGGCCACCAGCTCCCAGCCGCCGGACACCAAGCCCACGGAGCGAGGCCACCACCCCACGACGCGGCGCGCGACCACAGCCAGGCCGGCCACCACGGCCTGGGTCACCCACGGCGTGCACAAGGTCACCGCCCAGCCGCTGGCCACCGCGCCCGTGGTGCTGGCCACCAGCCAGCCGGGCTACAGCGAGTCGGGCAGCGCCGAGGGCAGCGGGGACCAGGAGCTGGGCACCAGCGGCGACCAGGAGTCCAGCGGGGCGGGATCTGCCGGTGAGTGCCACCCCCGGTGGCTTCGGCCGCCCGCCGGTGTCACCATCCACGGAGCTGGTGGCGCACGGTGCCCGGGGGGATGGCACTGCTCACCCCTGTCTGTCCCCAGGGGAGGAGGAGCTGGAGGAAGGACAGGTGACATCCACGCCTGCCATCGAGAGGGCCACGTGCTACAACACCGCCCTGGGCTGCTGCTCCGACGGCAAAACCGCGGCGGCCGACGCGGAAGGGAGCAACTGCCCCGGTGAGCTGGGGCTGGGGGAGGGCTCTGGGGTCCCTTTGGGGTCCCTTTGGGGTCAGGAATCTCACTATGGGGATGGCACAGAGCTCTCCAGGTGAATTGGGCTGGGGGAGGGCTCTGGGGTCCCTGTGGGGTCCCTTTGGGGTCAGGAATCAAGAATCCCACAGGGTGGGATGGCACAGAGCTCTCCAGGTGAATTGGGCTGGGGGAGGGCTCTGGTGTCCCTTTGGGGTCAGGAATCAAGAATCCCACAGGGTGGGATGGCACAGAGCTCTCCAGGTGAATTGGGCTGGGGGAGGGCTCTGGTGTCCCTTTGGGGTCAGGAATCAAGAATCCCACAGGGTGGGATGGCACAGAGCTCTCCAGGTGAATTGGGCTGGGGGAGGGCTCTGGTGTCCCTTTGGGGTCAGGAATCAAGAATCCCACAGGGTGGGATGGCACAGAGCTCTCCAGGTGAATTGGTGCAGGGGGAAGGCTTTGGGGTCCCTTTTGGGTCCCTGTCGGGTCCCTTTGGGGTCCCTGTGGGGTCAGGAATCTCACTATGGGGATGGCACAGAGCTCTCCAGGTGAACTGGGGCTGGGGGAGGGCTCTGGGGTCCCTGTGGGGTCCCTGTGGGGTCCCTTTGGGGTCAGGAATCTCACTATGGGGATGACACAGAGCTCTCCAGGTGAATTGGGCTGGGGGGAGGGCTCTGGGGTCCCTGTGGAGTCCCTGTCAGGCCCTTTGGGGTCAGGAATCAAGAATCCCACAGGGTGGGATGGCACAGAGCTCTCCAGGTGGATTGGGGCAGGGGGAGGGCCCTGGGGTCCCTTTGGGGTCACTGTGGGGTCCCTTTGGGGTCCCTGTGGAGTCAGGAATCTCAAAATGGAGATGGCACAGAGCTCTCCAGGTGGATTGGGGCTGGGGGAGGGCCCTGGGGTCCCTGTGGGGTCCCTGTGGGGTCCCTGTGGGGTCAGGAATCGGGAATCTCGCAGTGGGGATGCCCCAGAGCACCCAGCACGGAGCTGTGCTGGCCCAGCCACTCCTGTCCCCGTGCTGGTGTCCCCAAGGGTGTCCCAGGGGTGTCCTGAGCCCCAGGAGCTGGCAGACCCCGGCCAGGTGCCCAGGTGGGCACTGCTGCCCACCAGCAGAGCAGAGCTCGGCTCCTCCCTTCCCTCAGGTCACCATTTTGTCCCTGGACTGCTCCAGCCTTAAACCTCTGAGCAGGATTTTCCCAAATCACTGGGGGAATGAGGGAATTCCTGGGATTCCCTGTGCCAGTGTCCATCAAGGCACTGGATCGGGACACCACTGGGACAGCAGCTGGAGCCCAGTGTCCCTCTGAGCCTCTCCCAGGGTCCCCAGGGCTGCGTGCTGCTCCCTGTGGATCTCTCCTCCTCCCCTCTGCTCCCTCACAATATCCCCGTTTTCCTGGAAGTTGTCCTTGTGGGGCTGTGTCACTGATTGTCCCTCTCTGAGGTCCTTGGGGTTTCCAGTGGGACGTGCCCTTTTCCTCTGGGAAAACAGCGCTTTCACCTTTTGACCCATGAAGGACAGAGGGAAAACCCATGCGAGAGGGAGAGGGAATGGGAATGGGAAAAGGGAGAGGGAAATGGAAAGGGAAAGGGAATGGGAATGGGAAAGGGATAGGGAATGGGAAAGGGAATGGGAAAGGGATAGGGAATGGGAAAGGGAAAAGGAAGAGGGAAATAGAAAAGGAAAGGGAATGGGAAAGGGAGAGGAAAAGGGAAAGGGAAATGGAAGGGAAGACAGAAATGGAAAGGGGTAGGGAAAGGAAGAGGGAATGGGAAAGGGAAAAGGGAGAGGGAATGGGAAAGGGAAAAGGGAGAGGGAATGGGAAAGGGAAAAGGGAGAGGGAAATGGAACCTCCAGTGTGGATCTCTCCACGCTCCGCACCCCCAGGAAGGAACCCAGCCCCTGCGGTTCCGGGGTGGTTGGCAGGGCCGCCCTTCCCGGTGCCAGCTCTGCTCCGTGCCCCAGCCCCCCTGGGTGCCCGCGGTGCCCCGTGCGTGCCGTGTCCTCTAACGTGTGTCTCTTGTCACCCAGCCGGAGCAGGGCCACTCTCCGGGCCGGAGCTCACGGGACCCGTCTGGTAAAAGCTGCCGTGTCCAGCCCGGGCTTTTCCATCCACTCCAGCACTAACCCTCCATGGCCGCCCCAGCCCCACCCCGACTAACCCGGCACTGGCACTACCCCACACCGCCATCCCCTTCCCCTTGCCAGGGATTCCGGCGCTCTCCCGGCCCCGTGCCTTCCCCGCCCCCCTAAAGGGCTGTGTGTTGTGTCCCCTCCCTCCCGCAGCCACCAAGGTGTTCCAGGGGGTGCTGATCCTGGAGGAGGTGGAGGGCCAGGAGCTGTTCTACACCCCCGAGATGGCCGACCCCAAGTCAGAGCTCTTCGGGGAGATGGCGCGGAGCATCGAGAGCGCGGTGAGTGCCGGGATGGGGCAGAGAGGGAACCCTGATCCCCCATGGAGCGAGAGAATTGTGGGATCAGGGCTGGGATGGGGCAGAAAAGGGAACCCTGCCACCCCATGGGGAGAGAGAATTGTGGGATGGGGCAGAAAGGGAACCCTGATCCCCCATGGCGTGAGAGAATTGTGGGATCAGGGCTGGGATGGGGCAGAAAAGGGAACCCTGCCACCCCATGGGGAGAGAGAATTGTGGGATGGGGCAGAAAGGGAACCCTGATCCCCCATGGGGTGAGAGAATTGTGGGATCAGGGCTGGGATGGGGCAGAAAGGCAACTTTGCCACCCCATGGGGACAGAGAATTGTGGGATGGGGCAGAAAGGGAACCCTGATCCCCCATGGGGTGAGAGAATTGCGGGATCAGGGCTGGGATGGGGCAAAAAGGCAACTCTGCCACCCCATGGGGACAGAGAATTGCGGGATCTGGCTGAAAAGGGAACCCTGATCCCCCATGGGGACAGAGAATTGTGGGATGGGGCAAAAAGGGAACCCTGCCACCCCATGGGGTGAGAGAATTGCGGGATCTGGCTGAAAATGGCGAATCCCCATCCCGGAATCCCCATCCCAGGATCCCCATCCCGGATCCCCATCCCATGATCCCCATCCCCGAACCCCATCCCATGATCCCCATCCCGGATCCCCATCCCAGGATCCCCATCCCAGGATCCCCATCCCATGATCCCCATCCCATGATCCCCATCCCCGAACCCCATCCCATGATCCCCATCCCGGATCCCCATCCCAGGATCCCCATCCCAGATCCCCATCCCAGATCCCCATCCCGGATCCCCATCCCGGATCCCCCCGTTAACCAGGACGTTCCCTTCTCTCCTTCCCAACCAGCTGGATGAGCTCTTCCGCGGCTCTGACGTGAGGAAGGATTTCAGGAGCATCCGAGTGCGGGACCTGGGCCAGAGCAGCGCCGTCAGGGTCATCGTGGAGGCTCACTTTGACCCAGGTAGGGCCACTCCCGGCGGGAATTCTGCCTGGAGAAACCTGGGTGGGGAGGAGGAGGGAAGAGCCATCCTAAAATCTGCTGGGGCTGTGTTTTGTATCCTGCAAAATTTCAGGTGTGAGGTGTGGGAGGAGGTGCTAAGGAAGCTGGAAGCATTTTCCTTGGGAAAGGAGGATGATTTTCCTTGGGAGAGAATGTTTTTCCTTGGGAAAGGAGGATGATTTTCCTTGGGAAAGGAGGATGATTTTCCATAGGAAAGTGTGATGATTTTCCTTGGGAAAAGAGGATGATTTTCCTTGGGAAAGTGTGATGATTTTCCTTGGGACAGGAGGATGATTTTCCTTGGGAAAGTGTGATGATTTTCCATGGGAAAGAAGGATTATTCTCCTTGGGAAAGGAGGATGATTTTCCTTAGGAAAGGAGGGATTTGGAGAGGTCACGGGAGGAAATTCCTGTTTGAATCCTCACTGTTCCTTCCCTCCTTCCCCCCGGCTGGGATCAGCCACGTCCTTCACGGCCGCCGATATCCAGGGGGCTCTGCTGAAGCAGATCAGAGCTTCCAAGAAGAAAACCATCCTGGTGAAGAAGCCGCAGCAGGAGCACGTCAAATTCATGGATTTTGGTGAGTCCCGGGGCTGTGCCGAGCGCCCCTCGCTTGGTTTGGGATTTCTCAGGGGGCTCTGCTGGCCTCGCCAAGGCTTTTCCGCTGCATCAAAAGCTTCCCCAGGGCGCAGAGGAATCGGAATCATGGAATGCTTGGGGTTGGGAGGGACCTTGAAGGTCATCCAGACCACGGGCAGGGACATTCCGCTGTCCCAAGGGAGCTCCAGCCTGGCCCTGGACACATCCAGGGATCCACAGCTGCTCAGGGGAATCCATTCCAAGGCCTCACCATCCTCTGAGGAAAATCCCTGGGCCAGGAATTGTTTTCCACTCAGGAAAAAGGGTTCGAATCCTCCCTTTCCCGCGGAATGTGGCCAGGGCTGCACCGTGGGGAGGTGGCTCTGGAAGAGGAGCCCAAACTGGCGCTCCAGAGGGGGTGGCCAGGCTGGGACTGCTCCTGCCCAGCCCAGCCCAGCGATTTCCCGGGAAAAGTGAATTTCCAGGAAAAGCGAATTTCCAGGAAAAGCCATTTCCCAGGAAAAGCGATTTGCTAGGAAAAGCGATTTTCCAGGAAAAGCGATTTTCTAGGAAAAGCGATTTTCTAGGAAAAGCGATTTTCTAGGAAAAGCGATTTTTCAGGAAGAGTGAATTTCCAGGAAGAGTGAATTTCCAGGAAAAGCGATTTCCCAGGAAAAGCGATTTCCCAGGAAAAGTGATTTTCTAGGAAAAGCGATTTCCCACGAAAAGTGAATTTCCAGGAAAAGCGTATGTTGCCCTAACGCCTGGTAGAAATATGAAGCAGACACAGCAGTAAAGGGAAAAGGGAATTTACTTTGGTTTTAACAGGATCTTAGGTCAAAGGTGAAAACTCTGAGAATTATGTCCCGTACAATGTGTATGCAATTTTATGGACCTGGCAGATTAGCATATCTACCTAAAATCCCTCAATAAGAAACTTCATAGATGAAGTAATTGTCCTTCTATTTTAATTACTCTTTTTTAAATGAGACTACAGTTTAGTTTACAAAATATGTTTCAGAGAGAGAGAGAGAGACTCCATCTGAGGTTGGAGCCTCGAGTTTTGAGATTGTACGGAGATCTTGGCCTCGCGCTGTGAATATTTGGTCTTCTCGCTTTGTAAAACTTCCAAACGAAGCTAAATATCAAACGACAACAATTATAAATACACGGGGCTAAGGCACAGAGCGTGTGTAGAGGGTACGAGGAAAGGGAAAAGTATAAAAATGTATAAAAAGGGTACAAAAATGTATAAAAGGGTATAAAAATGTATAAAAAAGGTATAAAAATGTATTAAAAAGGTATAAAAATGTATTCAAAAGGTATAAAAATGTATAAAAAGAGTATAAAAATGTATAAAAAAGGTATAAAAATATATTAAAAAGGTATAAAAATGTATAAAAAAGGTATAAAAATATATAAAAAAGGTATAAAAATGTATAAAAAAGGTATAAAAATGTATAAAAAGAGTATAAAAAGAAAAGAAAAAATCCTCAGGCATCAGGGGCGCAGGGAGAGGCCCAGCCCCACGTCCCCTCCCTCCCTCGCTGTGTTCCAGACTGGATCCCGCGCCTCTTCACCACCACCGTCACCACCACCACGGCCACCACCATGGCCGCGGCCACCACGCGCAGGGTCCCCGCGGCCACGGCGGCGCTGGGCCAGCGCCCCGAGCCCGCGGGCAGGGCCGGCCCCGAGGCGCTGGGCTTGGGCAGCACCAGGCGGCCCAGCCCCACCAGCCCCGCGGGCAGCAGGAGGAAGCCCACGCGGCCACCGCCGGCCACCAGGAGAGCCCCGCGGCCCTGCGACTCGCAGCCCTGCCTGCACGGTGGCACCTGCGAGGACGACGGCCGCGACTTCACCTGCAGCTGCCCGGCCGGCAAGGGAGGAGCTGTCTGTGAGAAACGTAGGTGATGCTCTGAAAAATCCCAAAATTCGGGCCCTAAAATCCGTTCCCACCCCCTGCCATGGGTGGGGATGCCAGACTCTATCCCGGGTTGCTCCAGCCTGGATTTGGCTGCTTCCAAGGATGGGAAATGGGAAAAAAACACTGAGTGGGGGCGGAGGGATGGGGGGATGTGCAAACCAGCCCCAAAATCAGCCCCGGCACCGCAGGGGTTGGGGAAATTGGCTCCAAATGCTCCAAACTGCATGGGAAGCCTGGAGGAGGGAAAAGGAGCATTTTGGAGGGGAATGGTGTCCCCAGAGGGGTCTGGGGTACCACTGTGAGTGTCAGGGTCCTGGCAGGGATGATCCCCAGGAATGCCTGATGGGCTCACCTGAGCAGAGGCTAGACAAGGCTGAGAGAAGAAAAAGCAATAAATTTATTGAAGGGCCTTCAGGAATAAAAATCAGTTCTATTTATTGAAGGCCTTCAGGAATAAAAATCAGTTCTGTTTATTGAAGGCCCTTCAGGTGCATTCAGGGCAGGCACAGCCCACCCAGGGGCTGCACCCAAAATGGACAGAGGGTCACAGGTTTTTCATACTTTGTAAGTTTTCTATAAGGTCACAGGTTTTTCATACTTTATAAGTTCTGTCCATTTGCATATCAGGGTCAACCCTCCAATTACAGCTTCAGGTGATGAAGTCAATTACCCCAAGTTTGCTCCCCCAATTAATTCACTGCTGTTTGCATATCTCGGGGCCTGACACAGTGAGGTGTCCTTGGGTTTGGGGTTAGAGAGGAATTGTTTTGTCTAAAAATGCTGGGAACAGGAGCTCAGCACCCTGTATGGAGTGCAGGGTTATACACTAGAATCACGAAATATAAAAATACACAAAAATACATGAAAAATAGAGAAGCTAAACTCCTAAGGCATCACCAGGAGCATGGCCCCGGAGGGACAGCAGCCCTGCCTGTCCTTTCCCGCCAGGCAGGAACACACTGCAGCTTCGTGCCTGGCGCTCACTGCTCTGTGTCCTTGTGTCCCCTCCTGTCCCCTCCTCACCCTGCCACCCCCGGCTCCGCAGCCATCAGGTACTTCATCCCCAGCTTCGGGGGCAAGTCCTACCTGGCCTTCAAGATGATGAAGGCCTACCACACGGTGAGGATCTCCATGGAGTTCCGCGCGCTGGAGCCCGGCGGGCTGCTCCTCTACAACGCCCAGAGCCACGGCAAGGACTTCATCTCGCTGGCGCTGGTGGGAGGCTTCGTGGAGCTGCGGTGAGCCCCGAATTCACAGCCTCAGAGGCCTCAAAGTGGGCAAAAATCGGGTTTTTTTTGGGGATGCTCGTTCCCTCTGTTCAGCAGAGTGAACTCACTTGACTCGTTTTGAATTTCAAAAAAGCTCCGAGGTGTGGGAGGATGATTTTTTTTTGAGCGAGGGAGAGATCTTTTTTTGGTGGTTTTTTTTTTAGCCTGGAAAAGAAATGCAGAGAGGGAGGGAGGGGAAAAAAAAGAAAGGGACAAAGGTGCCAGAGTGGGGTTTTTTTTTGCATTCTAAAATCCAAGGGGACGGATTTGGAATGAGGGGAGGGAGGGAGGAAGACAGAGAGAAAGAGGGAGGGAGAGAAGGAGGGAGAAAGGAGAGAGATGGAGGGAAAGAGGGAGAGATGGAGAGAAGGAAGGAGGGAGAGGAGGGAAGGAGGAAGACAGGGAGAGAAAAAGTGAGGACGGAAGGAAGGAAGGAAGGAAGGGAGGAAGGAAGGAAGGAGAGAGATGGAGGGAAAGAGGGAGAGATGGAGAGAAGGAAGGAGGGATGGAGAGAGGGAGAGGAGGGAGGGAGGAAGACAGGGAGAGAAAGAATGAGGAAGAGAAGGAAGGAGAAAGGGATGGAGAGAAGAAAGGAGAGAAGGAAGGAGAGAAAGAGAAGGAGGGATGGAGAGAAGGAGGGAGAAAGAAGGAGAGAGATGGAGGGAAAGAGGGAGAGATGGAGAGAAGGAGGAAGGGAGAGGGAGAGAAAGAGTGAGGAAGAGAAGGAAGGAGAAAGAGATGGAGGGAAGGAGGAAAGGAGGGAGAGAAGGAAGGAGAGAAAGAGAAGGTGGGAGGGAGAGAGGGAGGGATGGAGAGAAGAGGGATGGAGAGGGTCTCACAGTGCCCCAGTGCCATGTCACCCCGGCATGGCCCAGCTGTCCCCTCTGGGCACCAACACACCCTCCATCCCCAGGTTCAACACGGGCTCGGGCACGGGCACCGTCACCAGCCGCGTGCGGGTGGAGCCGGGCCGCTGGCACCAGCTGGTGGTGACCCGCAACCGGCGCCACGGGACCCTGGCCGTGGACGGGGAGCCCCCCGTGAGTGGGGAGAGCCCCTCGGGCACCGACGGGCTCAACCTGGACACCGACCTGTTCATCGGGGGCGCGCCCGACGAGCACATGGCGCTGTGAGTGGGCACCGTGCCTGGGGGGCACCAGGACTGGGGTGGCACTGGGGCTGGGGGTGACACCGGGCCTGGGGGTGACACTGGGCCTGGGGGTGACACCGGGCCTGGGGGTGATACTGGGCCTGGGGGTGACACCGCACCTGGAGTCTTTCCCTCCCTGGCACTGTGTGGGGTCACAGCCCAACCCTGATGCCCAATGGAGCTCCTGCTTGGCCCTTGGGGACAGCCCTGCTTGGCTCTTGGGGACACTCTTGGGGTCAGCCCTGCTGGACTCTTGGGGACACCATTGGGGACACCCTTGGGGACAGCCCTGCTCAGCCCCTGGGGACAGCCCCGCTTGGCCCTTGGGGACAGCCCCGCTGGGCCCTTGGGGACACCCTTGGGGACATCCTTGCAGACAGCCCCACTGGGCCCTTGGGCACACCCTTGGGGACACCCCCACTGGGCCCTTGGGGACAGCCCTGGGGACACCCCTGGGGACAGCCCTGGGGACACCCCTCCCGCGTGTCCCCGCAGGGTGGCCGAGCGCACGGGGGCCTCGAGCGGCCTGAAGGGCTGTGTGCGCGTGCTGGGGGTGAACAACCGCGTGCTGGAGCTGCGCGACGGCGCCGGCGATGTCCTCTACGGCAGCGCCGTGGGCGAGTGCGGCAACGACCCCTGCGAGCCCAACCCGTGCCACCACGGTGGCGTGTGCCACGCCAGGGAGGCCGAGATGTTCCACTGCCAGTGCCTCGACTCCTACACCGGTGCGGAGGGTCCGGGGGGTCACCCCGGGGCTTTGGGGGCGTCAGGGTGGTGGGAGAAGGGGAGGGTGAAGCCATCTCTGGTGAGCGCGGTAAATCCAGAGTTCGGTGGGAACAAGGGCCGGGATCTGGCTGTCCTCATGCCCAAAATGATGTCCCCTCTAGGGACGGTAAAATGATGTCCCCTTAAGGCGTTTGAGGGCTGTGGTGCCCTGCTGTTTGTGGGGTCCTCTGTGGGGATTTCCCGGCTCGTGGAAACCCAGGAGGGGACACTGGGGACACTGGGGCAGTGGGCCTGTCCCGGTGGCCGTGGGTCTGTCCCAGTGGCCACAGGGTGGTGACAGCTGTCTGTCCTGTCCTGTCCCATCCTGTCCTGCCTCATCCTATCCCGTCCTGTCCTGTCCTGTCCCATCCCGTCTGTCCTGTCCCATCCTGTCCCATCCTGTCCCATCCCGTCTGTCCTGTCCCGTCCCGTCCTGTCCCGTCCCATCCCGTCCCATCCTGTCCCATCCTATCCTGTCCCTTCCTGTCCCATCCTGTCCCATCCTGTTCCATCCTGCTCTGTCCCATCCTGTCCCATCCTGTCCTGCCCTGTCCTGTCCCATCCTGTCCTGTCCTGTCCTGTCCCATACTGTCCCATCCTGTCCTGTCCCATACTGTCCCATCCTGTCCCGTCCCGTCCCGTCCCGTCCTGTCCCGTCCTGTCCCGTCCCATCCTATCCTGTCCCTTCCTGTCCCATCCTGTCCTGCCCTGTCCTGTCCCATCCTGTCCTGTCCCATCCTGTCCCATCCTGTCCTGCCCTGTCCTGTCCCATCCTGTCCTGCCCTGTACTGTCCCATCCTGTCCCATCCTGTCCCATCCTGTCCCTTCCTGTCCCATCCTGTCCCGTCCCGTGCAGGGCCCACGTGTGCCTTCGAGAGGAACCCGTGCGAGCCATCGCCGTGCCACGTCTCTGCCACCTGCCTGGTGCTGCCCGAGCGCGGAGCCCTGTGCGCCTGCCCCATGGGGCGCGAGGGAGAGTTCTGCGAGCGAGGTGGGGATGGCACGGGCTGGGGATGGCACGGGCTGGGGTGGGACAGGGCCAGGGTGGGACAGGGCCGGGGTGGGACTCGGCTGGGGTGGGACAGTGCCCCCTGCCCTGATGCCTTCCTGGGCTTACCTAAAACGGAGGCTAGACAAGGTTAAGGGAATAAAAAGGAGTTATGTTTATTGAAGGGCTTCAGGAATAAAAGCAGTTCTATTTATTGAAGGGCTTCAGGTGCATTCAGGGCAGGCACAGCCCACCCAGGGGCTGCACCCAAAATGGACAGTGGGTCATGAGTTTTTCATACTTTATAAGGTTTTTATAAGGTCACAGGTTTTTCATACTTTGTAAGGTTTTTGTAAGGTCACAGGTTTTCCATACTTTACATTTTTTTATAAGGTCACAGGTTTTTGATACTTTATAAGTTCTGTCCATTTGCATATTGGGGTTAATCCTCCAATTACAGCTTCAGGTGATGAAGTCAATTACCCCAAGTTTGCTCCCCCAATTAATTCACTGCTGTTTGCATATCTCGGGCCCTGACACAGTGAGGTGTCCTTGGGTTTGGGGTTAGAGGAATTGTTTTGTGTAAAAGGAGAGAACAGCAGCTCAGCACTGTGTGTGGAGCCCAGAGTTACACACCAAAGGATTGCAGAGACACGAAAATAGAGAAGCTAAATCCTAGGGCATCATCTCTGGTGCTGATGTCCCCAGCCTGGGTGGCTCTGGGGTGGCTCTGGGGTGGCTTGGGGCAGCTGCTGTCCCTCCTGTCCCTCACCGCCGCCTCTCTGTGCGCAGTGACGGAGCAGGACCACTCCATGCCCTTCCTGCCGGAGTTCAAGGGCTTCTCCTACCTGGAGCTGAACGGGCTGCAGAGCTTCGTGCCGGACCTGCAGTGAGTGCCTGGGGCGGGGCGGGGGCGGGACAGGGACAGTGCCACCCCAGGGCACCCCGAGCGCGGCAGGGCCATCCCCCAGCGGGCAGGGGTGGCACCTGTGCCACAGTGCCAGGCTGGCAGGGCTGGTGATTCTTGCCTTTTTTTTTTTTTTACACCCTTTTATAGATTTGATATACCCTTTTGATATTTTATATACCCTTTTATATATTTGATATACTCCTTTCATATATTTGACATGCCCTTTATATATTTTATATGCCCCTTTATGTATTTGATATACCTTTAACGTATTTTATATACCCTTTTTATATTTGATATACTCTTTTATATATTTGATACCCCCTTTTTTATTTTATGTACTCCTTTATATATGTGTGTATATATATAATATATACCCCTTATATATGTATTATATATGTAATATATACCCTTTATATATAAAATATATATATAATATATACTCTTATATAGATAAATATATATATAATATATACCCTTATTTATATAATATATAGCCTTTCATATATTTTATATACCCTTTTATATATTTGATATACCTTTTTATATATATATATAATATATACCCTTTATATATGTATTATATATAGAATATATACCCTTTATATATATAATACATAATATATTTAATAGATACCCTTTATATATATATAATATATATATAATATGTACCCTTATATATAATATATACCCTTTCATATATTTTATATACCCTTTTTATATTTTATATACCCTTTTATATATATCATATATACCCTTCATATATATATATATTTAATATATACACTTATATATATAATATATACCCTTTCATATATTTGATACACCCTTTCATATATTTTATATACCCTATTATATATTTTTATACCCTTTATATATCTTCTGTACCCTTTCTTATATTTTATATACACTTTATATATTTATATACCCTCTTATATATTTTCTGTCCCCTTTATACATTCCCTGTACCCTTAGCCTGCACGTTTGTAATTTTTGCAGTCTGATATTCCAGCTTCGTTTTGGGGTTCTGCGAGGCAGAAAAACCAAACATTCACAGTGAGAGGCCAGAGAGCTCTGTGCTATCAAAAACTCATCCAAAAAACTTTAAAAATCTAAAAAAATTTTTAAAAAAAATTTTTAAAGCTATCAAAAAATCAGCCTTGGTTGAAACCTCCTCTCTGGAGCATATTTTGTCAACTGAGCTCTGGCCTCATTTGGGGGGGATTCTTAGAATAAAAGGGATATTGCTTCATTTATTAATGAATTACTTCTTATTGGGGAATCCTAGGCTGTTGCTTTGATTTTCTGATATTCGTGGAGGTTCGCGGAAGCTCGCAGGGAGGTCAGGCAGGCAGCACCAAGATGGTGAAAAGAGGAACTTTATTTACAAGAACTTCTTTATATATTCATTAATGATCTAATAATCATTGGTCGATAGTTTTTCCACCCCTTATAACGATTGGTTACAACTCTAGAGTGTCCAGTACCAAAACACAGAGATTAGAAAGCACAAGAATGCAACTTCTCTCTATTCTCCATGAGAAAGAAGAGAAAGATTTTCAAACAGTGCAACTACACACCTGGATGTTCCCGTGATCACCTGGATATTCCTGTGATCACCTGGATATTCCCGTGATCACCTGTGTTGCTCTGATTTTCTGATATTCGTGGAGGTTCGCAGAAGCTCGCAGGGAGGTCAGGCTGGCAGCACCAAGATGGTGAAAAGAGAAACTTTATTTACAAGAACTTCTTTATATATTCATTAATGATCTGATAATTATTGGTTTTTCCACCCCTGATAACGATTGGTTACAACTCTAGAGCATCCAGTACCAAAACAAAGAGATTAGAAAGCACAAGAATGCAACTTATCTCTATTCTCCATGAGAAAGAAGAGAAAGATTTTAAAACAGTGCGACTACACACCTGGATATTCCCGTGATCACCTGGATATTCCTGAGATCACCTGGATATTCTTGTGATCACCTGTGTTGCTCTGATTTTCTGATATTCGTGGAGATTCGCGGAAGCTCGCAGGGAGGTCAGGCAGGCAGCACCAAGATGGTGAAAAGAGAAACTTTATTTACAAGAACTTCTTTATATATTCATTAATGATCTGATAATTATTGGGCAACAGTTTTTCCACCCTTTATAACGATTGGTTACAACCCTAGAGTGTCCAGTACCAAAACACAGAGATTAGAAAGCACAAGAATGCAACTTATCTCTATTCTCCATGAGAAAGAAGAGAAAGATTTTCAAACAGTGCAACCACGCTAGGCAGATACGCAAATTTTCGAGGTCTGTAAGAACCCGTACACACGTTACACGTGTACAATTTGGGGCGTGTTCCACCTTTGCAGAGCTGTGCACCCAAAATCCTATTAAACCCCCGAGGCAGATCCCTTTGAACCCACGCGCTCGCCACCCCAAAGCAGCGTGAGGCAGCGGTGGGCGGGGAGGTGACAATGTCCCCTGTGTGGCAGGGACAGGATGTCCATGGAGGTTGTGTTCCTGGCGCGCAGCCCCCAGCGGCATGATCTTCTACAACGGCCAGAAGAGCGACGGCAAGGGCGACTTCGTGTCGCTGGCGCTGCACGAGGGACACCTGGAGTACCGATACGACCTGGGCAAGGCGCGGCTGTGCTCAGGTGAGACACCTTCAGTATAGATACACCTGGGCAAGGGCGCGGCTGTGCTCAGGTGAGACACCTGGAGTACCGATATACCTGGGCAAGGGCGCGGCCGTGCTCAGGTGAGACACCTGGAGTACCGATACGACCTGGGCAAGGGCGCGGCCGTGCTCAGGTGAGACACCTGGAGTACCGATACACCTGGGCAAGGGCGCGGCTGTGCTCAGGTGAGACACCTGGAGTACAGATACACCTGGGCAAGGGTCGCGGCTGTGCTCAGGTGAGACACCTGGAGTACAGATACACCTGGGCAAGGGCGTGGCTGTGCTCAGGTGAGGACACTTTCAGTACAGATACACCTGGGCAAGGGCGCGGCTGTGCTCAGGTGAGACACCTTCAGTACAGATACACCGGGGCAAGGGCGCGGCCGTGCTCAGGTGAGACACCTGGAGTACAGATACACCGGGCAAGGGGCGCGGCCGTGCTCAGGTGAGACACCTGGAGTACAGATACACCTGGGCAAGGGTGTGGCTGTGCTCAGGTGATGACACCTGGAGTACAGATACACCTGGGCAAGGGTGTGGCTGTGCTCAGGTGAGACACCTATAGTACAGATACACCTGGGCAAGGGCGTGGCTGTGCTCAGGTGAGACACCTGGAGTACAGATACACCTGGGCAAGGGCGCGGCTGTGCTCAGGTGAGACACCTTCAGTACCCATACACCTGGGCAAGGGCGCGGCTGTGCTCAGGTGAGACACCTGGAGTACAGATACACCTGGGCAAGGGCGTGGCTGTGCTCAGGTGAGACACCTGGAGTACAGATACACCTGGGCAAGGGCGCGGCCTGTGCTCAGGTGAGACACCTGGAGTACAGATAGACCTGGGGCAAGGGTGTGGCTTGTGCTCAGGTGAGACACCTGGAGTACCGATACACCTGGGCAAGGGTGTGGCTGTGCTCAGGTGAGACACCTTCAGTACAGATACACCTGGGCAAGGGCGGTGGCCGTGCTCAGGTGAGACACCTTCAGTACAGACACACCTGGGCAAGGGTGTGGCTGTGCTCAGGTGAGACACCTGGGAGTACAGATACACCTGGGCAAGGGGGTGTGGCTGTGCTCAGGTGAGACATCTTCAGTACAGATACACCTGGGCAAGGGCGTGGCTGTGCTCAGGTGAGACACCTGGAGTACAGATACACCTGGGCAAGGGGCGCGGCTGTGCTCATGGTGAGACACCTGGAGTACAGATACACCTGGGCAAGGGCGCGGCTGTGCTCAGGTGAGACACCTTCAGTACAGATACACCTGGGCAAGGGCACGGCTGTGCTCAGGTGAGACACCTGGAGTACAGATACACCTGGGCAAGGGCGCGGCTGTGCTCAGGTGAGACACCTGGAGTACAGATACACCTGGGCAAAGGGGCGCGGCTGTGCTCAGGTGAGACACCTGGAGTACAGATACACCTGGGCAAGGGGCGCGGCTGTGCTCAGGTGAGACACCTGGAGTACAGATACACCTGGGCAAGGGCGCGGCTGTGCTCAGGTGAGACACCTGGAGTACAGATTACACCTGGGCAAGGGCGCGGCTGTGCTCAGGTGAGACACCTTCAGTACAGATACACCTGGGCAAGGGCGCGGCCGTGCTCAGGTGAGCTGCACCTGGTCGGGGGATGCCCAGGGGTTACCTGAACAGGGGCAGGGCAAGGACAAGAGGATAAAAAGCAGTTCTGTTTATTGAAAGGCCTCCAGAATAAAAGCAATTAAATTTATTGAAGGCCTTCAGGTGCATTCAGGGCAGGCACAGCCCACCCAGGGGCTGCACCCAAAATGGACAGAGGGTCACGAGTTTTTCACACTTTATAGGTTTTTATAAGGCCACAAGTTTTTCATACTTTGTAAGGTTTTTGTAAGGTCCTGGGTTTTTCATACTTTACATTTTTTTATAAGGTCACAGGTTTTTGATACTTATAAGTTCTGTCCATTTGCATATTGGGGTTAACCCTCCAATTACAGCTTCAGGTAATGAAGTCAACTACCCCAAGTTTGCTCCCCAATTAATTCACTGCTGTTTGCATATCTCGGGCCCTGACACAGTGAGGTGTCCTTGGGTTGGGGTTTAGAGGAATTGTTTTGTGTAAAACGAGAGAACAGCAGCTCAGCACTGTGTGTGGAGCCCAGAGTTACACACCAAAGGATTGCAGAGACAGGAAAACGGAGAAGCTAAACCCCGAGGCATCACCCCAGCTCTGTGTGTGCAGGGTGCTGAGGGCAGAGCTCTCACCTGGGGCTCTCCCCTCCTGTTCCCCCCCAGGAGCAAGGAGCCAGTGCCGCTCAACACCTGGGTCAGCGTCCTGCTGGAGAGGAGCGGCCGCAAGGGGCGTCCTGAGGGTCAACAACGGCGACAGGGTCATGGGCGAGTCCCCGGTGAGTTGGGGGAGTTCCTGGTGAGTTGGGGGAGTCCCCAGTGAGTTTGGGGAGTCCCTGCTGAATTGGGGGGAGTCCCCGATGAGATGGGAGAGCTCCTGGTCAGTTGGGGTGTCCCTGGTGAGTTTGGGGAGTCCCCGTGAATTGGGGGAGTCCCCCTGGTGAGTTTAGGGAGGCCCCGGTGAGTTTGGGGAGTCCCCGGTGATTTGGGGGCTCGGGGAGGGCGCTCTGGGCTCCCAGCCCTGCTCTGCTCTGGGGCGGGAGGGATTTCCCAGGCTCCTGGGCTTTAAGTCACAGAATGGGCAGGGGTCAGGGAGGGGAGGGTGCTGCAGGTGGAGCATCCCTGAATCCTTTCCTGCAGCTCCCAGCCCTTCCTGCTCCCTTCCTGCATCCCTCCTGCAGCTCTCCTGCAGCTCCCATCCCATCCCTCCTGCAGCTCCCATCCCTGCAGCTCCCATCCCTGCAATTCCCATCCCTGCAGCTCCCATCCCTGCAGCTCCCATCCCTGCAGCTCCCATCCCTGCAGCTCCCATCCCTGCAATTCCCATCCCTGCAATTCCCATCCTGCAATTCCCATCACTGCGATTCCCATCCCTGCAATTCCCATCCCTGCTGCATCCCTCCTGCATCTCCCATCCCTGCAGCTTCCATCCCTGCAGCTCCCATCCCATCCCTCCTGCAGCTCCATCCCATCCCTGCTGCAGCTCCCATCCCTGCAGCTTCCATCCCTGCAGCTCCCATCCCTGCAATTCCCATCCCTGCAGCTCCCATCCCTGCAATTCCCATCCCTCCTGCAGCTCCCATCCCTGCAGCTCCCATCCCTGCAATTCCCATCCCTCCTGCAGCTCTCCTGCAGCTCCCATCGCTGCTCCCTCATGTCCCAGCCCAGGTGTGAGGAATGCTGTGAAGAGCCCCCACACACACACACACGGAGCCCCCAGCCCTGACTCCAGGTCCTCAGCCCTCCCTGTGGCGGGACAGGGACGTGAGGCACCTGAGGGTGAATAATTCCATCGTTATGGAACGATCAATGATTCCAGCGTTAATTGAGGGCCCTGGTGGGGGTCAGGAGCCCCCCAGCGCAGAGTGGGGGTCCCAGAGCAGGGAAAGCCTCCTGGTCCTGTGCACCCCTGGGTGCTTCCCCCTCCTCCCCACCCCCTGTCCCTCTGTCCCTCCGTTCTGCATTCCCTGGGTCCCCTCCCTGCCCTCCCCCAGCCGGGACAAGCCCTGCTTGTCACCCTAAATCCACCTGGAGCCGCAGCAAAAGCAGAGATTTCCCTCCCCTCGCTCTCCTCTTTTTGAGCTCCTCTCTGATCCCTGGGTGGCAGTGCCCCTCCTGTCCCTCCCTGCCCCCCCGAGCCCCCCAGCCGCGGTGGCACTGGGTGTGGCAGCCCTGCTGTTGCGATGTCACCACTTGACGGCCCTTTTCTCTCTCTCTTTCTCTCTCCCTTTGCTTTTCCTTTGTATTTTTCCCTCCCCTGCTGTCTGGATCCCAGAAATCCCGTAAGGTACAGATAAGTATGACCCCCCCACGCCTCCATCTCATCTTTTTTTTCGTGTTTTCCATCCCTATCTCAGCGTTCCCGTCTGATTTAGGATTCCTGTAGTTTAGAGCCGCTCATCGCCACCCCGTCCTCCATCCCCAGCCAGCTGTCACCGTTTGTTTCGGGAGCATTTCAATTAATCCGGTCATTTTTATTTTGTGTGTTAATCCCACGGAACATTAGTTAGCGATCCATGTCACCCCGTCCTTGCTGTGGCCCTGGCTCCACCCCTCAGAATTCCCAGGAATTTTGGGAATGAGGCTGGAGCCTCACTGGGATTTTCCAGCAGGGTGGCAGCAAGGAGGGAATTTTCTCCTCCACAAACACCGCGTGGGGTGCGGGAGAACCTCCTCAAGCCGTGGGGTGCAGGAGAAGCTCCTGGAGCAGCCAGGCTGGATCCCTCTGGGATTCGAACCTGGCCTGGAGCGATGTTTGGGTACCCGAATTTTGGGGTCACACGGAAGCAGAGCCCCCCCCAGGCCTGGGGGTGTTGGAGCAGCATCTCCCCAAAATTCCGTCCGCAGGGAGCCCTTTCCCAGGGGCCTGCTGGGGGGGGACTCGCAGCCTTGGCTTGAGGAGGTTTCCTGCAGGCCCTTCATCGATCCATCAAATGTCCCGAATTCAGGGAGCCACGAGGACCATCCAGCCCAGCTTGCTGGCCTTGCGGGACAAGCAGGGCCGTCCTGACAGCCTCTCCATGCTG
This sequence comes from Acanthornis magna, assembly GCA_036785705.1. Classification (NCBI taxonomy): domain Eukaryota; kingdom Metazoa; phylum Chordata; class Aves; order Passeriformes; family Acanthizidae; genus Acanthornis; species Acanthornis magna. Next base: position 1,658,453 of record JAWUZG010000286.1, read on the forward strand.
TCTCTCTCTCGCCAGGTGCCCCACATGGTGCTGAACCTCAAGGAGCCCTTCTAGTGGGGGGAGCCCCCGACTTCTCCAAGCTGGCTCGGGCAGCTGCCATCTCCAGCGGCTTCGAGGGAGCTGTGCAGAGGGTGAGCTCTGCTGGGACAGCCCAGCATCAACTGGGACAGCCCAGCGTCCATTGGGACAGCCCAGCGTCCAATTGGGACAGCCCAACGTCCATTGGGAGCTGTGCAGTGTCCTGCTGGGACAGCCCAGTGTCCATTGGGAGCTGTGCAGTGTCCTGCTGGGACAGCCCAGTGTCCATTGGGACAGCCCAACGTCCATTGGGAGCTGTGCAGTGTCCTGCTGGGACAGCCCAGTGTCCATTGGGACAGCCCAGCGCGTCCACTGGGACAGCCCAGTGTCCATTAGGGGCTGTGCAGTGTCCACTGGGAGTTGGGCCGTGTCCATTGGGACAGCCCAGTGTCCACTGGGAGCTGTGATTCCTGTCCTGGGATGGACTGGGAGCTGTCCTGGCATGGGGAGCACGCCTGGTTTGGAAAGTGACCCCAGTGGGGCAGAAGGGGAATGTGGGGTCACGGGAACATGTGAGGATTTGGGATGGATTCCCATCTCGGGGATGGATGGATGGATGGATGGATGGATGGATGGATGGATTCCCATCTCAGGGATGGATGGATTCCCGTCTCAGGGATTGATGGATGGATGGATGGATGGATTCCATCTCAGGGATAGATGGATTCCCCATCTCAGGAATGGATGGATTCCCATCTCCTCTTACCCAGGGACCCTGCTCAGGGTCCCCCCATCACCAGCGGTGGGCGCGGTGAAGGATCACCAGAGAATCCCAGACAGGTTTGGGGTGGAAGTGACCTCCAAGCCCATCCTGTCCCGCGGGCAGGGACATTTCCATTACCCCGGCCCCGTCCAGCCTGGCCGTGGACACTGCCGGGGATGGTGGCAGCGGCGATTTCGGAGTGAAATCCCTTCGGGCTCGCGGGCTGACTCGGTTTCCCCTCGGCGCAGATCTCGGTGCAGGGCGTGCCGCTGCTGGAGGAGCACAACGTCCGCAGCGCCATGGAGATCTCGCCAGTTCCGGGGCCACCCCTGCACCCAGAAACCCAACCCCTGCCACAACGGCGGCTCCTGCCGCCCCAGCATGGCAGGCTACGACTGCTCCTGCCACCGCGGCTTCTCGGGGGCCCACTGCGAGAAGGGTGAGGGACACGGGGGCTGGGGGGGTCATGGGGGGCCGGGAGGGACACTGGGGAGGGGTCACAGGGGCTGGGGAGGGACACAGGGACTGGGGGGACACGGGGGCTGGGGGTGCCGTGGGGTGCAGGGACACCTTCCCTAGCCCAGGGCTCTCCAAGCCCTGTCCAGCCTGGCCTTGGACACTCCCAGGGATGGGGCAGCTGTAGAAAAACCTGTGCCAGGCCTGCCTTCAGGGAAGGATTTATTCCCAGTGTCCCACCCAAACCTCCCCTCTGTCCGTTTAAATCCATTAAACCTGAATTTCGGTTTGATCTGACCTTCCTTGGCTGCCCAAGGGGGAAATGTGCAAATCCCAAAGCCACTGCAGCCTCTCCAGGGCTGCCGTTTCCCAGGGACGCAGGCCTGCTGTGTCAGGATGGATTTTCCCGGAGCCCCGGCATGGACAGGAATTGTCTGGCATCTCCTGACCACTCCTTTTCCCTCTCCATGTTTTTTCCCCTCAGTGATCATCGAGAAGGCGGCTGGGGGACGCCGAGGCCGTGGCCTTCGATGGGCCGCACGTACCTGGAGTACCACAACGCCGTCACCAGGAGGTACCTGGAGCCCGGGCAGGGACCTGGGGGCTGCCAAATCTGCGATCCTGCAGCGCCAAACTGGGCCAGTTGTTCCCAGGGCTCCCTCCAAAGCTGCCCTGCTGCCACAGGGGTTTCCCCAAAAATTCCCAGCTCCACGCCTGGCTGTGGTTCTGCTGCCTGTGGGCCTGTTTGGGGAGCTGGAGCTGATCCTTTGTGTCCCGGCTGGGAATGGGGATGGGAATGGGAATGGGAATGGGATGGAGCTGATCCTTTGTGTCCCGGCTGGGAATGGGAATGGGAATGGGAAAGGGAATGGGAATGGGGATGGGAATGGAATGGAATGGGATGGAGCTGATCCTTTGTGTCCCAGCTGGGAATGGGAATGGGAATGGGATAGGAATGGAATAGAGCTGATCCTTTGTGCCCCAGCTGGCAGTGGGGCAAGAATGAGGATGGGAATGGAATGGGAATGGGAATGGGAATGGGAATGGGATGGAGCTGACCCTTTGTGCCCCGGCTGGCAGTGGGGCAGGGATGGTTCCGCCAGCAGGGTTGGGATATCTCCGCTTTGGGACACGTGGGACATTGCCAGCCTGGGGTGGGACCTGCTGGGGTGGACCCTGTGGTGTCTGAGGCCGTGCTGGTCCTGGGGAATTCCCTCTGGGAATGAGCGGAGCTGCTCCCTGAGCTCCTCCAGGCTGGGATTGCTCCTCCAGGAGTCCCCTGGCCCTCTGGTGTGGCTCCCTCCCCACTGGGGTTCATTCCCCTCGAGGCTCTGGGATGAGCTGTGTGACACACTGTGACCCTGTGTGACCCCGTGTGACACACTGTGACCCTGTGTGACATTTTTCTGCCCCCCGTCCCTCTGCCTGTCCCACTCCCGGTTTCCCGCGCGGTTCGGGGGGTGTCTGCGTGGAGCTGTGTCTGTCCCTGTCTGTGTCTGTCCCCTCTCAATGTCCTGTTTCTCTGTTTCCAAGCCACCTGAGCAATGAGATCCCAGCGTAAGTACAGCCCTGCCGTCCCCACCGCGTCCCCACGGCCACCCCACACCCCGGGACAGCGATGGGGGAGGGATCTGGGGCCTCTCCCGGGGGTTTCTGTGGGAAACGATTCCCATCCATGGGGAGGTGCTGCCAGCAGCTCGTGGGGCTGCACAGGAGCGGCTCTGCCACAGCCAGATATTGTCCTGGCTCTGCCACAGCTGGATGTTGTCCTGGCTCTGCCACAGCTGGATGTTGTCCTGGCTCTGCCACATCCAGATGTTGTCCCGGCTCTGCCACAGCCAGATGTTGTCCTGGCTCTGCCACATCCAGATGTTGTCCCGGCTCTGCCACAGCCAGATGTTGTCCTGGCTCTGCCACATCCAGATGTTGTCCTGGCTCTGCCACAGCTGGATGTTGTCCCGGCTCTGCCACAGCCAGATGTTGTCCCGGCTCTGCCACAGCCACATGTTGTCCTGGCTCTGCCACATCCAGATGTTGTCCTGGCTCTGCCACAGCCAGATGTTGTCCCGGCTCTGCCACAGCCACATGTTGTCCTGGCTCTGCCACAGCCGGATGTTGTCCTGGCTCTGCCACAGCTGGATGTTGTCCCAGCCCTGCCACAGCCAGATGTTGTCCTGGCTCTGCCACAGCCAGATGTTGTCCCAGCCCTGCCACAGCCACATGTTGTCCTGGCTCTGCCACAGCCAGATGTTGTCCTGGCTCTGCCACAGCCAGATGTTGTCCAGCTCTGCCACAGCTGATCTCGTCCCCTCCAGCATGTCCTCATTGAATTTTCAAGCCTGATTTTCACTGAATTTAAGGCTGAGCGCAGGGAAGGAAAATCCCCGCGGCTCCTGCTGCGGCAGCAGCCGAGTGTGTTGGAGATGGAAATTCAGGGGTGCTGATCCTGCCCTGGCATTTCCGAGGGGATGTGGCATTGCCAAGGCCGGGCTGGGCTCGGGGAGGGCCTGGGCGCCCCCCCGAATATTCCCCATGGGTCAGGGGGTCAGGAAGAATTTCCTCGCCGGAGCTGCTGGGCAGCTGCGATTCGCTGTCCGTGTGTCTGTCCTGCACGGAAGGGAAGCCCTGCTCGGTGCGGGAGCGTTCCCTGCTGCGGGAAGGGGAATTTGGGGGGATCCTGTCCCATGCCACCCCATGCCACCCCATCCGTGCCCGCGGGACCGAGCTGTGCCTGTGCATGGGCAGCGCCTGCATGCTCACAGGCTGCCGGGGGGCTGGGAAGGGCTCTTTTTTAGGATTTTTAGGATTTTTAGGATTTTTAGGATTATCCAGAGCATCCTCCTCAGCCGGGCAGTGCCCTCCAGCAGCCAGAGGTGACCCCACAAGTGCCCAGCTGTCCCTGTGTCCCCCCAGCCACATCCCTGCCACTGACTGTGCTGTGTCCTGCCTGTCCCAGTGCCCTGCCAAGGCATGTCACCATTCCCAGCCTTTCCCCAGCCTTTCCCAGCCTTTCCCAGCCTTTCCCAGCCTTTCCCAGCCTTTCCCAGCCTTTCCCAGCCTTTCCCAGCCTTTCCCAGCCTTTTCCCAACTTTTCCCAGCCTTTCCCAGCCTTTTCCCAACTTTTCCCAGCTTTTCCCAGTCCCTTTTGGCCGTGCTGGACCAACATTCCCACAGCTCCTCCAGCCCTGACATGCCCATACTGATTTTTACTGGGTTTTTAATGGTTTTTACCATTTTTATATTTCCATTTATTTCGAGCTGAGTGAGCAGGACCTGGAGCCTGTGACGCTCTCGGGGACAGCCGCGCTCCTGATTTCTCCTTTTCGGATTTCCCCTTTTCCGCGCCCTCCCTGTCCCCCGAGTGCCCGGGGCTGGCTCAGAGGTGACAATTGCAGGAGCTCATCACGAGGACAGGACAAGGGGGAGCTCAGATTGGCTATTTGGGAAAACCTCTTCCCTGGAAGGGTGGTCAGCCTTGGGGACAGAACGGAGCAGCGGAGCCACCGTCCCTGGAAGCGTTCGGATGTGCGGATGTGGCACTTGGGGACATTGGGAAGTGTGAACCCCTGCAGGGATGGAGATTGCTCTGCAGTTCAGGGCCTGGCAGCCCTTCCAGGGAAGGAAATTCCCCTGATCCCCCAAACCTCCACCAAGGCCATTTCCTGTCCTCCTGTCCCTGTTCCCTGCGAGCAGAGCCCAGCCTGGCTGTCCCCTGTGCCAGGGGACAGGAGAGCAGAATGTCCTTCCTGATCCTTTTCTCCAGGCTGAGCCCCCGGGAGTCCCCCCGGACCCAACCCCAGAGCGGGGACAGGGCTGCGCTCCCTCCTCGCCATTGTCCTGCTCCCGAAGGTGTCCTGGGGACAATCCCGGGGACAATTCTGCCTCTCCGGCTTGGGAGCTGTGACTGATCCCAGCGCGGTGGGACAGGAAAGGAAAGAAAGGAAAGGAAAGGAAAGGAAAGGAAAGGAAAGGAAAGGAAAGGAAAGGAAAGGAAAGGAAAGGAAAGGAAAGGAAAGGAAAGGAAAGGAAAGGAAAGGAAAGGAAAGGAAAGGAAAGGAAAGGAAAGGAAAGGAAAGGAAAGGAAAGGAAAGGAAAGGAAAGGAAAGGAAAGGAAAGGAAAGGAAAGGAAAGGAAAGAAAGGAAAGGAAAGGAAAGGAAAGGAAAGGAAAGGAAAGGAAAGGAGGGAAGGAGGGAAAGAAGGAAGGGTATCCTGGCTGCCCTGCGCTTATGGCACGCTCCCCTTTTCTCCCCCATCCGAGTCCCGAGGCGCTGGATTCCCCCTCGGAGCCCAGGTGAGTGTGCCAGGCTGTTCTGTGTGTGCTCTGCCCGTGCCTTGCTTGTCCTGTGTCCCTGTCCGTGTGTCCCTGTGTCCGTGTGTCCCTGTCCTTGGCTTTCCATCCGTAAGGGACACAGCCCTGCAGAGGGCAGTGACCAGGGGGATCCCCTGTCCCTGCAGGGACCCCGCAGAGCCACCAGCCCCGGGCTGGGTGACCTCAGGGGGACACGGGATCCTGGTCCTGGCCCTGGCTGCAGTGTCCCTTGGAATGAGCAGCTCTCTGTGCTGTCCCTGCTGTCCGGTTTGTGTCCCGGGCTGGGTGCTCACTCTGCCTGCTCCAAAATGGGCAAATCCCATCTTTCCTCCATCCCTCCCTTGGGAAAAGACCCAAGGGAAAGAAGGTTTTGTCGCCTCTGTCCTTTTCCTGTCACAGTCCCAGGGGACCGAGGCTGCTGGGATTGATGGGCCTGGCCCTGGTGCTCCGGGAGGCTCCGGATGGATTTGGGGGAGATCCCAGGAGAGGGATTTTGGATATCGGGGAAAAATACCCTCAAGGGTGGGAGTGGGGACAGACTCCAGGGATGTGTCCCAGTCCCACAGTGGGGACAGACCCCAATCCCGCAGTAGGGACAGACCCCGATCTGCACTGGGGACAGACCCCAATCCTGCAGTGGGACAGACCCCAATCCCACAGTAGGGACAGACCCCAGGGTGCACCCCAATCCCACAGTGGGGACAGACCCCAATCCCACAGTGGGGACAGACCCCAATCTGCAGTGGGGACAGACCCCAATCCCGCAGTGGGGACAGACCCCAATCTGCAGTGGGGACAGACCCCAATCCCGCAGTGGGGACAGGCCCCAATCCCGCAGTAGGGACAGACCCCAATCCCGCACTGGGGACAGACCCCGGGGTGCACCCCAATCCCGCAGTGGGACGGAGGCTGTCCCCGCTGCTCCCAGGAGCTGTCCAGCCCCGTCCTGACTCTGTTCTCTCCCCCAGCGAGAAGGCCCTGCAGTCCAACCACTTTGAGCTGAGCATCAGGACCGAGGCCACGCAGGGGCTGCTGCTGTGGAGCGGCAAGGGCCTGGAGCGCTCGGATTACATCGCCCTGGCCATCGTGGACGGCTTCGTGCAGCTCACCTACGACCTGGGCTCCAAACCTGTCGTGCTGCGCTCCACCGTGCCCGTCAACACCAACCAGTGGGTGCACATCAAAGCCTCCAGGTGAGCGGGATCGGGATTGGGATTGGATTGGGATGGGGATGGGCATCGGGAAGGGGATGGGGATGCGCATCGGGATCAGGATTGGGATCAGGATCAGCATTGGGATTGGGATGGGGTTGGGCATCAGGATCAGGATGGGGGATCAGGATCGGCATCAGCATCGGGATGGGGATGGGCATCAGGATTGGGATTGGGATGGGGATCAGGATGGGGATCGGGATGGGCATCAGGATTGGGATTGGGATGGGGATCAGCATCAGGATGGGGATCGGGATCAGGATCGGCATTGGGATGGGGATGGGGATGGGGCAGCTGAGTCATGGTGCTCCCCAAGGATCGCTCCTTGGATGGGAATAGAGGGGACCCTGCCCTGCCCCACCCTGCCCTTCCCTGCCCCGCCCTGCCCCGCCCTGCCCCGCCCTGCCCCACCCTGCCCCGCCCTGCCCCGCCCAGAAATGTCAAAGGGGTGCGGAAGGGTCGTGCCTTGGGTTTGGGATGGCTGAGGGTTTCACATTCTGTTCCCGGTGGCCCTTTTTGATTTTTAGGGGAGATGGGAGCGGTGAGGGATCACGCACTGGGCATGCCAGGATTCCTGCTCCAGGGAGCTGTGGCCATGGGCAGGGCTGGCCTGGCTCTGTGGGATGGGTCCCTCAGGGATGCTGCAGGGGACAGTCCCCGTGTTGGGGTGGGCACTGGAGCAGGGATTGTCACAGGGATGTCACAGGGGACAGGACCCATGTTTGGGTGGCACTGGAGCAGGGATTGTCGCAGGGATCCTGCAGGGGGACAGTCCCTGTGTTCAGTGGCACTGGAGCAGGGATCACCCCATGGGATGTCACAGGGATGTCACAGGGGACAGTCCCTGTGTTCGGTGGCACAGGAGCAGGGATCACCCCGTGCCCCGTGGGGTGCTCAGCTCTGCAGCTGGACAATCCCCGGTGGTTCCCGGGTGAGGATGTGCAGGGACAGCTCTGGGCCGTCCCTCGGAGGCTGTGAATTCACGAATTCCTCTTTCCTCCCTCCCGGAGCAGGGTGCAGAGGAAGGCTCTCTGCAGGTTGGCAACGAAGCGCCCATCGCCGGCTCCTCCCCTCTCGGGGCCACCCAGCTGGACACGGACGGGGCGCTGTGGCTGGGTGAGTCCGGGGGGACAGCGTTCCGTGTCCCCGACCGAGGACTGGGGGCTGCACTGGGGTGGGGGTGTCCCTCGCTTCCTTCCACACCCTGTTCTGGCTGTGTGCGTGACACAGTGACCCCGTGTGACACTGTGAGTGTGACGCTGTATGACACTGTACGACACCGTGTGACACTGTGTGACCCTGTGTGAGTGTGTGGCACTGTGTGACCCTGTGTGAAACACTGTGACCCCGTGTGACACACTGTGACTGCGTGTGACACTTTTCTGTCCCCAGGGGGACTGGACAAGCTGGCCATGCCACCGCGGCTGCCCAAGGCCTTCAGCACGGGTTTCGTGGGCTGTGTGTGTGTGACCCTGTGTGACACTGTATGACACTGTGTGACACTGTGTGACACACTGTGACCCCGTGTGACACTTTTCTGTCCCCAGGAGGGCTGGACAAGCTGGCTGTGCCACTGCGGCTGCCCAAGGCCTTCAGCACGGGTTTCGTGGGCTGTGTGTGTGTGACACTGTGATACCGTGTGTCCCTGTGTGTGTGTGTGTGTGTGTGTGACCCCGTGTGACACACTGTGACCCCGTGTGACACTTTTCTGTCCCCAGGGGGCCTGGACAAGCTGGCCGTGCCGCCACGGCTGCCCAAGGCCTTCAGCCCAGGTTTCATGGGCTGTGTGTGTGTGTGACCCTGTGTGGACACCATGTGACACCGTGTGACACTGTGTGACACTGTATGACCCTGTATGACATCGTGTGACACTGTGTGACACACTGTGACCGCGTGTGACACTTTTCTGTCCCCAGGGGGCCTGGACAAGCTGGCCGTGCCGCCGCGGCTGCCCAAGGCCTTCAGCACGGGTTTCGTGGGCTGCGTGCGGGACGTGCTGGTGGACGGCCGGGAGCTGCAGCTGCTGGAGGACGCCCTGAACCGGCCCCGGATATTGCACTGCTCGGCCCAGTAGAGCCCAGGGACTCCCTCCTCCTCCTCCCTCCTGCCTATTGCTGTAATTATTTTCTATTTTTGTAAACTTATTGCTTTTTTATATTTTTGGGGGGGACGGGGGTAGGGAGGGCAGGACACCCCTTTTCTTTGGGGTTCCGTGGGGCCTGCGCAGGCCGGCGAGGCTCAGCCCCGACAGCAGCAGAGAACAAACCTCGACCCGAGGAGCGGCAGAAGAACTTTCCCCACTGCAGTGTAAATCTTCTTCATACTTGAAGCTTCTTCTTTTTGGGGTTGTTCCCCCCTTTCTCCTCGTGTTTTTTGGGGGGAAAAGCTGCTGGTGCTGGCGAGGCCTCCACGGATTCACCGCCCGGCCCCAAAGTCCTGCGCAGGGAATTCCCGCCCGCTTTGGGGCCCGGCTCTGCCGAGCCTTCTCCCGGCCCTGTGCTCACCCGATCTCCTCCTGCCCCCCGTTCCTCTCACTGTAATTTATGTGTGTAAGGATCTCAAGTGCTTTTCTCCTTGGAGCTCTGCTCAAATCAGGGATGCCACGCACCGCGAGGGAGAGAGCCGGGCCTGCTCTGGGCCTACTCCGAGCCTGCCCAGGCTTGCTCCCGGCCTGCCCCAGTCCTGCCCTGCCCCGGGCCTGCTCGGGGCCTGCTCCAGGTCTGCTCGGGGCCTACTCCGGGCCTGCTCCAGGTCTGCTCTGGGCCTACTCTGGGCCTGCCCCGGGCCTGCTCCAGGTCTGCTCTGGGCCTACTCTGGGCCTACTCCGGGCCTGCTCCAGGTCTGCTCCGGGCCTACTCCGGGCCTGCTCCAGGTCTGCTCTGGGCCTACTCCGGGCCTGCTCCAGGTCTGCTCTGGGCCTGCCCCAGGTCTGCTCCAGGCCTACTCTGGGCCTGCCCCAGATCTGCTCCGGGCCTACTCCAGGCCTGCCCCGGGCCTGCTCTGGGCCTGCTCCAGGCTGGCGGCCAAACCTTCGCTCCGTGGTTGTCTCATGACTCTTTGCTGGACTCAGAGGTGCCGGGGGGGAGAAATGGGGATTTTTCCAGCGGTTCTCCTCCTCCTCCTCTCGGGCGCGTGCAGGAGCGGCTGTGGAACCTCATTCCCACACTCTGTGTTCATCCGGACATGTCCCAGCGCCCCGAGGCCACCGAGCCTCATCCTCCACGCTCTGGGGATCGCTCGGAGCACTCGCCCTCCCCCAGAGGGGTGGGAGAGGGTCCCTCTTCCCTTCTCAGAGATCTGCGTGTGTCCTTCCATGACCCACAGCGATTCCCAGCCTCCGTCTCCATGGGGACGCTCGCTGGCAAAGCAGAGCTGCTGCTGGAGCCTCTCCCACGAACAAAATTCGGAATTTTTACCTTGGACTCGGAGTTTTTGGGTCTTCCACGCTCCTCTGGATGCTGCCAGCCTAGCCGGAATGGCTCCAATGGGAACGGGAATGAGTCTGTGGAGCTTTTGGGGGATTTTGAAGCATTTTCTCCCCGGAAAGGGAATATTTTGGGGCCGGTTCCGAGGTTTCCGAGCGACTGGGGTGTGATTGGGATTGGCAGCACCTTTGGATCTCCTGGAAGCCGGAGGAGAGCAGATGGATCTCAGCTCTGGAAGAATCAATCCCATCCTCCTCTGGGATTCCTGCTCCGTGCGAAGGATTTTTGGTGTTTTGTGGCATCTGTGTCCCTTTTCCACCCTCGGGTGGCAGCTGGAACCACTCCGTGTAAAAACAGGGAATTTGTGCGTTTGTGGAATTCATCTGAAGGATCCCACCGGGGTTTGGGTGTTCGTTCCAGAATTTGGCAGCTTTGTCCTAAATTCCTATGGCACCTCGTAGGGCACCCTTTAAAAATGGGGATTTTGGCACCGAGTTTTGAGGCAGGAAAAGTGAAATTCCTTCTCTCAGGGTGAGCTCTCAACACAGGTGGAACCAAGGGCACAAAACCCTATGGAAAACCACTTGGATCTGCTTTCATTTCATTTAATTTGTTTTGTTTTTTTTTTTAAGTGACATTCCTGTGGAAATTCCCGGGGTTCAACATTCCCTGGGGGCTGTGCCAGGGCTGGGGGTGCCAAAATCCCCATTTTTAGTGGGGGCCGGGGCTAAATTGGGATTTCTGGTGGGAAATGATCCCAAAGGGATGGGAGGGAGGGAACTGGGAGTCTGTGTTTTGGGAATGGGATTTGGAAATGGAACTGGGAGCTCCGCAGTCTGTGTTTTGGGATTTGGGAATGGGATTTGAGAATGGAACTGGGAGCTCCCCAGTCTGCATTTTGGGATTTGGGAATGGGATATGGGAAATGGGACTGGGAGCTCCCACTCTGTAATTTGGGAATGGGATTTGGGGAAGGGACTGGGAGCTCCTCAGTCTGGTTTTGGGATTTGGAATTTGGGAATGGGATTTTGGAATGCAATTTGGGAATGGGACTGGGAGCTCCTCAGTCTGGTTTTGGGATTTGGAATTTGGGAATGGGATTTTGGAATGCAATTTGGGAATGGGACTGGGAGCTCCTCAGTCTGGTTTTGGGATTTGGAATTTGGGAATGGGATTTTGGAATGCAATTTGGGAATGGGACTGGGAGCTCCTCAGTCTGGTTTTGGGATTTGGAATTTGGGAATGGGATTTTGGAATGGGATTTGAGAATGGAACTAGGAGCTCCCCAGTCTGTATTTTGGGAATGGGATTTGGGAATGGGACTGGGAGCTCCTCCATCTGCATTTTGGGATTTGGGAATGGGATTTGGGAATGGAACTGGGAGCTCCCCAGTCTGGTTTTGGGATTTGAAATTTGGGAATGGGATTTTGGAATGCGATTTGGGAATGGGACTGGGAGCTCCTCAGTCTGGATTTGGGATTTGGAATTTGGGAATGGAATTTTGGAATGCGATTAGGGAATGGGATTTCCAGCTGGCTGCCACACAGGGCCGGGGGAGCTGCTGAATTTTTGGCAACGCCGGCGAAATGAAGCCAAGAAACAACAAAAAAAAATACACCAAAACCCCAAAAACAAAATGAAAAACTCCATCTGCTTTTGCTGGGGCTTGGAAATGCCTTAAAGCAGGACTCGGTGTCCTCGGGGAGCATCAGGAACCTCCAGCAGTGCCCTCAGGGCCGCGCACTTCACCGGAGCTCGATTTAACAACATTCACACCACGGATGTGCAAAAAAAAAAAAAAAAAGAACAAAAAAACACCAAAAAAAAAAAAAGACATTGAGGTTGGGTTTTTTTTTCCAGATTTGATTTTTTTTTTTTTTTTTTTGCTTTTTTTTTTAATTTAAAAACCCCCCCGAGATGTCCGTGCGGCTTCGTGGAGAGGGTGAATTTGTGACTGTGGCCGAATTCCGAAGGGCGATGCACAGTAGAGGAGCAGCATGATGTAACCATTACTAACTCGTGTCTTTCGTCAATCACCATGAAATAAAGTTTGGAAACGATTCAAGAGGTTTTTAAGGGGCCTGGTGCTGCTTTTTCTCTCGCTGGAAAAAAGGGAAGTTTTGGGGTTTTTTGGGGGGGGTTAAGCTGTATGCCCTAAATGCAGATTTTCCAGGAATTCCAGTCCCAAATCCCAGGGTTTGCGGAATTTTTGTGGCTTTTTTTCCCCTCAGCAGCGTTTTCCAAGGAGGATTTGCATCCAGTGGATCTCTCAGGACTCAGGTGGTGCCTCTGGGGGACGGATCCCAAATGTTCCTCAGGGCTGGCAGCATTTTCCCTGCTGGAAATCCATGGAAAATCAGCCTCCGGCAGGATGTGGTTTGATAATAATTGAATTTTTGGGATGCCCTAAACAGGGGAAGGAGCTGGAATTGGATGATCCCATCCAGCCCAGGACATCACAGCTCTGAGCAGCTTTTCCTGGAAAAGCTGGAAATCCATGGAAAATATGTGGTTTGACAAGAAAATTTTCAGGTTTGATAAAAATAGGATTTTTGGAATATGCTAAACAGGGGAAGGAGTTCCAATCCAGCCCAGGATATTCCAGCTCTGAGCAGCTTTTCCTGCTGGAAATCCATGGAGAATATGTGGTTTGATAAAAACATTCTCAGGTTTGATAAAGGTGAGATTTTTGGGATGTCCTAAACAGGGAAGGAGTTGGATTTGGATGATCCCATCCAGCCCAGGGCGTTGCAGCTCTGAGCAGCTTTTCCTGCTGGAAATCCATGGAAAATACGTGGTTTGATAGAAATATTCTCAGGTTTGATAAAAATGGGATTTTTGGGATGTGCTAAACAGGGAAAGGAGTTCCCATCCAGCCCAGGATATTCCAGCTCTGAGCAGCTTTTCCTGCTGGAAATCCATGGAGAATATGTGGTTGATAAAACGTTCTCAGGTTTGATAACAATGGGATTTTTGGGATGCGCTCAGCCCCCTCCGAGTGAGTGGAGTGAGGCAAATCTGGAATTCTGCACAGTGAGATTTGGGAAAAGGAGGCCCTGGGATGGCAGCAGGGATGGAGTTCGTCCCCGTGGGCTCTGGGGGGACTTCAGTGGACACAGAGCCACCCTGGGGCCACCAGCACCACCTTTCTGGAGAGAGAGACCTGGAGATCTGCCGGGAAAACGAAGAGGCTTTGCCGCTCCTCCTCCTCCAGGTGAGGTCAGGGAAGCACGGAGGGAATTCCCGCCTGGGACGAGGTGTGGATTTCCGGGATAAAGCCACAGTGGGAACGCAGCTGGAATTGCAGGGGAAAAGGGAAAGCGGAGCGATTTTACACACGGACACCTCGTGTTGTAGAAAATATAATTTAATTCATTAATTAACCCACCCGGGAGTGGCGCTTGGGTAAAATACTGCATAGAAAACTCGGGATTGGAGGGAATTCTGTGGGAATCACATCCCGGCGGGAATCTGAAGTGTCACCGCCGGCCTGGGTCTCACCGCTGACACTTTGGGGATGAGGAGGGCAAAAATGGGATTTTCTGAGAGGTTCGGGGCAGGTTTGGTGATGTGGCGGCTCCGGGTCAGGGCTGGGCGGGTCTGAGCTCAGCCCTGGCTGTGAAATCCCTTCCAGGTGGGGAGGAGGGAATTTAGGGATATTCTTCGGGAAAAGGAGCGGAACGGGTGCTCTGTTCTGTGGGAAAGTTCGCAGGGATGAGTGGGGAGGCAGCAGGGGTGGATCCGGGATTTGGGATCAGGGATGGATCCGGGATTGGGATCAGGGATGAATCCGGGATTTGGGATCAGGGATGGATCCGGGATTTGGGATCAGGAATGGATCCGGGATTTGGGGTCAGGGATGAATCCGGGATTTGGGATCAGGGATGGATTCAGGATTTGGAATTAGAGATGGATTCAGGATTTGGGATCACAGATGGATCTGGGATTTGGGATCAGGAATGGATCCAGGATTTGGATCAGGGATGCATCCGGGATTCAGCACGGATGGATCCGGGATCTTTGATCAGGGATGAATCCGGGATTTGGGGTCAGGAATGGATCCGGGATTTGGGATCAGGAATGGATCCGGGATTTGGGATCAGGAATGAATCCAGGATTTGGATCAGGGATGCATCCGGGATTCAGCACGGATGGATCGGGGATCTGCGATCAGGGACGGATGCAGGATTTGGGATCAGGGGTGGATCCGGGATTCGGCAGCAGGCGGCAGCAGATTCCAGCATTCCCAGCCTATGGAATAACCGCGGAGCTCCTCGAGGTGGCGGAAAATCCTCCTTTATCCCCGCGGGGAGCTCGAGGAGTGACACTGCCGCTGCCGTGGGGACCCAGCCCCGCGTTCCCAGCCCTGGAAACCTCTCCGTGCCTTTCCCAGCCCCAGCTCCAGGATTCCCGGAACTCCTGGAAACATCTCCGTGCCTTTCCCAGCCCCAGCTCCAGGATTCCCGGAACTCCTGGAAACCTCTCCGTGCCTTTCCCAGCCCCAGTTCCAGGGTTCTCGGAACTCCTGGAAACATCTCCGTGCCTTTCCCAGCCCCAGTTCCAGGATTCCCGGAACTCCTGGAAACATCTCTGTGCCTTTCCCAGCCCCCAGCACTATTCCCAGCCCCAGTTCTAGGATTCCCAGAACTCCTGGAGCTCTTTCCCTGCATTTCCCAACTCCCAGCACTATTCCCAGCCCCAGTTCCAGGATTCCTAGAACTCCTGGAGCCCTTTCCCTGCATTTCCCAGCCCCAGTTCGAGAGTTCCCGGAACTCCTGGAGCCCTTTCCCTGCGTTTCCCAGCCCCTGTTTCCATGGACAGCTTGCAGCAGGACGCGGAGGGAGCGCTCCAGAGGCGGAGGTGGGCGGGGGTGCTCAGGGGATGTGGGGAGTGGGATGTGAGGAATGGGATATGGGGAATGGGATGTGGGAATGGGATAAGGGATGTGGGAATGGGATATGGGATGTGGGAATGGGATATGGGATGTGGGAATGGGATAAGGGATGTGGGATGTGGGAATGGGATATGGGATGTGGGAATGGGATAAGGGATGTGGGATGTGGGAATGGGATAAGGGATGTGGGAATGGGATATGGGATGTGGGAATGGGATAAGGGATGTGGGATGTGGGAATGGGATAAGGGATGTGGGAATGGGATATGGGATGTGGGAATGGGATGTGGGATGTGGGCAGTGCAATGTGAGCTCTGCCAGCGATCCCAGGAATGCGGCAGGTCCTGTTGCTCATCCCGGCTGTGGGATGGGGCTGAGCACACCCTGGTGCTGCTGGGAGGGGATTTTGTCACAGCTGCTGTAGGGCAGCAGGTCCTGTCCCTTGTTCCCACAGAGCTGAGCCGATCCAGGGCTGCTGGAAAGGGATTTTGTGACAGATTCTGCCAGGGCAGCAGCTCCTGTCCCTTGTTCCTGTGGATCTGAGCCAATGCAAGGCTGCTGGAAAGGGATTTTGTCACAGCTGCTGTAGGGCAGCAGGTCCTGTTCTTTGTCCCCATGGAGCTGAGCCAATGCAGGGCTTCTGGAAAGGGATTTTGTCACAGGTCCTGCTCCTGTTCCTCATCCCTGAGCAGACCCAGGGCTCCTGGTGCTGCTGGAAAGGGATTTTGTCACAGATTCTGTCAGAGCAGCAGGTCCTGTCCCTTGTTCCCGCAGAGCTGAGCCAATCCAGGGCTGTTGGAAAGGGATTTTGTCAGAGCTGCTGCCAGGGCAGCAGGTCCTGTCCCTTGTCCCCATGGAGCTGCTCCAGGGGGGCTGCTGGCCCTACTGGAAGGGATTTCGTGTCACAGATTCTGCCAGGACAGCAGGCCCTGTTCCTGTTCCTCATCCCTGAGCCACTCCAGGGCTGCTGGAAAGGGATTTTGTCACAGGTCCCATTCCAGGTCCTCATATCTGAGCTGACCCAGGTGGCTTCTGGAAAAGGATTTTGTCACAGGTTCTGCCAGGGCAGCAGGCCCTGTCCCTGTTCCTCACCCCTGAGCCAATGCAGGGCTGGTGGAAAAGGATTTTGTCACAGGTCCTGCTCCTGTTCCTCATCCCTGAGCAGACCCAGGGCTCCTGGTGCTGCTGGAAGGAATTTTGTCACAGGTTCTGCCAGGGCAGCAGGCCGTGTCCCTTGTTCCTCATCCTCAATCTGCCCCAGGGGACTGCTGGCCCTACTGGAGTGGGGTCAGTGTGGCAGACACTGCCAGGACAGCAGGCCATGTCCCTGTCCCCATGGATCCGAGCCGCTCCAGGGACTGCTGGCTCTATCGAAAGGGGGTCGGTGTGGCAGGTTCTGCCAGGACAGCAGGCCATGTCCCTGTTCCTCATCCCTGAGCCACTCCAGGAAAGGGATTTTGTGTCACAGGTTCTGCCAGGGCGCCAGGGCAGCAGGCCGTGTCCCTGTCCCCATGGATCTGCTCTGCCCCAGGCCTGCTGGCCCTACTGGAGTGGGGTCAGCGTGGCAGACACTGCCAGGGCAGCAGGCCGTGTCCCTGTCCCCATGGATCTGCTCTGCCCCAGGCCTGCTGGCCCTACTGGAGTGGGGTCAGCGTGGCAGACACTGCCAGGGCAGCAGGCCGTGTCCCTGTCCCCATGGATCTGCTCTGCCCCAGGCCTGCTGGCCCTACTGGAGTGGGGTCAGTGTGGCAGACACTGCCAGGGCAGCAGGCCGTGTCCCTGTCCCCATGGATCCGAGCCGCTCCAGGGACTGCTGGCCCTACTGGAGTGGGGTCAGCGTGGCAGACACTGCCAGGGCAGCAGGCCGTGTCCCTGTCCCCATGGATCTGAGCCGCTCCAGGGACTGCTGGCCCTACTGGAACGGGGTCAGCGTGGGTGCCACCACTGCGGGGGTGGCTCTGGGTGGCAGCAGCTCGGGCCGGCTGACGGCTGCGGCGCGCGTGAAGCAGCGCAGGTTGCCCGTCTTGAGCGCGCACTGCACGGGCCACAGGATGATGCAGAAGAGGATGACCACGAGCGCCGAGAGCAGCAGGATCCTCTTCCAGTCGTCGCACAGCTCGCAGCGGGACAGCCTCCCCGTCAGCCCCACCGGGGCCGCCTCTGAGCTCTCGGCCTTGCTCATGGCCACGTCGATGGACTCGCAGGCCTCGGCGCTCTCGGGGTCGGCCGAGGCGCGGCGGCAGCACAGCTTGGTGCCCTCCATCCACAGCACCTTCTCCTGCTGCAGCTCGGGGGGCAGCGTGGCCAGCAGCTCGCGGCTGGTGCGCAAGGCCGGCGCTCCTTCCTGCGGGATGCTGGTCAGCTGGCGGCAGAAGGGACAGGGCAGCAGGTCCTCGGGCTGGTTCGGTGGCAGCCCCGCGCTCAGCCGGGCCACGCACTCCAGGCAGAACACGTGCGAGCACTGCAGCAGCTTGGGCGTCTTGAAGCTGTTGTCGTAGGTGTTGAAGCAGATGGAGCACTCCACGGGCGACGTGGGCTTGGGGGACGTGGGGGAGGCCGCGGGGGACTTGCCCTTCCTGCGGCCATCACCGGGCGAGGTGACCACGATGGGGCTGATGGGGATGGGGACTCGTCCGGGCGACGCGGGCACGGGGCTGGTGGGAGAGTCCGGCGTGCTCGAGTGCCAGAGCTGCGGGAAGCAGGACATGACGGAGCCCCCGGAGAGGAGCGGAGCCCTGGCAGAGTCTGCGGGAGAAGGAAAACACGGGATTTATTGTAAACCGCGTGGAGATGCCACCACCAGGCCTGGGAGACAAGGAAATAGCAGAATTTATTTTAATCCAGGTGGAGACACTGGCACCAGGCCTGGGAGACAAGGAAATAACAGAATTTATTGTAAACCAGGTGGAGATGCCACCACCAGGCCTGGGAGACAAGGAAATAGCAGAATTTATTTTAATCCAGGTGGAGATGCCATCACCAGCCCTGGGAGACAAGGAAATAACAGAATTCATTTTAATCCAGGTGGAGATGCCATCACCAGCCCCGGGAGACTCTGGGAGAGAAGGAAAACACGGAATTTATTGTAAACCGCGTGGAGGTGCCATCACCAGCTCTGAGAGAGAAGGAAATAACAGAATTTATTTTAATCCAGGTGGAGACACTGGCACCAGGCCTGGGAGACAAGGAAATAACAGAATTTATTTTAAACCAGGTGGAGATGCCACTACCAGCCCTGGGAGACTCTGGGAGAGAAGGAAAACACGGGATTTATTGTAAACCGCGTGGAGATGCCATCACCAGCCCCGGGAGACTCTGGGAGAGAAGGAAATAACAGAATTTATTTTAAACCAGGTGGAGATGCTGTCACCAGCCCCGGGTTCAACCCCTCAAAGAGCAATTTGTGATTTCTGATGCCTCAACCAGGCCGACCTGAAACAGAGGCTGGACAAGGTTAGGAGAAAAAAATCAGATTAATTGATGGAAGGCCTTCAGGTGTGTTCAGGGCAGGCAAGGCCTACTTGAGAGGCTGCACCCAAAATGGACCCCGAGCCACAAAATCTTTACATTTTATAAATTCTATTAACATATTGAGGTTAATTCTCCAATCACACCCTCAGGTGATGATGTCATTACCCCAGGCCTGCTCCCACAATTCTCTGCTGGTTTCACATTTTGGGGCTCTGAGGCAGCGAAGTGTCCTTGGATTTTTCAATTGTTTTGTTCAAAATTTACGAACAGAGGTTTTTAGCACTTTATATGGAGCCCAGAGCCACACACCAAACCTACAGACACACGAAAAACAGAAAAATCCTTAAGGCATCACTTCCATTGCATCCCAAGCCTGGAGCAGAGACGGGAAGGACACAGGGAGCTGCTGGAAGCTCGGTAGAAGTCAAACTAATGCCTTAGGATTTTTATCTTCTATTTTGTCTGTAAGTTTGATGTATGCCTCTGGGCTCCACATGAAGTGCTAAAAACCTCTGTTTGCAGCGTTTTAGACAAAACAATTGAAAAATGCAAGGACACTTCACTGCCTCAGAGCCCCAAAATATGAAACCAACAGAGAATTGTGGGGAGCAAACTTGGGGCAATGACATCATCACCTGAGGGTGTGATTGGAGAATTAACCTCGCTATGTTAATGGACAGAATTTATAAAATGTGAAAACCTCTGGGCTCCATATAAAGTGCTAAAAACCTCTGTTCTCAGCGTTTTGGACAATGGGAAATTGGCTCACAGTGGAAAATCCAAGGACACTTTGCTGCCTCAGAGCCCCAAAATGTGAAAAAACAGTGAATGTGGGGAGCAAATTTGGGGTAATGACATCATCACCTGAGGGTGTGATCAGAAAATTGGGGCTGATATGTTAAATAGACAGAATTTATAAAATGTAAAAACATCTCTGCTCCACATAAAGTGCTAAAAACCTCTGTTCCCAGCGCTTTGGACAATGGGAAATTGGCTCACAGTGGAAAATCCAAGGACACTTCGCTGCCTCAGAGCCCCAAAATATGAAACCAACAGTGAATTGTGGGAGCAAATTTGGGGTAATGACATCATCACCTGAAGGTGTGACTGGAGAATTAACCTCGATATGTTAAATAGACAGAATTTATAAAATGTGAAGATTTCGTGACTCGGGGTCCACTTTGGGTGCAGCCTCACGAGCAGGCCTCGCCCGCCCCGAACGCACCTGAAGGCCTTCCATCAATTAATCCGATTTTTATTCCCTCTCCCCTTTTATTTCAGGCACCAGAACCTGCGGAGGAGCGAGGAACCCGCGGAGACCCCCGGAATCCCCAAATTCCTCCGGAATCCCCAAATTCCTCCCCTTTTTTCCGGGGGGCAGAAACAAAGCCGCGAGGTCAGACCTACCCCTGGCGGTGCTCCCCGGCCCCGCGGTGCGGAGGAGGGCGGAGGTCTCCATGGGGGCCTCGCCACCCCAAATTCTAACCCCGGGAGGCCCTCGGGGGTTTTTTGGAGCCGGGCCTAAGAGAGATAACACCGTTCAGTGGGGAGGAAATGGGGCGCGGAGAGGTTTTTGGGGGATCCGGGTTGTGATCCCGACACGGGGAAGATGGAATTGCTGAGGAGGGGAGGAAATAGGTTTTTCCCTGAAAAATTGTGAAAATCCTCAGGCTGAAGTGGCTGTGGGAAGAGGCCTGGGGATGCTGAAATGCTGAGGAGGGGATGAAATAGGTTTTTTCCAGAAAAAATTATGAAAATCCTCAGGCTGAAGTAGCTCTGTGGGAAGAGGCTGGGGATGCTGGAATGCTGAGGAGGGGAGGAAATAGGTTTTTCCTGAAAAATTGTGAAAATCCTCAGGCTGAAGTGGCTGTGGGAAGAGGCCTGGGGATGCTGAAATGCTGAGGAGGGGATGAAATAGGTTTTTTCCCGAAAAATTGTGAAAATCCTCAGGTTGAAGTGGCTGTGGGAAGAGGCCCAGGGATGCTAGAATGCTGAGGAGGGGAGGAAATGGCGTTTTTTCCCGAAAAATTGTGAAAATCCTCAGGCTGAAGTGGCTGTGGGAAGAGGCCTGGCGATGCTGGAATGCTGAGGAGGGGAGGAAATTGGGTTTTTTCCCCCAAAAATTGTGTTGGTTTTTTATGGCTGGATTGGCTCTGTGGGAAGAGACCCGGGGATGCCAGAATGCTGAAGAGGGGAGGAAATGGCGTTTTTTCCTGAAAAATTGTGAAAATCTTCAGGCTGAAGTGGCTGTGGGAAGAGGCCTGGGGATGCTGGAATGCTGAGGAAGGGAGGAAATGGGGATTTTTCTCAGAAAATTGTGGTGTTTTTTTGTGGCTGAAGCGGCTCTGTGGGAAGATGCTCAGGGAGGTTAGAATGCTGAGGGGAGGGGAGCAAATTGGGTTTTTTCTCCAAAAAATTGTGTTGGTTTTTTGTGGCTGGATTGGCTCTGTGGGAAGAGACCCGGGGATGCCAGAATGCTGAGGAGGGGAGGAAATGGCGTTTTTTCCTGAAAAATTGTGAAAATCTTCAGGCTGAAGTGGCTGTGGGAAGAGGCCTGGGGATGCTGGAATGCTGAGGAAGGGAGGAAATGGGTTTTTTTCCAAAAAAATTATGAAAATCCTCAGGCTGAAACGGCTCTGTGGGAAGAGGCCTGGCGATGCTGGAATGCTGAGGATGGGAGGAAATTGGGCTTTTTCCCCAAAAAATTGTGTTGGTTTTTTGTGGCTGGATTGGCTCTGTGGGAAGAGGCCTGGGGATGCTGGAATGCTGAGGAGGGGAGGAAAAGGGGATTTTTTTCAGAAAATTGTGGTGGTTTTTTGTGGCTGAATTGGTCCTGTGGGAAGAGGCTGGCGATGCTGGAATGCTGAGGATGGGAGCAAATTGGGTTTTTTCCCCAAAAAATTGTGTTGGTTTTTTATGGCTGGACTGGCTCTGTGGGAAGAGACCTGGGGATGCCAGAATGCTGAAGAGGGAAGGAAATGGCGTTTTTTCCCGAAAAATTGTGAAAATCCTCAGGCTGAAGTGGCTGTGGGAAGAGGCCCGGGGATGCTAGAATGCTGAGGATGGGAGGAAATTGGGTTTTTTCCCCTAAAAATAATGAAAATCCTCAGGCTGAAGTGGCTGTGGGAAGAGGCCTGGGGATGCTGGAATGCTGAGGAAGGGAGGAAATGGGTTTTTTTCCAAAAAAATTATGAAAATCCTCAGGCTGAAACGGCTCTGTGGGAAGAGGCCTGGCGATGCTGGAATGCTGAGGATGGGAGGAAATTGGGCTTTTTCCCCAAAAAATTGTGTTGGTTTTTTGTGGCTGGATTGGCTCTGTGGGAAGAGGCCTGGGGATGCTGGAATGCTGAGGAGGGGAGGAAAAGGGGATTTTTTTCAGAAAATTGTGGTGGTTTTTTGTGGCTGAATTGGTCCTGTGGGAAGAGGCTGGCGATGCTGGAATGCTGAGGATGGGAGCAAATTGGGTTTTTTCCCCAAAAAATTGTGTTGGTTTTTTATGGCTGGACTGGCTCTGTGGGAAGAGACCTGGGGATGCCAGAATGCTGAAGAGGGAAGGAAATGGCGTTTTTTCCCGAAAAATTGTGAAAATCCTCAGGCTGAAGTGGCTGTGGGAAGAGGCCCGGGGATGCTAGAATGCTGAGGATGGGAGGAAATTGGGTTTTTTCCCCTAAAAATAATGAAAATCCTCAGGCTGAAGTGGCTGTGGGAAGAGGCCTGGGGATGCTGGAATGCTGAGGGGAGGAAAAGGGGATTTTTCTCAGAAAATTGTGGTGTTTTTTGTGGCTGAATTGGCTCTGTGGGAAGAGGCTGGGGATGCTGGAATGCTAATGGGAGGAAATTGGGTTTTTTCCCAAAAAATTGTGAAAATCCTCAGGCTGAATTGGTCCTGTACAAAGAGGCCCAGGGATGCTAGAATGCTGAGGAAATGGCATTTTTCCCCAAAAAATTATGAAAATCCTCAGGCTGAAGCGGCTCTGTGGGAAGATGCCCAGGGATGCTGGAATGCTGAGGAGGGGAGGAAATTGGGTTTTTTTCCCAAAAAATTGTGTTGGTTTTCTGTGGCTGGAACGGCTCTGTGGTGTCACCGTGACACAGCAAGGAGGAAATGACCTCAGGGGCAGAGCTGGGGGAATTCTCCAATATTTCCTAGTGTGTTTGCCCTAAAACAGCTCTTCCCTGGAGTCCCGATCCCAAAAATGGGGAACGAGTTATTCCAGAAAATGGGATTACAAATGATCCCACAAAATGGGGGAACGAGTTATTCACTTTTCAATGAATCCAGAAAACTGAGTTATGAATTATTCCATTTTCAATGGGGTTATTAATTATTCAATTTTCAATTAGTCCAGAAAATGGGGGTATGAATTATTCCAGGAAATTGGGGTGCAAATTATTCAAGAAAATGTGGTTATAAATGAATCCAGCGAATGGGGTTACAGATTATTCCACAAAATTGGGTTACGAATGATTCCAGCAAATGGGGTTACAGATTATTCCAGACAATGGGGTTACAAATTATTCCAGAAAATTTGGAATTATTCCATAAAATGGGTTACAGATGATTCCAGGCCTTTCCTCCCAACCTGGAATTTTTTTTTTTTCAGGCAGCACCTGCAGCTCCACCTGCTCCCAGACCCAACTCTGAAGCCCCAATCCCAGAAAATGGGGCTACAGTTTATTCCATAAAATGGGGTTACAAATTATTCCAGAAAATGGGGTTACAAATTATTCCAGAAAATGGGGTTGTGAATTATAAATAAGATTATTCCAGGCCTTTCCTCCCTCTCAGGATCACCTGGAATTGTTTATTTTCAGGCAGCACCTGCAGCTCCACCTGCTCCCAGACCCAACTCTGGAGCCCCAATCCCAGAAAACTGGGGTTACAAATTATTCCAGAAAATTTGGAATTATTCCATAAAATGGGTTACAGATTTTTCCAGGCCTTTCCTCCCAACCTGGAATTTTTTTTTTAGGCAGCACCTGCAGCTCTACCTGCACCCAGACCCAACTCTGGAGCCCCAACCCCAGAAAATTGGGTTATGAATTATTCCAGAAAATGGGGGCACAAATGATCACAGAAAATGGGGGTCAAAAATATTCCAGAAAATGGGGTTATAAATGATTCCAGAAAATGGGGTTATTAATTATTCCAGAAAATGGGGTTATAAATGATTCCAGAAAATGGGGTTATTAATTATTTTTAAAATGGGATTGCAAATTATTCCAGAAAATGGGGTTACGAATTATTCCAGAAAATGGGGTTACAGATTATTACAGGAAATGGGGTTATAGATGATTCCAGGCCTTTCCTCCCAATCTGGAATTTTTTTTTTTCAGGCAGCACCTGCGGCTCCACCTGCACCCAGACCCAACTCTGGAGCCCCAACCCCAGACAATGGGGTTACAAATTATTCCAGAAAATTTGGAATTATTCCATAAAATGGGTTACAGATGATTCCAGGCCTTTCCTCCCAACCTGGAATTTTTTTTTTTCAGGCAGCACCTGCAGCTCCACCTGCACCCAGACCCAACTCTGGAGCCCCAACCCCAGACAATGGGGTTACAAATTATTCCAGAAAATTTGGAATTATTCCATAAAATGGGTTACAGATTTTTCCAGGCCTTTCCTCCCAACCTGGAATTTTTTTTTTTTCAGGCAGCACCTGCAGCTCCACCTGCTCCCAGATGGAACTGTGATCTCCCGGAGGCTTTACCCGAAAGCAGCAGGAAATTCCCGGTGACAGCCCCAGGAAATTCCTGGTGACAGCGACACCCCGGCAGGATTTTTTGGGAATGTGTCACGGAACGAGCCGGACCTGCCCGAGATTCACCCGTGACAGGTCATGACAGCTCTGAAATCCTCACCGGACAGGGCAGAAACACCAAATATTCTTCATATTCCACCCCCAAAAAAAATCTCAATTATTTAAAGGTGAAGGGTTCACCCCTCTCCCCTCAGAGCTGGCGCTGCCAGGGCCGAACTCGCCCTTCAGAACTTCCCTTTTCGTGCTTATTTTCATTTAAATACCGATTTTTATATTTATTTTTTTAATGCAGCTTCTCCCGGAGTTAAATTTGGTGCATTTTGCAAAAGAATTTTAAGTTTTTTCGTGGATTTTTGTGGGTTTTTTCCTGGCTTTTTCCCCAGCACAACCTGGCAGGTGAATCACAAACACCAGGCCCGAGCTGGCACAAATATCAGCGAAACCTGAGGGGTTTTTTTTTCATTTCCTCTTTATTTTTTTTTACTAAATCTTCCGTTTTGCAGAACTCCATCCCCCGAGCCCTTTTTTTTTGCCATTCCCGAGGGTTTGTCAGGAATTCCGAGCGGAAAACCTCGGGAAGGAGAAGCCTTGGCCTGCTCGAGCTGTGGTTTCATAACCCGAATTACGAAATTCAAGCTGGAAATTAATTAAAGCTGGAAATTAAAGCTGAAATTAAAGCTGAAATTAAACCTCTCTTGAGGTTTTTGCCGGTCTGGTCTATGGCACAGCAAAATCCTGAAGCTAAACTAAAATTTTACTCCCAAATTTGCTTTTAAATAAAGAGCCAAACTCTCCCCCACATTTCCCATTTGCTAAACATGACCTTGACATTACAGGAGCTCCTTAGTTTTCATATATTGAGACTTCAGTTGCTTTTGTCGTTTTTATCTATTTATTTTTGCCTGATATTTGGATTTTTGGGGTTCTGTGCCACCTAGATCAGGGAATTTTATTAAAAAATTCTGGACCAAACTGGGGAGGTGAAAAGGGGAGAGATTTTTATTTCCTGGGACACATCAGCTTCCTCTCTCTGTGTCTTTTTAACAGAATTCTTCCAGATTTTGGGGGTTTTTGTTTGATTTTTTGATTTTTTAAATTTTTTTTTTAATTTATTTTTTTATTCGGAGCCTGCAGCTCTTTGTCTCCTTCTCCCAGATATCCACCCAGGCTTTTCCAGAAGCTTCGGGAACACCGAGAAATAACAAAACCATTCGGGAGAGAGAAATAAATTAAATAATTCAACCCTTTTTATAAAGATCTAGAAAGTCCTTCTTTTTATTATTTCTAGAAATCTCTTTTTACACCACAAAATCAAACAGAGGCAGCTCATATTTAGGATATATTTAGGATATTTTAGGATACATTTAGGATTTATCAGGATCACTTTTCCTGTCCCAGTGATCCTTTTTCCAATGATCCCTAAATGAGATTTTAACTCAAAAAAAAGCTTTTCCAGCCAGGGAAGAGCAGAGTTAAAGCCATAAATAAACACCTGTTCAAGTGCTGCCAGGAGGAGAAAAAAAAAAGGACTTTTATGAGTTCTAGAAATCTCTTTGCACACCATAAAATCAGACAGAGGGAGAGCTGAGATTTAGGATTTACCAGGACCACCACTTGTCCTGTCTTAGTGATCCTTTACCCAATGATCCCTAAATGGGATTTTAACTCAGAAAAAACCTTTTTCCAGCCAGGGAAGAGCAGAGGAAAAGCCATAAATAAACACCTGCTCAGGTGCTGCCAGGAGGAGAAAAAAAAAGGACTTTTATGAGTTCTAGAAATCTCTTTGTACACCATAAAATCAGACAGAGGTAATATTTAGGATTTATCAAGACCACCACTTGTCCTGCCCCAATGATCCTTTTTCCAATGATCCCTAAATGGGATTTTAACTCAGAAAAAAACCCTTTTTCCAGCCAGGGAAGAGCAGAGTTAAAGCCATAAATAAACACCTGTTCAGGTGCTGCCAGGAGGAAAAAAACATCCTGAAAGTTCTTTTTGCACCATAAAATCAGACAGAGCTGATATTTAGGATTTATCCTAAATACATAACTGGGACACTATCCTGCCCCAATGATCCTTTTCCCAGCAATCCCTAAATGAGATTTTAACTCAGAAAAAAACCCCTTTTTCCAGCCAGGGAAGAGCAGAGGAAAAGCCATAAATAAACACCTGTTCAGGTGCTGCCAGGAGGAAAAAAACATCCTGAAAGTTCTTTTTGCACCATAAAATCAGACAGAGCTGATATTTAGGATTTATTCTAAATACATAACTGGGACACTATCCTGCCCCAATGATCCTTTTCCCAGCAATCCCTAAATGAGATTTTAACTCAGAAAAAAACCCCTTTTTCCAGCCAGGGAAGAGCAGAGTTCAAGCCATGAATAAACACCTGTTCAGGTGCTGCCAGGAGGAGAAAAAAAAAGGACTTTTATGAGTTCTAGAAATCTCTTTGTACACCATAAAATCAGACAGAGGTAATATTTAGGATTTATCAGGACCACCACTTGTCCTGCCCCAATGATCCCTAAATGGGATTTTAACTCAGAAAAAACCCTTTTTCCAGGCAGGGAAAAGCAGAGTTCAAGCCATAAATAAATACCTGTTCAGGTGCCGTCAGCAGAACAAAACCATTTCCACGCTCCCGATTTCCACCTCCCCCCGAGGAGATTTCGGGGTGGACGATGTCGGAATCTCAGATTTTTCCCGGATTTTCCGAGCTCCCACGCCGGAGTGGCCGCGGCGGCTGAGCTCAGGTGTGTTTTATCCCTTCCTGGGCACAGGTGACTTTTCCTGCTCCACCTGCCCTGGTGAATCAGCGCTGCCGCGGCAGGGCAGGCAAACATTCCTGCCTGGAGCTGCTCCGATAAGGGCCAGGAGTGGGGCTCGGATGGGGCCAGAGGCCTGGGAAACTCTGCTCCTCTGGGGTTTGATTTTTTGGTAATTTTGAGGGGTTTTTTTTTTCTAATTTTCCATATTTTTCATTTTTATTTTGGAGGGTTTTAAAAAAAAATTTTCCGTGGTTTTGTTGCGGGGAATCTGGGAGAAAACTGGAAACTTCCCCTAAAATCGCATTTATTTTTCTATTCTTTCATTGAGAAACCAAAATAAAGAACTAATACTAATAGTAATAGTAATAGTAATAGTAATACTAATAGTAATAGTAATAGTAAACAGATTTGAACAGGGCAGGTTTGGGGCTGGAGGCCTCCTCGGCAGCCTGGGAAAGTCTGTTCCTCAGGGGTTTGACATTTTCTGGGTTTTTTTCTGATTTTCTGTAATTTTTTGTTTATATTTTTGAGGGTTTTTTTCCAAATTTTCCATATTTTTTGTTTTTATTTTTGAGGGGTTTTTTTTTTCTAATTTTCCATATTTTTCATTTTTATTTTGGAGGGTTTTAAAAAAAAATTTTCCGTGGTTTTGTTGCGGGGAATCTGGGAGAAAACTGGAAACTTCCCCTAAAATCGCATTTATTTTTCTATTCTTTCATTGAGAAACCAAAATAAAGAACTAATACTAATAGTAATAGTAATAGTAATAGTAATACTAATAGTAATAGTAATAGTAAACAGATTTGAACAGGGCAGGTTTGGGGCTGGAGGCCTCCTCGGCAGCCTGGGAAAGTCTGTTCCTCAGGGGTTTGACATTTTCTGGGTTTTTTTCTGATTTTCTGTAATTTTTTGTTTATATTTTTGAGGGTTTTTTTCCAAATTTTCCATATTTTTTGTTTTTATTTTTGAGGGTTTTTTTTTTTCTAATTTTCCATATTTTTCATTTTTATTTTGGAGGGTTTTAAAAAAAATTTTCCGTGGTTTTGTTGCGGGGAATCTGGGAGAAAACTGGAAACTTCCCCTAAAATCGCATTTATTTTTCTATTCTTTCATTAAGAAACCAAAATAAAGAACTAATACTAATAGTAATAGTAATAGTAATAGTAATACTAATAGTAATAGTAATAGTAAACAGATTTGAACAGGGCAGGTTTGGGGCTGGAGGCCTCCTCGACAGCCTGGGAAAGTCTGTTCCTCAGGGGTTTGACATTTTCTGGGTTTTTTTCTGATTTTCTGTAATTTTTTGTTTATATTTTTGAGGGTTTTTTTCCAAATTTTCCATATTCTTTGTTTTTATTTTTGAGGGGTTTTTTTTTTCTAATTTTCCATATTTTTCATTTTTATTTTGGAGGGTTTTAAAAAAAATTTTCCGTGGTTTTGTTGCGGGGAATCTGGGAGAAAACTGGAAACTTCCCCTAAAATCGCATTTATTTTTCTATTCTTTCATTGAGAAACCAAAATAAAGAACTAATACTAATAGTAATAGTAATAGTAATAGTAATACTAATAGTAATAGTAATAGTAAACAGATTTGAACAGGGCAGGTTTGGGGCTGGAGGCCTCCTCGACAGCCTGGGAAAGTCTGTTCCTCAGGGGTTTGAAATTTTCTGGGTTTTTTCTAATTTTCTGTAATTTTTCTTTATATTTTTGAGGGTTTTTTACTAATTTTCTGTAATTTTTTGTTTTTATTTTTGAGGGTTTTTTTAAAAATTTGTTGCAGGAAATCTGGGAGAAAACTTGAAACTTCTCCTGAAATTGCATTTATTTTTCTCTTCTTTCATTGAGAAACCAAAATAAAGAACTAATAGTAATAGCAATACTAATAGTAATAGTAATAGTAATAGTAATAGTAATAGTAATAGTAAACAGATTTGAACAGGGCAGGTTTGGGGCTGGAGGCCTCCTCGACAGCCTGGGAAAGTCTGTTCCTCAGAGGTTTGAAATTTTCTGGGTTTTTTTCTGATTTTCTGTAATTTTTTGTTTTTATTTTTGAGGGTTTTTTAAAAAATTTGTTGCAGGAAATCTGGGAGAAAACTTGAAACTTCTCCTAAAATTGCATTTATTTTTCTCTTCTTTCATTGAGAAACCAAAATAAAGAACTAATAGTAATAGCAATACTAATAGTAATAGTAATACTAATAGTAATAGTAATAGTAATAGTAATAGTAAACAGATTTGAACAGGGCAGGTTTGGGGCTGGAGGCCTCCTCGACAGCCTGGGAAAGTCTGTTCCTCAGGGGTTTGACATTTTCTGGGTTTTTTTCTGATTTTCTGTAATTTTTTGTTTTTATTTTTGAGGGGTTTTTACTAATTTTCCATATTTTTCATTTTTATTTTGGAGGGTTTTTTTAAAAAAAATTATTTTTGAGGGTTTAAAAAAAATTTTCCGTGGTTTCGTTGCAGGGAATCTGGGAGAAAACTGGAAACTTCCCCTAAAATCGCATTTATTTTTCTATTCTTTCATTGAGAAACCAAAATAAAGAACTAATACTAATAGTAATACTAATAGTAATACTAATAGTAATACTAATAGTAATAGCAAACAGATTTGAACAGGGCAGGTTTGGGGCTGGAGGCCTCCTCGGCAGCCTGGGAAAGTCTGTTCCTGAGGGGTTTAAAATTTTCCAGGTTTTTTCTAATTTTCTGTAATTTTTCTTTATATTTTTGAGGGTTTTTTACTAATTTTCTGTGATTTTCATTTTTATTTCCGAGGGTTTTTTAAAAATTTTCCATGGTTTTGTTGCAGGAAATCTGGGAGAAATTTTGAAACTTCCCCTAAAATTGTATTTATTTTTCTTTCACTGAGAAGCTAATGAACTAATACTAAATACTAAATATTAATACTAAATACTAATATTAAATACTAAATACTAAATACTAAATACTAAATACTAATTACTAATACTAATACTAATACTAAACAGATTTTAACAGGGCAGGTTTGGGGCTGGAGCCCTCCTTGCCAGCCTGGGAAATTCTGTTTCTGAGGGTGTTTAGAATTTTTTTGTATTTTTGAGGGGTTTTTCCTAATTTTCCATAATTTCCATTTTTATTTTTGAGGTTTTTAAAAAATTTTCTGTGTTTTCACAGGGCAGGAAATCTGAAATCTACTGAAAGAAAAGTCAAAACTTTCCCATAAAATTGCATTTATTCTTCTCCTGTTTCACTGAGAAACCAAAATCATTAACAGGTAATAATAGTCATAGTAATAGTAATAATAATAATAATAATAATAGTAATTATTAACAGATTTTAACAGGACAGGGATGGGGCTTTTGACAGCCTGGGAAATTCTATTCCCGAGGGGTTTAATTTTTCCATATTTTTGAGGGGTTTTTAAAAAAATTCCCATAATTTCCATTTCCACTTTCAAGGTTTTTAAAAAAAATTCCGTAATTTCCATTTCTATTTTTTTAAGTTTTGAAAGAATTTTCCATAATTTCCCTTTCTATTTTTGAAAGTTTTTTAAAAACTTTGCCTTACTTTCCATTTCCATTTTTGAGAGGGGGTTTTTTGGGGGTTTTGGGTTTTTTTTTTTTTAATTTTTGGTAGATTTTAACCCTTTCCACACCACTGGGCCAAACTGGGAGCTCCTCCTTCCCCAGGGATCCTCAGGATGATGAGCAGGGCTCGGTTCCCGAAACGAGCAGGAGGTTTGGGATTTATTTTTATCCTCGTCGAGGATCCCGAAGGATTGGGAGAAATTATTGGGGGAGATTTGCCCAAATTTGGGGTTTTTCAGTGCTTCCCGAAGCCATTCCTTGGTGTGGGTGTGGGAAAATTCTTTATTTTTGCTGATCCTGCAGGAACGTGCCTGGAACGCTGATCCTGAAGGATTGGGAGAAATAATTGTGAGAGATTTCCCCAAATTTGGGGTTTTTCAGTGCTTCCCGAAGCCATTCCCTGCTGTGGGTGTGGGGAAATTCTTGATTTTTGTTATTCCCACTGGAATGTGCCTGGAACACTGATCCTGGAGCATTGGGAGAAATAATTGTGGGAGATTTGCCCAAATTTGGGGTTTTTCAGTGCTTCCCGAAGCCATTCCCTGGTGCAGGTAAGGGAAAATTCTTGATTTTTGTTATTCCCACCAGAACGTGCCTGGAACACTGATCCTGAAAGATTGGGAGAAATAATTGGGGGAGATTTCCCCAAATTTGGGCTCTTTTGGTGCTTCCCAAAGCCATTCCCTGGTGTGGGTGTGGGAAAATTCTTGATTTTTGTTATTCCCACCAGAACGTGCCTGGAACGCTGATCCTGAAGCATTGGGAGAAATAATTGTGAGAGATTTCCCTGAATTTGGGGTTTTTTGGTGCTTCCCAAAGCCATTCCCTGCTGTGGGTGAGGGAAAATCCTCATTTTAAATTGATTTTTGCCGATCCCGCAGGAATGTGCCTGGAATGCTGATCCTGAAGGATTGGGAGAAATAATTGTGAGAGATTTCCCCAAATTTGGGGTTTTTCAGTGCTTCCCGAAGCCATTCCCTGGTGCAGGTAAGGGAAAATCCTGGATTTTTTTTTCCCCCATTTGAATTTCAAGGGAAAAAAACCCAGATGTGCTCTTTTCAAGGGATTTGATCCTAAAAGGAATTTTGTGCAGGGAGAATCCCCAGGGACCAAAATGTTCTGGGCTCAGGGAGGACAAAGTTCCGAATTCTCTGGAGTGATTCCTTCCTGTCCAAGTAAATTCGTGGAATTTTTCTCCCCTGATTTTCAAGAAAAAAAACAAACAGATGTGCTCTTTTGAAGAGATTTGATCCTAAAAGGAATTTTGTGCAGGGAGAAACCCCAGGGACCAAAATGTTCTGGGATCAGGTGCGACAAAATTCCGAATTCTGTGCAGTGATTCCTGCCCAGCCAAGGCCGGAGGTTCACGGATTTTCTTTTTTCCCCTCTGATTTTTAAGGAAAAAAATCCAGGTGTGCTGGTTTTAAGGAATTTTGTGCAGGGAGAAACCCCAGGGAAGCTCAGCAGGGTCAGGAACCAAAATGTTCTGGGATCAGGTAGAACAAAATTCCAAATTCTGTGGAGTGACTCCTGCCTGTCCGAGGCCGTGAATTCATGGCATTTTTCTCCCTGGATTTTCAAGGAAAAAAACCCAAGATGTGCTCTTTTGAAGGGATTTGATCCTAAAAGGAATTTTGTGCTGGGAGAAACCCCAGGGACCAAAATATTCTGGGATCAGGTAGAACAAAATTCCGAATTCTGTGCAGTGAGTCCTGCTTCTCCAAGGCTGTAAAATTCATGGAATTTTTCTCCCCTGATTTTCAAGGAAAAAAACCCAGGGAAGTTCAGCAGGGTCAGGAACCAAAATGTTCTGGGATCAGATAGAACAAAATTCCAAATCCTGTGGAGTGATCCCTGCCCATCCAAGGCTGTAAAATTCATGGAATTTTTCTCCCCTGATTTTCAAGGAAAAAGCCCCAGATGCTCTTTTTTTTGGGGATGTTTTCGGATGTTTTTCAGGGGGTGAGGCGCAGCCTCCCCAAGGAGAATTCCCTGCAGGGTGAACCTCTGGAGAACACTGGGATTGTGTTTTCCAGCTGCTCAGAATTCCAGGGAAGCTCCGGGAACGCTCCTCGCCCTCCGTGGGTTTTGGGCCTCGTCCAGCGCAGCTCTTATCAGTTTTTAATCAGCTTTTAGTGGCTCAGGAGCAGCGGCAGCGGCACCGCCTGCATTCTCCCGATAAACACAGCTCTGGCCGCGTGTTCCTGGGAAAAACAATTCCCTGGATGGGTTTTCCTGAGAAAAACAATTCCCCAGCTGCATTTTCCTGGGAAAAACAATTCCCTGGATGGGTTTTCCTGAGAAAAACAATTCCCCAGCTGCATTTCCCTGAGAAAAACAATTCCCTGGCTGCGTTTTCCTGAGAAAAACAATTCCCTGGATGGGTTTTGCTGAGAAAAATGATTCCCTGGTTGGGTTTTCCTGAGAAAAACAATTCCCTGGCCGCGTTTTCCTGAGAAAAACAATTCCCTGGATGGGTTTTGGTGATAAAAACAATTCCCTGGATGGGTTTTGCTGAGAAAAACAATTCCCTGGATGGGTTTTGGTGATAAAAACGATTCCCTAGTTGGGTTTTGGTGATTGTTTTTCCTCCCAAAGCAAAGGGAATGCTCGTCCCAGGATGGGGAACGGAGCTGCTGTTTCCAGGTGGGGAATGAGTGATGCTGAGGGAGCTGCTGGTGAGGGAGGAGATCGCGGAATCATGAAAATAATGGAATCATAGAAATCCTCAAATCACAGAAACCACGGAATCACGGAAATAATGGAACCAGAGAAATAATGGAATCACAGAAATCCTCAAATCACAGAGACCATGGAATCACAGAAATCCTGGAAGCACAGGAATAATGGAACCACAGAAATAATGGAATCACAGAAATCCTGGAACCACAGCAATAATGGAACCACAGCAATAATGGAATCACAGAAATCTCGGAACCACAGCAATCATGGAAACCCTGGCTGGATTTTCCTGGTAAACACAATTCCTGGCTGGGTTTAACACCAATTCACGGCTGGGTTTACAAACAATCTAATTCCCTGCTGGGTTTACAAACAATTCCCTGCTGGGTTTAACAATAATCCAGTTACCTGTCTGGATTTACAAACAATCCGATTCCCTGCTGGGTTTAACACCAATTCCAGGCTGAGTTTACAAACAATTCCCTGCTGGATTTACAAACAATCCAATTCCCTGCTGGGTTTAACACCCATTCCCTGTCTAGGTTTACAAACAATTCCCTCTCTGGATTTACAAACACACACTCCGATTCCCGGCTGGGTTTACAAACAATTCCCTGTCTGATTTACAAACAATCCAATTCCCTGCTGGGTTTAACACCCAATCCCGGCTGTGTTTACAAACAAACCAATTCCCTGTCTGTGTTTACAAACACACACTCCGATTCCTCTCTGGGTTTAACACCAATTCCCTGCTGGGTTTAACACCAATTCCCTGCTGGGTTTAACACCAATTCCCTGCTGTGTTTACAAACACACACTCCAATTCCTGTGTTTACAAACACACACTCCATTCCCTGCTGGATTTACAAACACACACTCCGATTCCTGTTTGGGTTTACAAACACACTCCGATTCCCTGCTGGGTTTAACACCCATTCCTGTCTGGGTTTACAAACACACACTCCATTCCTGTCTGGATTTACAAACACACACTCCATTCCCTGCTGGATTTACAAACACACACTCCGGTTCCTGGTTGGGTTTACAAACAAACCAATTCCCTGCTGTGTTTACAAACACACACTCCATTCCTGTCTGTGTTTACAAACACACACTCAATTCCCTGCTGGGTTTACAAACACACACTCCATTCCCTGCTGGGTTTACAAACACACACTCTGATTCCTCTCTGTGTTTACAAACACACACTCCATTCCCTGCTGGGTTTACAAACAATTCCCTGCTGGGTTTACACACACACTCCGATTCCTGTCTGGATTTACAAAAACACTCTCCATTCCCTGCTGGGTTTAACACCAATTCCCTGCTGGGTTTACAAACACACACTCCAGTTCTTCTCTGGGTTTACAAACACACACTCCAGTTCCTGTCTGGGTTTACAAACAATTCCCTGCTGGGTTTAACACCCAGTCCTGGCTGGGTTTACAAACAAACCAATTCCCTCTCTGGGTTTACACACACACTCCGATTCCTGTCTGGGTTTACAAACACACACTCCAATTCCTCTCTGTGTTTACAAACACACACTCCATTCCCTGTCTGGGTTTACAAACAATTCCCTGCTGGGTTTAACACCAATTCCCTGCTGGGTTTACAAACACACACTCCATTCCCTGCTGGATTTACAAACACACACTCCATTCCCTGCTGTGTTTACAAACACACACTCCATTCCCTGCTGGATTTACAAACACACACTCCATTCCCTGCTGTGTTTACAAACACACACTCCATTCCTCTCTGTGTTTACAAACACACACTCCGATTCCCTGCTGTGTTTACAAACACACACTCCATTCCTCTCTGGATTTACACACACACACTCCATTCCTCTCTGGGTTTACAAACACACACTCCATTCCCTGCTGCATTTACAAACACACACTCCATTCCCTGCTGGATTTACACACACACTCCATTCCCTGCTGCATTTACAAACACACACTCCATTCCCTGCTGGATTTACACACACACTCCGATTCCTGGCTGGGTTTAACACCCATTCCCTGCTGGGTTTACAAACAATTCCCTGTCTGGGTTTACAAACAACACACACTCCGATTCCTGTCTGGGTTTACAAACACACACTCCATTCCCTGCTGGGTTTACAAACACACACTCCATTCCCTGCTGGGTTTACAAACACACACTCAATTCCCTGCTGGGTTTACAAACACACACTCGATTCCTGTCTGGATTTACAAACACACACTCCATTCCCTGCTGGATTTACACACACTCCATTCCCTGCTGTGTTTACAAACACACACTCCATTCCCTGCTGGGTTTACAAACACACACTCGATTCCTGTCTGGATTTACAAACACACACTCCATTCCCTGCTGGATTTACAAACACACACTCCATTCCCTGCTGTGTTTACAAACACACACTCCATTCCCTGCTGTGTTTACAAACACACACTCCAATTCCTGTCTGGATTTACAAACACACACTCCATTCCCTGCTGGATTTACACACACACTCCATTCCCTGCTGGATTTACACACACACTCCGATTCCCTGCTGGATTTACAAACACACACTCCATTCCCTGCTGGATTTACAAACACACACTCCAATTCCTGTCTGGATTTACAAACACACACTCCATTCCCTGCTGGATTTACACACACACTCCATTCCCTGCTGGATTTACAAACACACACTCCATTCCCTGCTGGATTTACACACACACTCCGATTCCCTGCTGGATTTACAAACACACACTCCATTCCCTGCTGGATTTACAAACACACACTCCAATTCCTGTCTGGATTTACAAACACACACTCCATTCCCTGCTGGATTTACACACACACTCCATTCCCTGCTGGATTTACAAACACACACTCCATTCCCTGCTGGATTTACACACACACTCCATTCCCTGCTGGATTTACAAACACACACTCCATTCCCTGCTGGATTTACACACACACTCCATTCCCTGCTGGATTTACACACACTCAATTCCCTGCTGGATTTACACACACACTCCGATTCCCCAGCCGCAGCAGCACTCGCAGCCCCGGGCGCTCCCAGCCCTGGCGCGGATGTTCCGCACCCTTCTCTCCGCACGTGTGCAGCTCAGGCTCGGATCGCTGCGGGCTGTGGTGCCTTTGGAATTGCCGGGCCCGTGATGCCTTTGGAATTGCCGCTGGAATGCCAAGGGCGCGCTGCTCCTGCCAGGAAACAGCTCCTGAGTCACCGCAGCTACAGGAGATCACCGTGGGAAGGGTGCGATGGCATTCTAGTTTAGATTCCATTTCATCTCACTTCATTTCATTATTTTATTTTATTATTTTATTTCATTTAAAGCCATTTTATTACATTTTATTTTATTTTTTTATTATTAATTTTTTATTTTATTCTTTAATCCAGTTATTTTATTTTCTTTTATTTTCTTTTATTTTATTTTATTTTGTTTTGTTTTATTCTATTCTATTCTATTCTATTCTGTTCTATTCTATTCTATTTTATTCTATTCTATTCTATTTTATTCTATTTTATTTTATATTGTATTGTATTGTATTTTCTTTTATTGCATTCTATTTTAATTTTTATTTTATTTTATTTTACTTTATTTTCTTGTATTGCGTAGTATTTTTTTAATTTTTATTTTATGTATTGTATTGTATTGTATTTTTTTAAATTTTTATTTTATTTATCGTATCGTATTGGGGGTTTTTTTAATTTTTATTTTATGTATTGTACTGTATTGTATTTTTTTTTTAATTTTTATTTTATTTATCATATCGTATTGGGTTTTTTTAAATATTTATTTTATTTTATGTATTGTATTGTCTCTCATTGTCTTTCACAGTCTCTGGCCCTGCTCCGTCCGATGCTGTCAGACATCCCAAGACACTTCCCAGGGTGAGTGGAGCCTTTCAGGAATTTCATTTATCAGTGACCTTATCTCCTTCCTTTCCCATTCTGCTGGGAATGCTGCAGGGAATTCCTGCAGGTCCAGAGAATTCCTGCAGTCCTGGGAATTCCTGCAGGTGCAGAGAATTCCTGCAGGTCCAGGGAATTCCTGCAGGTCCAGAGAATTCCTGCAGGTGCAGAGAATTCCTGCAGGTCCAGGGAATTCCTGCAGTGCAGGGAATTCCTGCAGGTCCAGGGAATTTCTGCAGTCCTGGGAATTCCTGCAGGTCCTGGGAATTCCTGCAGGTCCTGGGAATTCCTGCAGGTCCAGAGAATTCCTGCAGGTCCTGGGAATTCCTGCAGTCCTGGGAATTCCTGCAGGTCCAGGGAATTCCTGCAGGTACAGAGAATTCCTGCAGGTCCAGAGAATTCCTGCAGTCCTGGGAATTCCTGCAGGTACAGAGAATTCCTGCAGTCCTGGGAATTCCTGCAGGTCCAGGGAATTCCTGCAGGTACAGAGAATTCCTGCAGGTCCAGGGAATTTCTGCAGGTACAGAGAATTCCTGCAGGTCCAGGGAATTCCTGCAGTGCAGGGAATTCCTGCAGGTCCAGGGAATTTCTGCAGTCCTGGGAATTCCTGCAGGTACAGAGAATTCCTGCAGGTCCAGGGAATTCCTGCAGGTCCAGAGAATTCCTGCAGGTCCTGGGAATTCCTGCAGTCCTGGGAATTCCTGCAGGTCCAGGGAATTCCTGCAGGTACAGAGAATTCCTGCAGGTCCTGGGAATTCCTGCAGGTCCAGAGAATTCCTGCAGGTCCAGGGAATTCCTGCAGGTCCAGGGAATTCCTGCAGGTACAGAGAATTCCTGCAGGTACAGAGAATTCCTGCAGGTCCTGGGAATTCCTGCAGGTACAGAGAATTCCTGCAGGTCCAGGGAATTCCTGCAGGTCCAGGGAATTCCTGCAGTCCTGGGAATTCCTGCAGGTCCAGGGAATTCCTGCAGGTCCAGGGAATTCCTGCAGGTACAGAGAATTCCTGCAGTCCTGGGAATTCCTGCAGACCTGGGAATTCCTGCAGGTCCAGAGAATTCCTGCAGGTCCAGGGAATTCCTGCAGGTACAGAGAATTCCTGCAGGTCCAGGGAATTCCTGCAGGTCCAGGGAATTCCTGCAGTCCTGGGAATTCCTGCAGGTCCAGGGAATTCCTGCAGGTCCAGAGAATTCCTGCAGGTCCAGGGAATTCCTGCAGGTCCAGAGAATTCCTGCAGGTCCAGGGAATTCCTGCAGGTCCAGAGAATTCCTGCAGGTCCAGAGAATTCCTGCAGTCCTGGGAATTCCTGCAGGTCTAGGGAATTCCTGCAGGTACAGAGAATTCCTGCAGGTACAGAGAATTCCTGCAGTGCAGGGATCAGGATTTGACCCGGGCTGGAGCAGGGAACACCCTCGGGTTTGGGATCAGTCTGAGTTCAGGCTGGAGGTGACCTCCAGGAGCATCTCCCGATCACCTTCCTCACCCCAGGCTGCTCTGGCCTGGCCTGGGACAATTCCAGGATGGAATTCCAGGGAAACCGCGGAGAGATCTATCCTGGGGCCTCCCGGCCCTCCCCGGGAAGGATTTATTGCCAATATCCAACCTGAACCTCAACTTTCACCCCGGATCCACTCCTCGTCCTGGCGCCAATCCCGAGGACAACCCTGAGGAAGTTCCTGAGGAAATTCCCTCTGCAGTTTCTTTCCCTGCAGACCCCGGAATCCCACCGGAATCCCACTGAGAATCCCACCGGAATCCCACCGGAATCCCACTGAGAATCCCACCGGAATCCCACTGAGAATCCCACCGGAATCCCACCGGAATTCCACTGAGAATCCCACCGGAATTCCACCAAAATCCCACTGAAATCCCACTGGAATCCTCCTGGAATCCCACTGGAATCCTCCTGGAATCCCACCAGAATCCCACTGGAATTCCAGCAAAATCCCACTGAGAATTGAACCGGAATCACTGAGAATCTCACCAGAATTATACTGGTGAGAATCCCACCAAAATCCCACCAGAATCCGACTGAAATCCCACCGGAATCCCACTGGAATTCCACTGAGAATCCCACTGGAATCCCACTGAGAATCCCACCAAAATCCCTCTGGAATCCCACCGGAATCCCACTGGAATCCCACTGAAATCCCACCAAAATCCCACTGAAATCCCACTGGAATCCTCCTGGAATCCCACCAGAATCCCACTGGAATTCCAGCAAAATCCCACTGAGAATCCCACTGGAATTATACTGAGAATCCCACCAAAATCCTACCAGAATCCCACCGGAATCCCACTAAGAATCCCACTGGAATCCTCCTGGAATCCCACCAGAATCCCACTGGAATTCCAGCAAAATCCCACTGAGAATCGAACCGGAATCCCACTGGAATCCCGCTGAGAATCCCACCGGAATTATACTGAGAATCCCACCAAAATCCCACCGGAATCCCACTGAGAATCCCACCAGAATCCCACTGAAATCCCACCGGAATCCCACTGAAATCCCACCGGAATCCCACTGAGAATCCCACTGGAATCCTCCTGGAATCCCACCAGAATCCCACTGGAATTCCAGCAAAATCCCACTGAGAATCCCACCGGAATCCCACTGGAATCCCACTGAGAATCCCACTGAGAATCCCACCGGAATCCCACTGGAATCCCACTGAGAATCCCACTGGAATCCCACTGGAATCCCACTGGAATCCCACCGAAATCCCACTGAAATCTCACTGGAATCTTCCTGGAATCCCACCAGAATCCCACTGGAATTCCAGCAAAATCCCACTGAGAATCGAACCGGAATCCCACTGGAATCCCACTGGAATCCCACCGGAATTATACTGAGAATCCAACCAGAATCCCACCGGAATCCCCCCGGAATCCCACTGAGAATCCCACCAGAATCCCACCGAATTCCCACCAGAATCCCACCGGAATCCCACTGAGAATCCCACCGGAATCCCACAGGAATCCCACTGAGAATCCCACTGGAATCCTCCTGGAATCCCACCAGAATCCCACTGGAATTCCAGCAAAATCCCACTGAGAATTGAACCGGAATCACTGAGAATCTCACCAGAATTATACTGGTGAGAATCCCACCAAAATCCCACCAGAATCCGACTGAAATCCCACCGGAATCCCACTGGAATTCCACTGAGAATCCCACTGGAATCCCACTGAGAATCCCACCAAAATCCCTCTGGAATCCCACCGGAATCCCACTGGAATCCCACTGAAATCCCACCAAAATCCCACTGAAATCCCACTGGAATCCTCCTGGAATCCCACCAGAATCCCACTGGAATTCCAGCAAAATCCCACTGAGAATCCCACTGGAATTATACTGAGAATCCCACCAAAATCCTACCAGAATCCCACCGGAATCCCACTAAGAATCCCACTGGAATCCTCCTGGAATCCCACCAGAATCCCACTGGAATTCCAGCAAAATCCCACTGAGAATCGAACCGGAATCCCACTGGAATCCCGCTGAGAATCCCACCGGAATTATACTGAGAATCCCACCAAAATCCCACCGGAATCCCACTGAGAATCCCACCAGAATCCCACTGAAATCCCACCGGAATCCCACTGAAATCCCACCGGAATCCCACTGAGAATCCCACTGGAATCCTCCTGGAATCCCACCAGAATCCCACTGGAATTCCAGCAAAATCCCACTGAGAATCCCACCGGAATCCCACTGGAATCCCACTGAGAATCCCACTGAGAATCCCACCGGAATCCCACTGGAATCCCACTGAGAATCCCACTGGAATCCCACTGGAATCCCACTGGAATCCCACCGAAATCCCACTGAAATCTCACTGGAATCTTCCTGGAATCCCACCAGAATCCCACTGGAATTCCAGCAAAATCCCACTGAGAATCGAACCGGAATCCCACTGGAATCCCACTGGAATCCCACCGGAATTATACTGAGAATCCAACCAGAATCCCACCGGAATCCCCCCGGAATCCCACTGAGAATCCCACCAGAATCCCACCGAATTCCCACCAGAATCCCACCGGAATCCCACTGAGAATCCCACCGGAATCCCACAGGAATCCCACTGAGAATCCCACTGGAATCCTCCTGGAATCCCACCAGAATCCCACTGGAATTCCAGCAAAATCCCACTGAGAATCGAACCGGAATCCCACTGAGAATCCCACTGGAATCCCACTGAGAATCCCACCGGAATCCCACCAAAATCCCACTGAAATCCCACTGGAATCTTCCTGGAATCCCACCAGAATCCCACTGGAATTCCAGCAAAATCCCACTGAGAATCGAACCGGAATCCCACTGAGAATCCCACTGGAATTATACTGAGAATCCCACCGGAATCCCACTGAAATCCCACCAAAATCCCACCAGAATCCCACCGGAATCCTGACTTAAGGGATTTAAGGAAAACTCCAATTTGTGCCCCATGAGCACCCAAGGAATCCCCCAGGGAACGGCGACCCCACGACATCGCTGCTCCAACCCCTGCCCGCCGCTCTGCAGGGGAAAAAAAATCCTGGAGAAAAAGATTCTGGAGGATAAAAAATCCTGGAGAAAAAATTTCTGGAGGATAAAAAATCCTGGAGAAAAAAATTCTGGAGGAAAAATTTCTGGAGGGAAAAAATTCTGGAGGAAAGAAATTCTGGAGGAAAGAAATTCTAGAGGGAAAGAAATTCTGGAGGAAAAAAATCTGGAGGAAAAGAATTATGGTGAAAAAAATTCTGGAGGAAAAAAAAAATGTCTGGAGGAAAAAATTCTGTAGAAATGTCCCCAAATATCCAACCTGAAGCTCTCCCCTGGGACAACTCAAGGCACTCGGGAAAAGAAATCCACGCCCAGCCGGCTCCAGGGAATTTGGGGATCCCTAAGGTCCCCCTGGGCCTCCTTTTCCCATTGAAATCCCAAATTTCCCGGGCAGGCAGGGAAGAGCTGGCTCTGCTGGAGCCCTCGACCCTGCCGGGATTCCCGGGATTCCTGGAGCTCCGGGACGGAAGGAGGATGAGATAATTCCCGATTTTCCTGTCCCTCACGCGGCCCTGACTCGCGGCAGCTCCGTGATTCAGCGCTGCAATTATTGCAGGGATCGCTGCCGTTCCCGGGAAATGAGCTCATCTCCTCTCCAGTTAGTATTTATTTATTTATTTATTGTTTTTTTTTTTCCCCTCTCATTGTTCCTGAAGGGGAAGAGCCCTGGAATGACGGTTTGGGAATTCCTGGGGATCCTTGAGCGCAGCGCTGGGAGATGGGCGGCGTTCCCCGAGGTTTGTGGGGGAAAAAAATCTGGACATCGAAATTTCTGGACATCGAAATTTCTGGACATCCAAAATTCTGGACATCCAAATTTCTGGATATCCAAATTTCTGGACATCAAAATGTCTGGACATCCAAAATTCTGGCCATCCAAATTCCTGGATATCCAAATCTCTGGACATCCAAATTTCTGGCTATCCAACTTTCTGGACATCCAAATTTCTGGACATCAAAATGTCTGGACATCCAAAATTCTGGATACCCCAATTTCTGGACATCAAAATGTCTCGACATCCAAAATTCTGGACATCCAAATTTCTGGATAGCCAAATTTCTGGACATCCAAAATTCTGGACATCCAAATTTCTGGATATCCAAATTTCTGGATACCCCAATTTCTGGACATCAAAATGTCTGGACATCCAAAATTCTGAACATCAAAAATTCTGGACATCCAAATTTCTGGATACCCAAATTTCCACTCTGCTTCCAGGGAGGGGGAAATCCCACTGGAATTGTCCCTGGAAACACCCGATGGATTTAGTTTTGGGAATGTGAAATGATCCACATCCAGGGAGGGAAAATCCCCCAGGAATTGGCTGCGGGAGCAGGCGGTGGATTCGGTTTTGGGAATGTGAAATGATTCCTGGAGACATTTTCTGGAGAAGTGTCCCCAAAAATCCAACCTAAAGCTCCCCTGGGACAACCCCTCGGGGGTTGTCCTCGAGGCACTCGGGGGAAAGAAATCCACGCCCAGCCGGCTCCAGGGAATTTGGGGATCCCGAAAAAGCCTCCTTTTCCCATTGAAATCCCAAATTTCCCTGGGCAGCCAGGGAAGGAAGGAGCTGCTCCCACGCTCTCCCGGCACTGTAATTGTCCTGCTGATTGTCCCACGCTGCTGCTCCAGGGAATTACTCACTTCCCTCCCGCGGTGGTGACGGGATGGGCTCGGGAATGGGGATGGGGATGGGGATGGGAATTCATTTGGGAATGGGGATGGGAATGGGGATGGGGATGGGGATGGGAATTCATTTGGGAATGGGGATGGGAATGGGGACGGGATGGGCTCGGGAACGGGAATGGGGATGGGGATGGGAATGGGTTTGGGAACGGGGATGGGAATGGGGATGGGAACGGGGATGGGAATTCATTTGGGAATGGGGATGGGAATGGGGATGGGAATTAATTTGGGAATGGGGACGGGGTGGGTTTGGGAATGGGGATGGGAATGGGGATGGGAATGGGGATGGGAATTAATTTGGGAATGGGGATGGGAATGGGGATGGGAATGGGGATGGGAATTCATTTGGGAATGGGGATGGGAATTAATTTGGGAATGGGGATGGGAATTAATTTGGGAATGGGGACGGGATGGGCTTGGGAATGGGGATGGGAATGGGGATGGGAATGGGGATGGGAATTAATTTGGGAATGGGGATGGGAATGGGGATGGGAATTAATTTGGGAATGGGGACGGGGTGGGTTTGGGAATGGGGATGGGATGGGTTTAGGAATGGATTTGGGAATGGGGATGGGTTTGGGA
Organism: Acanthornis magna; assembly: GCA_036785705.1. Taxonomy (NCBI): domain Eukaryota; kingdom Metazoa; phylum Chordata; class Aves; order Passeriformes; family Acanthizidae; genus Acanthornis; species Acanthornis magna. The sequence goes on from JAWUZG010000286.1 coordinate 1,702,513, forward strand.
TGGGTTTGGGAACGGGGATGGGAATGGGGATGGGATGGGTTTGGGAATGGGTTCAGGATGGGTTTGGGAATGGGGAAGGGATGGGTTTGGGAATGGATTTGGGAATGGATTTGGGATGGGTTTTTGGGAATGGATTTGGGATGGGTTCAGGAATGGGTTTGGGAATGGGGATGGGTTTGGGATGGGTTTGGGAACGGGATTGGAAATGGGTCTGGGAATTAATTTGGGAATGGGGACAGAATGGGTTTGGGAATGGGGATGGGATGGGTTTGGGAATGGATTTGGGAATGGATTTGGGATGGGTTTGGGAATGGGTTTGGGATGGGTTTGGGAATGGGTTCGGGATGGGTTTGGGAATGGGGATGGGAATGGGGATGGAATGGGTTTGGGAATGGGTTTGGGGATGGGATGGGTTCAGGAGGGGTTTGGGAATGGATTTAGGATGGGTTTGGGATGGGTTTGGGAATGGGGATGGGATGGGTTTGGGAATTAATTTGGGAATGGGGACAGAATGGGTTCGGGATGGGTTTGGGGATGGGTTTGGGAATGGATTTGGGATGGGTTCGGGATTGGTGTGGGAATGGGGATGGGAATGGGTTTGGGAACGGGGAAGAGATGGGTACAGGGATGGAATGGGTTCAGGAATGGTGACGGGATGGGTTCGGGAACGGGGACAGGATGGGTTTGGGAATGGATTTGGGAATGGATTTGGGATGGGTTCGGGAATGGGTTTGGGAATGGGGATGGGAATGGGGATGGAATGGGTTTGGGAATGGGGATGGGATGGGTTTGGGAATGGATTTGGGAATGGGTTTGGGAATGGATTTGGGATGGGTTTGGGAATGGGTTTGGGAACGGATTTGGGATGGGTTTGGGAATGGGGATGGGAATTAATTTGGGAATGGGTTCGGGATGGGTTTGGGAATGGATTTGTGGATGGGTTCAGAATGGATTTGGGAATGGGGACAGGTCTGGGAATGGGTTCGGGATGGGTTTGGGATGGGGTCGGGAATGGATTCAGGAATGGGGATGGGAATGGGGACAGGATGGAAAATGCAAAATTCAGGATTTTAGGAAGAGGAAATTGCTTTTTCTGGAGAAACTCCAAGATTGGCGCTGTGAAAATCGAAAATAAATTGCTCCAAGATTTAATGGAGAAATCCAGGATTTAGATCCAACCTGCGCATTCTATTCTTGCCATTCTGGGAATGGACAATTCAGGATTTTAGGAGGAGGAAATGTTTTTTTCCAGAGAAATTCTAACACTGGAGCTGTGAAAATAAAAAATAAATTGATCCAGGATTTAATGGAGAAATCCAGGGTTTAGATCCGAGCTGGGAATTCTGTTCTTGCCATTCTGGGAATGCAAAATTCAGGATTTTAGGTGGAGGAAATTGCTTTTTCTGGAGAAACTCCAATATTGGAGCTGTGAAAATCAAAAATAAATTGATCTGGGATTTAATGGAGAAATCCAACCTTGGCATTCTGTTCTGACCCACTCTGGGAAGGCCTGACTTTCCTAAAACCCATAAAAATCCCTAAAAATCCCTAAAAATTCCTAAAAACCCCTAAAAACAGCTCCCTGGTCTCCCCGCGTGCCTTTGGAGTTACTCCAGGAATTTCCTGGCACTGAGGAAGAGCCTGAAGGAACAAAGCCCTCGGGGAAAACACAAAAAAGGGCACAAAACTCAGCCCTGGAAGCGGGAGAGCCACAAAATCCCCAATTTTGGGGTTGGACAGGAAATCCTGTGGCGCAAATCCATTTCCTTGTTGCTTCCTGTGCTGGAATTTCGATTTTTTTTTTTTTTTTTTTATTTTTTTTTTTAAGAATCCATGTTTGGAAATGCCCAATTTCAGTGGATTTGTGCTTTAAAAAAAACCCCAAATGTTTTCTAGAATTGGTATCTTTACCCAGAAGACATCTGGCATCGTCCATAGTATCTTTAATATTTTTAAATCAAATCTACCGATGCCTTAAACCCGGAACAAATTTTAATTCTCCTCTTCGAGAGGAGGCAACTTTTTTTTGCATAAAGATTTGAGGTCAGAGGTGCAGTCTTTATGTCACCTCTCGTTTAAAATCGTAGATTTGCTGAGAGATCCTGCTCTTCCTGCAGGAAAATTTCTGCAGAAAAGATTGGAGGACGCTCGAGGTTTCCTTTATGGAATTATGGAATATTTTGGGTTGGAAAATACCTTAAAGCCCACCCAGCCCCACCCCTTGCCATGGGCAGGGACACCTCCCGCTATCCCAGGCTGCTCCAAGCGCGGTCCGAGCTGGCCTCGGACACTCCCAGGGATGTGGCAGCCACACCTTGGGCCAGCCATTCCCAAATTTTCCCGAATTCCCGAAGGATTTTTGGGCGCACAGGCCTCGACCCCGCCGAGACCTCCTCCCCACCGCGTCAGCGTTGCCAGGCAACGCCTAAGATGGCGGCGGCCGCGCGGGGCACGCCGGGAGTTGTGGTGCGCAGCCCCTCGCCCCCGCGCCCCGCCGCCGCCGCGGGACTCGCTTTCCCAGCAGGCACCGCGGCGCCGCGCCAAACGGCTGAGCTAGCGCATCCACCTGCGGGGAGCGCGGCACAGGTGGGGCGCGCCGCGGGGGCTGCTGGGATCTGTAGTTCCGCGCGGAGCGGCCGCTCGGCCAAGCGGCACGGCGGGCGGCGGCCGCGGGACTACAACTCCCAGAGTGCCGCGGGGCGCAGCGGGCAGGGCGCTCGGCGGAGGGCGGGGGGTACGAACGGGAACCTCGGCGGTGCCGGGGGGGATGCTCAGGTGAAGCCGCCAGGTGAGCCCTCAGGTGAGCAGGGGGACGCGGCGGTGACAGCGGGGACGGGCGGCAGCACCGGGGCGGGCGGCGAGCGCCGGGCGGGGGCCCCATTGTTAGCGGCGGGGATGGATCCCCCGAGCTCCCCGCGGAAAGCTCCCGGTGCTGGCACCAGGAGGGTCGGAGGGGTTTGGTTTTAGGGTCAAGGATCGTTCCCTGTTCCTCCTCCTCCTCCTCGCCCGGCGCTTTTGGGGCCACCTGCTTCCTGCTGCGCTCGGAGAGCAATCCTGTCCTCCTCAGCCGCCGCTAAAACTTCGGCTGCTTCATTTCCTAATGAACCAGCTCGGTTTAAAGAGGATTTTTGCCAGGCTGAGGTTTTTGGGGTTGCGGGTGTTTGATTATTACGGGTTTGGTGTGTTTTTCCTGGCGGAACTTCCACCAAACACATCCACCAAAAAACAGAGATCTTTGGTGCGGCGTTTTGGGGTGAAAAAAACCAAATTTGCCCTAAAAACATTGGGATTTTGCAGCCTGGGGAGGGGAAGCTTTGGGGTCACCTAATCGTGGCCTTGCAGGGCCTGGAGGAGCTGAGAAAAAGATGGAGAGGAAATATTTCCGAGAGAATATTTCTAATGGAATATTTTCGATGGAATATTTCTAATGGAATATTCCCGAGGGAATATTTTCGATGGAATATTTCCGAGGGAATATTTCTAAGGGAATGTTTCCGAGGGAATATTTCTGAGGGAACATTTCTAATGGAATATTTCTTAGGGAATATTTCTAATGGAATATTTCTAATGGAATATTTCTGAGGGAATGTTTCCGAGGGAATATTTCTGAGGGAATATTTCTAATGGACTATTTGTTAGGGAATATTTCTAATGGAATATTTCCGAGGAAATATTCCCAAGGGAATATTTTCGATGGAGTATTTCCGAGGGAATATTTCCGAGGGAATATTCCTGAGGGAATATTTTCGATGGAATATTTCCGAGGGAATATTTCTAAGGGAATATTTCTAATGGAATATTTCTTAGGGAATATTTCTAATGGAATATTTCTAAGGGAATATTTCTGAGGCAATATTTCTAATGGAATATTTCTGAGGGAATATTCCCGAGGGAATGTTTCCGAGGGAATATTTCTGAGGGAATATTTCTAAGGGAATATTTCTTAGGGAATATTTCTAATGGAATATTTCTTAGGGAATATTTCTAATGGAATATTTCTAAGGGAATATTTCTGAGGCAATATTTCTAATGGAATATTTCTGAGGGAATATTCCCGAGGGAATGTTTCCGAGGGAATATTTCTGAGGGAATATTTCTAAGGGAATATTTCTTAGGGAATATTTCTAATGGAATATTTCTAAGGGAATATTTCTGAGGCAATATTTCTAATGGAATATTTCTTAGGAATATTTCTAATGGAATATTTCTAAGGGAATATTTCTTAGGGAATATTTCTAATGGAATATTTCCGAGGAAATATTCCCGAGGGAATATTTTCGATGGAATATTTCTAAGGAATGTTTCCGAGGGAATATTTCTAATGGACTATTTCTTAGGGAATATTTCTAATGGAATATTTCCGAGGAAATATTCCCAAGGGAATATTTTCGATGGAGTATTTCTGAGGGAATATTTCCGAGGGAATATTCCTGAGGGAATATTTTCGATGGAATATTTCCGAGGGAATATTTCCGAGGGAATATTTCTAATGGAATATTTCTTAGGGAATATTTCTAATGGAATATTTCTTAGGGAATATTTCCGAGGGAATATTCCCAAACGATGGAGGTGGCCAAGGGCGGAACAGCTTCAAATTTAGGTTGGATTTTTGGGAGAGAAACATCTTAGCGACCCTAAAATCCCTTCCAACCACCCCACCGCCCCCATCCTCCCCTTTCCCTGCGGAATATTCATTTCTCCCGCTGATTTTTAAGGCCACAAGCAGCGCGGCGAGGGCAGCAGCGTGTCCCGGCAGTGAACAGCAGCGAGTGTTTGCTCAAGGCAGGTGTGGAGCAGATTCTGCAGCCAAGCCTGGCTCGAGGTGGCTCCCATTGTGCTTCCGATGGCTCTTGCAAAACCCCGGATCGGGGCTGGAAAAACGAGTCCTGCTGCGCTGGGATTGATAAAAATAATCGTTCTGTTCTGCTCTGTTCTGTTCTGTTTTGTTCTGACCTTGCTGTGTCTCTTTTCAGCTGCGGTGGCCCCGGGGATGAGCAGCGAGCCGCAGGGGAATGAGGGACATGGTGAGCGAGAAATTCGGCTTTTCTGAGAAATTCGGCTCTTACAGCTCTTTTATCCCTCTCAGTTCGATCATTTCATCCTTTCCAGCTCTTTTATTCCTCTCAGTTTTATCATTTCACCTTTTCCAGCCCTTCCATCCTCCTCTCATTTTATCATTCCAACTTCTGCAGCCCTTTTATTCTCCTCTCACTTTTATCTTTTCCAGGGCTTTTATTCTTCTCTCACTTCTATCATTTCATCTTTTCCAGCCTTTTTATTCCTCTCAGTTCCATAATTTCAGCTTTTCCAGCCCTTTCATTCTCCTCTCACTTTTCTCATCTTTTCCAGCCCTTTTATTCTTCTCTCACTTCTATCATTTCATCTTTTCCAGCCATTCCCTCCGTTTCATTGTTTAAATTTCTACAGCCTTTTCATTCTTCTCTCAATTTTATCATTCCAACTTTTCCAGCCCTTCCATCCTCCTCTCAGTTCCATAATTTCATCTTTTCCAGCCCTTTTATTCCTCTCAGTTCCATAATTTCAGCATTTCCAGCCTTTTCATTCTCCTCTCACTTTTATCATCTTTTCCAGGCCTTTTATTCCTCTCAGTTCTATCATTTCATCTTTCCCAGCCCTTTCATTCTCCTCTCACTTCTATCATTCCATCTTTTCCAGCC